>JARBWK010000010.1:100231102-100655191 GCA_030556195.1 Anolis apletophallus | reverse complement strand
TGGACCCGCCCAACTGCCCAGTCTGAACAGCTTCTCCGATCCCTCCGGCCCCCGGACCTCCACCTGACTGGCCTGTCCTTCGGCACAGTCTCTCTGGTCCCATACACTTCTGGATCCTGAGACTGACCAGTCCTTGAACAGCTCCTCCGATCCCTTCATTCCTCAAACCTCAGCCTGTCTGGAGACAAATCTCTCTCCTTCGCCGGGAAAGCCTCAGGCTCACCTGAGCTTCCCAGAGTCGCTCCGCTTCCTCAAATTCCTCCTCCTGGCAGCAGCACCTTCCATCATTTCATGGTGCTCGTCCGGGCACCCCACTTGGTCGAGTGGTCAATCCCTCCATAGTGCGCGATTTCCTCAGGGCGAACCCCATCTATCGATATATTCTTCTTCTCTCCAAGCCAACCTCTCCATTGCTGGGATAGTTGAAAAGGGGCTTTGCTTCTGTAACGACTCTCCAACACTCGGTAAGGATCACGCGTAGATTGAAAGCACGGTCCAACACGATTTTATTGCAGGTACGACACATGTGAAGCAAAAGCACCTGCCCGCCACCAAAACACAACTTATATACCTAGCCCCCTCCCATCGCCCATGCAATGTCAGGTAGGGTTGCACCCTATCCGGTGATTCAGCATATCCCATAGTCCAAAGGGATGTGACCTCATGGCCCCCTGAGTCAGCAGTAGAGTCAATTGTCCAATGTCCAGGCTCAGAGGAGTTACATCACTTCCCCTGCAGCCTTGCACACATGTGGAAGTTACCTCACTTCCACATGACTCAGCACTGATCTTATATAACTGGAGCCCAAGGTCACCCAAGAACTAGGCAAGGTCGATGCAATCTCATGCCAGGCTGGGAGCTTGAACTTCACTCAAGCTCAAGTCTCCCAGTCCTGACACACTCCCAGAATGTGAGAGGAGCTAGTTGAATTTCAACAGCAACTTTCTTAAGAGAAACAGATCAAGAGAAACAATACTTTCAAACAGTAAATCTACTTTACTGTTGTGGCTCAGTGCTATGGGATCTGTAGAGCTTCCAGCATTATTTGTAGGGGAAGGCTAAAGATCTTGCTAAACTCTCATGACTCCATAACATTGGATCTTTGACTTAAAAGTCTACATGACATTCTGGAGTTGGAATCCAGAGAACTTCCAAAATGTTTTTCTTATTCATAAATGGTAAAACAAATCCTATGAGGTGAGGCCAAAGATATGGCAAAAGGCCTTTTATAAACCTGAATTGCGTTTTCCCCTTATTCAAAAACAATGGAGTACAACTTCCTTCCAAGTCTTTGTTCCTCTGAATTACAACTCCAACTGCTTTTTCCTTCCCAGTTATTATTTTTCTTCAGTATCACCTTGTGTTTGAAAGATCTAAATATCTGGCCATTTAATGGCACACTGTGTTCACATACACACAATATTATTGCCAGTTTTAGACCATTTTCTCACAAAGTCTCCTGGAGAAGTGAGAAAGGAGTGCAGCGGATATTATCGTCCTTTCCTCAAAACCAAACACCAAACGCTATGAACAGAAACAATCTTCAGCAATGTTTCTATTACTTGGTTTTCCTGTGAGCCTTCAGTGATGGGCAGCAAAAGGGTTTCAAGAAGACTACATGCCCCATCCTGAACCTTTCCTCAATCTCATTGTCCCTTGTCCATTTACAAAGTGCCTTGGATTTAAAGTTGCATGCTGATATCTTTCAAAATCTTGGTCATACTTCAGCATTAGCTTGTGTTGGAAACAGCTACCAAAACTTACAGAGATATTTTGTGTGAATTCATCACAAGCAAAACTATTATGAGACATGGCAGTAGTACTAAAGATAACAGCTTTCAGGCAGGGCAGATCCCATATATTTGATAACTGAGGAAGAAGATAGTGTGGTGCCTCTCCCATTTCATCTGGCCAGGTTATTGCAGCCCTGCCCTCTCTCAGAGAGTCTGCATAGTATAGTAGTTTGAGAACTGGTCTTGTCAACATTTGCCACTGGAATTGAACTGTCTTGCTGCATCCCGCCAGCGCCTGCGCAGAGGGCATGGCTGGCCTGCTAACCTGTCGCACTGTGCCCCACTTTGTTGTGGCTTCCTCTGCCTCCAGGGGCGGTCCTACCGGTAGGCAAGGACGCTGCTGCGTGGAGGGCACCATCTGGGTAAAGGGCATTCCCCCGCCAGACAGCGTCTGGCCGATGTTCCGCTCCCCTCCCTCCCTGCCTCCCCTCCCTGCCATCCACACAGGGATGTGGACCTGGTGCCTCCTCCCACCTCAGCCCCCAACCCCACCCGCCCCCGCCTCCTTCGGCCTCCTCTTTAGCCACCAGCCACCCGCTCCCTCCCCTTTCCTCAGAGTCTCCTCAGTCGCGGGGGTCCTCCATGGTCACGCTGGGGGAGAAGCAGGGAAACTCCAGCTGCTCCCTCCGGGGCCAGTGCTTGGGCGAGGCGCATGCGCAGCCCGCCTTGCCGAAGCCTCCCCTGCTTCTTCCTGCCTCCCCCTCCCTCCCCTTCCTTCTCCCTCAATTTTCGCTCTCTCTCTCTCTCTTTCCTTGCCAGCTGGGTGCTGAAGTTGGGCAGATGGCAGGCAAGCAGCAGCAGCAGCTCCGTTAGCCGACCCGCAGCGCCTGACTTTTTTTGCCTTGCCTTCTTCCCTGTGGGCCTCCCTCCCCCGCGCCGGGAATTGTCCAAGCGCAGACAGCCAGGCGGGGGTGTGGGTAAGGCGGACCCTCCTCCCTTTTCCCTTCCCAGCACGGTCTGTCTCCCTCACCCCACCCATGCCCTCCTTCTCCAGGCAGGGAACTCTGGGGGGGGGGCAAGGGAAAGGGAGGGGGTAGAATAGAAGAGGAGATGCGCACAGGAGCTTCTGGGCATGTGCCGGGGGGCAAAATAATGTTTGGGGGTGCCAAAATAATGTTAAACACTATTTAAAATTACTTTAGACCGCCCCTGTCTGCCTCATCACATGGGGAAACCTGTTTTAAGGTGGCTCAACCCATCTTTCTTAATGAAAAGACAGGGAGCCATCGACCATCCCCAGAGTGTTTGCATCAGTTCGGCCATGGAGCCACCCTGGAAGTACTTTTCCAGGGTATGATGGAAGCCATTGGGCCCTGTGTCTGAAGTAAAAAAAACATTGCTGCTGCCCAAATTTGGAATGTGTGAACAGATGGTAGGACTCTAAGTGACCAGGATTCAGATTCCTTCTTAGCCATGGAAACCTGTAACATAAAGTGGAAACACTGGGTACCTTACTTAATATCAGAAACACAACAAAGAGGTAACAAAAACACAGCCATGGAAACCCACAGGATGATCTTGAGCACATTACACTCTTGAAGAACCCTCCTCCAATCTTGCAAAAACAAAAACCTTACACATCTATATCAAGGTCTGAAGACTTTACTGCACAAAGATGGAAAACTGACAATAAGCAGGACCGTCAGTTGCTATCACATAACACCATCGCCAATGTTTCACCTTTGCCCTGAGAAACTCATCCCCTACTATTGATGGGAAAACCTGCACAAGAGTCCCATCACTGACCTTGTATGTCTGTGCTGGGACATAAGTGATTCCAGGGGGTGGGATTGTCCTTCTCTCCAACTTTAACTGACTCCATCTAATTTAATTTTTTTTGTTTAAATCCTAATTTTCTCAATCATTGCAAAATTACTTTTAATCTTTTAAAAAAACAGAGTAGCAGAACTGTGCACTGATGAGTTATGTTCTAAATAGAAAATCAGATTACAGGACCATGGACCATCAAATCACTGCAGTTGTCAGACGGAGAGGTGCAATAGTGGGAGTGGTTATCCTGGTAAGTTACCACTTTTCCTAACCATACAATTGCTGCAAGATTGTGGCTTCATGCAATACAATTCATAATCAACCAGAAGGTACATAACAATAACAAACTAGCCATGTTCAATGTTTATTTATTTATTTATTTATTACTCGCTTTTATATAGCGCTCCTCCCTGCAGGCTCGGGGCAGTTTACATAAAACTATAAAACATACATAAAACCATTTAATTGCATAAAATTCAAGGACATGGATAGAAATTATCAGGAGGCGCTTAGATTGAAGGCCTGCTTAAAGAGGAGCGTCTTGCAGGCCTTCCGGAAAGGGGCCAACTCTGTAATAGCGAGCTCCATCTGCTAACTCATTTCATAGAGTTGGCGCCACCACAGAGAAAGCTCTTTGTCTTGTTGTTGAAAGTTGGCAGGAACGGGCTGATGGAATCACCAGAAGGTTTTGTTCTTCTGATTGCAGTGATCTCAGGGGAACGTTTGGGATGAGGTGGTCCCTCAGGTACACTGGCCCTAGACCATACAAGGCCTTGAAGGTCAAAACCAGCACCTCAAAGAGAATCCGGTACTCTACTGGTAGCCTGTTCCTGAAGGCAGTAGAGTATTTTAGGATATATGATTTGCTTCCTGGTTTTGGAGAATGCAGGGGTCATCACACCCAGAATACAGTGAATTATCCTCTCCTATATGGCCCAGATCACTCTCTTCTCTAAAATTTTACTGCTGCTCCCTTCACAGCATCTACTACCAGTGGTGACTTCTTTGTTCTGCCTAATGACAAGCCTTGGTATTAATATATGACATGTGGTAGTTACAGTTAGTTTTCAAAATTGCCACAGAAATCATATCCACTGGTACAAGTCTGGGACTTCCTTCCTTGCTATATTAGCTGTACCTATACCATACCTTGCTTTGCTTTATCATACCCTATATTATGTAGGAAAGCATACAATTCACAGATACTATTACATTTGTAAGAATAAGTCCTTCCTGATAATCAAGGTCTAAGTTGCATATTGCATTCCAGCCAGTTTGGGGGACATTTACAATTTAATCATAGGTGTGCCCAGGTATATGTGTGTGTTCATGAGCATCAATGTCAGCTCTTTTTTTCCTTCCCATCATTATCTGCATCATGGGCTATTCTTATCAGGCTTTTTTCTTGGGAGAGAGGAGTCATACAAAGCTGAAAATCTGACAACGTCCATAAAGAGAGGTAAGCAGGCTGTTATCCAGACATAGAACAGGATGTCTGTCTCTTTTCATAATGGCTCAGATCTGAGAACCATACAAAATTTGTCATACAATTTCTTTGGTTTGGTCTGACATGCACATGTACACCAGCAAGGACCAGACTGAATCCCAAAGTTACACAGCAACTGACAGGAATAATTGATTGGCCTAGATTTCACCTATTTAAAACCAATTCCTTTTGGAGCGGGTGAGTCTACACCAGTCATGGTCCCTGCAATTGTTGTCAAAACATGATAAGTGACTGAATTTCTATACAGTGTTGGGTAACCTTGGCTTGAGGTAAGTGAAGTCAGCTGTAGTGAGCAATAAACACAGCTAGACATTAATATAGCATCATGTTTCCCAGGAACCCCAGGAATCCATGATATTACTCTTTATATAAAGCTAAGTATTTTCTTTTGCAGAGAACAATTTGTTCATTTGATATTCCACAGCTGGATCTTGTAAAAGAATTCGTTCTAAATTGAACAGTAACTTCTTGTAAATGAGTCCACTTGACCCTTTATCTTTTAGACAATTGACAATCGGCTTTTATCAACCTGACAATTTCCTGTGCACACAAGCATAGCCATGATTCTCTGTAAGGCTATGTTCACAGTAGTAATCCCAGCATATTTCTTAATGTATCTTTCATGCTTGTGAAGCATTTTCTGCATCTCATCATCCACCTTTGCTTCTTCTTTCTTCCTCTTCCACAAAGTAGATGTATGAAGAGGTGGGTGGGTAAAAATAACAGCTTTGCATACAGATCACTATCGCAGCTTTTGCCAGGTTATTTTGTTTTTGTTTTTAAGTGATTGTCATGGAATAGATTACCTCCATCTGCATGTGCCCAGATGAAATGAACAGGGAATTAAGATGCAGCAAGAAGTATAGGAGAGGCACAAAAATATCTCAGATAGCCACAAAAGATTATTTTAAAGCGTTGTCTTTCCAGCTATGTGTATTGGGAGTATTCCCAGCAATGTACCGAAGGATCTAAGGTTAGTGAAACAGCCTTAAATAGTTAAAATACAATAAATACATTTAAAATAGCCTTTAAAACTCAAACCCCCCATAAAAATCCCACCCACATTTCCCCAGCAGCATGTTCCTTATTCTTCTCCTAAAGTCTTCTGTGAGAAGAAGTCTTCATCTGCTTGCAGAAGGTTAGCTAGGATGGGGCCATTCTGGTTTCTATTGGGAGGGAGCTCCACAGTCTGGGAGCGGCCTCCGAAAAGGCCCTCTCCTGTGTTCGCACCAAACACACTTGAGCAGGTGGTGGAATAGAGAGAGAAACCCTCCCCAGTAGATTGCAAATGTCTACCAGGTTCATAGAAAGAGCTACAGTCCCTCAGATAACCTAGACCGGAGCCATATAGGGCATTGTAGGTCAAAACCAGCACTTTGAATTATGCCCAGAAACATGTTGGCAGCCAGTGGAGCTGTTGCAACACCAGAGCTTTGTGATCCATGTAGTCAGCCCAAGTTAGCAGTCTGGCTGCTGCTTTTGAACCAACTGAAGTTTCTGAGCATTTTTCAAATACAGCCCAATGTACAGCACATTACAGTAGTCCAAGGCATTTATCACTATGGTTAGATCTTACTTCTTGAGAAATGGGCATATTTGGCGTACTAGCTTTAACTGTGCAAAAGCTCTCCTGATCACTGCTGATACTTAGACTTCCATGTTCAGAGCTGAACCAGGAATACCCCCAAACTGCAAGCCTGCATTTTCAAAGGGAGTGTATCCCTATCTATCACAGACTGACTACCCAGATTTGTCTTTTGACTAACCAGGAGTAATTTTGTTTTGTCTGGATTAAGCTTCAATTTGTTTGCCCTCATCCAGTCCATTACAGCTGCCACACACTGGTTGAGCACAGGAACAGCTTCCTTGGAATTAGGTGGAAAGATATAATAGAGTTGAGTGTCATCTGCATATAGAAGACTGAATTCATCATATTCCTGACATAGAAGCATGAGCATACTGATGGAAATGGAAGAATGTTTCATTCAAACATTTATCTTTCTTTTTTAAATCCAATAAATTTTATCCTTTTATCTAAAGACATTCCCTTCACCCTTCCAGAACACAAATACATTTTAGTCTCACCATGTGAGGCAGATCATGATGATTGGCCCCAAATAACCCAGCCAGTTTCACAGTACCTTCATCTAGTACTTTATTTATTTATGTATTTATTTACTTTATTTATATTCTGCCCTTCTCACCCTGAAGGGAACTCAGGGCGCAGGGCCGTAGCCAGGATTTTGATTCAGGGGGTTGAGGTTAGGTCGGGGGGGGGGCAGAGACTGGGTGGAAGAGGGTCTACCCTAGCAAATCTTTTGTATTGTTTCCCAATAACCCCATTAATGTGGGATATAATGAGCATGGTGATCAGATCATGATATGAATAAACATAACAGTTTAAATAATGTACCAGTAAGGCCTTTTTGCGGACCACCCTGAGAATTTCGGGGCTGAAGCCCCTTAGCCCCCCCCCTGGCTACATGCCTGTCAGGGTGGATTACAGGTACACATACAAGCAGACAATCCCTGCCATTTATCACAGTACAATACATATACTTTGACATATTACACACATATAAACGAACAGAGGCAAATCTGGCCACCAGGAGGAGCTGACGCACTCCTAATCTCTCAGCGTTTTCCAGCATCCCTCGTTGTTCCTTCCGCATTCTTTTTATGGCCTCATAATTCAGTCAAAATTTGCCTTCCCATTTAATGTGGTACCTTTATCTCCTACTTGACAGATGCAACTGTCTTTCAGGCTGCAAAGGTCGACAGCAGGCTACACTTAAAGGTCGAGCACCCACCTCGACCCGGGCAGGCCTTGAACTTATGACCTACTGGTCAGAGAGATCGTATGCAGCTGACACTTAGCCAGCTGCGCCACATTCCCGGTGCTTTAATTGCTACACCACAATTGATTTCTACAACCTAAACAAAACAGAAACAAACAATTCTCAAATTTATGGGTGGGGTATTTACACTCCGCAAAAGAGAAAAATCTCTTGCTGTTTTTTACTCCTACCTATCTTCCTTTCTCCACGCCTCCTTTTCATTCAGATGGATGGATGTTCCTGCACTGAAGAGATGTGTCAAATGATGAGAAATTTGTCTCCCCAGGCATACCCCATCAGATTCACGTACTAAAACATAACCTAACAGTATTACTGGATGAAGAACTTTGAATATGGTTAAGCTGACTAAGTAAACACACATAGACAGCACTAGCTAGATCTGGACCAATAAATCAATCATATCATTTATATACAGCTGATGACTGAAGAAATGTGTTCTGATTTCTCTTGTTGTTCTGGAATCATGGGTGACTATCCCAGGAGAACCCTGGTGGTCATAATAGTCAGACAGCCACCTTCATTTTGACATTTTATGTATCCCATTCCATAAAATGTGCTTTATGAGATTAGAAGATAATGCTTTTGTTTATCTCAGTTGCAATCTCCTTGCAATAAACAGAGGAATAGTTAACTTTTGACTCTACCCCTCACTGCAGATTTATAGAGCTGACAGCTATATTTAAAGAGTAGCAAAGGAAATGGCTATAACGTTTAGTACTCGGCAGTCTTTTAGTACCATTAATTAAGCTGGTGAAGTATCGAGAATCATGTTTGCCAATAAAGGATGATAAAAAAGGCTCAAGCCTTGCTGTGTCATAAGAAGTACTTAATACAAAACAGTTCAGTTCCTTCTTATTCATAGCATCTTAATCACAGATGAAGGAATCTTGACTTCCCACTCCTTCCTCACATTTTCCATACAAAAGGAAATGCCCAAGTAGTCAAGGAAGGGTGTGGCAAATGCATAGACCCTAGTATGGTCAAAACATTTTTGCTTTGTATTAAAGTAATGAACTATCTTTTCAGGTATGATCATTCTTGAAGGAATATGCATTATAGATGAAACGGTGCGCAATGTATCTCTTTTAGTAGCACAGATAATTTATGCTTCCAAATGATAGCATTAACGCCACTGTGATCAAAACCTCAGGCATGCAAATCACACATTTGTATAGCAGCTTCCAAGTGGCATGTACCTCATTGCATATTTTGGACAACTTTTAGGATTCATGAACATTGCAAACATGTTTTTTCAGTAATTTGGAGATTTATGGACATATTTATTTTATTTCTATTTACCCTACAGTCTACTATAATTACTAGATATAAATGCTGGCTCACAAAATAATTGAGGGGGGACAGCCAGGTTTCAATATGTCCCACCCAGCTGCGCATCTTGAGGGGAAGCATTTAAAGCCAGATTGAGCATGTTATGTCACATGGATAAAGAACATATATATCTTTCCACTCTTGTTGTGCAAGTATAATTGCAAAGAACACCACATTGGCTTTAAGTTTGAGGGGAGAGGCATTAACAACATTTTCTTCCATATAATGAAATTCTGTTTCCATCGTAATTTTCAGAATGAAGCTTTTTTTTCTTTTCTTTTTTGGTGAGTGTTTGAATCCATTGCCCCATTGCTACCAAAATGGGGGGAGGCAACTGTATTTCTGGAATTCACAGAATCATAGATTTGGAAGAGACCACATGTGGCATCCCGCCCAGGGCCTGGAAAGGGGCTTTGAGAAATGGCGAAGCTTCAATAGGCCCTGGGGGTAGCATTCTAGCTTTCCCATAAAAAGAAAACCTGGAGAGTCTTTGAGCAATGAGTTCGGGACTCAAAAATAGGTGAACTCAAAACAATGGTTTATTTATTTACAATCAGTAAAACTGATGGCCCAAAAAGCTTGCTGTTGGTTGCTAGAAAAGTCCTTTAAGAAAAGGGGTTTCATCCACTTGCCTTTGCAGAGTGAAGGTTCCCCTCTTTGATTCCAGGGTTCCTTTGTTGCTCTAAATGGTCCTCCGGCACACAAAGTCCTGGGGTCTCCAGAGATTACAGTCTTTGGGTAAAGGGCTGGCCTTCCTATCACTGCAATCCTGGCTTGAGAGCACTGGGAGAAAGCTATACGTGGACAAAGATGCGTTGTCTAAGCGAGCTTTGTCCATGTGCTATCCTTGGAATGGAGGCAGAAAGGAAGTCCAGCCTCCCAGGTAAACTCAGGAAGGGGAAGAGTTCAGGGTGGTGCTGCCAGGCTTGGGGCCAAGCACAACTCCTCCCAGCACAGTCCACATGGCCGGAATAAAAGGCCATGCAGGTAAAGGGCAAACAGGTACACCATACAAATGCAAAACAAGCCCTGTTGGGGCGCCATAACACAAGTGCTCTCCAGTCCAATTCCCTGCCATACAAGAATATACAATCAAAGCAGCCATCTTTAAAAAAAATCTCCAGAGAAGGAGATTCCACCAATTCTGAGCCATCAGGAAGTTTTTCCTAATCCTTAAATGGAATATCTTTCCTGCAGTTTTGATCCATTGCTCCATAGTCCAATTCTCTAGAGCAGCAGAAAACAAATGTTCTCTCAATCTCCTTAATATTGAAGGTAAATTCACTACTGGTGTCCTTCTATGTCTGATAAAAGGGCTTTCTATATTTTAATTTTTTTCAATGCCCTAAAATAAAGTGACAAGTGGCATGATGGGAAATTTGAAAGGTAATCCACCATTGCCACATCAGCCCAGGATGCAGGATGGTGGTACTGATGGACTTTTCCATTAGGGACACAGTGCCAACTGCTATGTGGATCCAGACAGTGACACCATGTCAAACATCATGTCCCATGTTTCTATCTCTGGATTGAAGTGAATGTCTTATTTTACTTTGCTGAGAGTCTTGAATACTTAAATGTGAACCACTCTTCCAATTAAACTAAGGCTGACATGTAGCTCTTTCACTTGGCTAAGCTACTGAAACATCACATATTCAAAACCATCCTTGTAAAGATAAAGGATAGTGCTGTGAGAGGAAAAAAGGCTGGGAGATGCATTGGCAAGCTGGGAATTAATCCATGCCTCCTGTGTTCTTCTGTATAAGCTTCCAACCCCTGCCATATATATCAATGAATTAAAACAGCAGTGAAAAGATGAACAACAGAAGGGATAAAGAAACACAAATATTTCCAAAGGATGTCCTGGCAAGTGTAGACTTATTTACAAAGTTTCTTTATCATGCCTATATTATGTTTCATGATAATCATGTGGGGACTGTGAAGAAATTTTGGTAACCAAAAGAATTAGTCTCTCAGGAGGGTACGCAAAATGTTTAGTGCATCATTAAATGTAAATGTCAAATGCCAGCACCAATACTACCACCACATTTTGGCTCCAAGTACCATTTTCCAAGAGGAAAACATTCCAGTTACAACTTCCTGACTATAATTAGCCTAAATGGATAACAATTACAGGTTTGTTTGCTTCTTAATAGTTGATTATCTTGTGTTTTAGTCAATGAACACTTGAACAGAGCCTTTAAAGGTGATACTCATAATACTCAGTGAGAGGACAGAACTATTACAAATAGGTCTAAATAACCTGAAAACAACATTTTGTCTGAGAAATCATCAGGAATGAATTGCTGCAATTAACATGTATGTAAGATATGCACAAGCCTATAGCAAAAGTTTTACAACCCCAAGAAATAACCTCTAATGAACACAGTGGAACTTATGAGTATTGGACTGGCACTTGGAAAGTTCAGATTTTCTTCCACTGTGATTTGGGGCCAGACAGCACATACATGCAATAACAGTAACAACTACTAAATTACATTAACATGTATAGATCATCTTTCTTTCTTTCTTTTCCTCTACTACTCTTCTAAGGAATTCCAATATCATCCATATGCCCTTTTGCATCTTCAAGAGAAGAAGGAATTAGAACTGAGATTTCCTCCATCCAATCCAACACTATTATTACTCCAGCAACAGATTTACCTTGTGTAGTTGTTGCAAAATTTCAAATGTGCTATACATAAATTATCACCAGAAGTATGTTTCTGAAGAACACAAAGAATGATTTTGCAGATGTAAATAATGAGGACAAGAAAAACTGATTTTCTTTCTTTTCTTATTTTTAAAAAAAACAACAACCATGCTGCCCTTACATACACATTGAGTCAGCATTGGAGAGGAGTCCTGCAGTCCTGTAACTAACTGAAATAGCCTGAAATTAGGTACTGTGGACACCAGATTTCCCAAATTCTGGCCACAGTACCTGGGTTGTATTTTGCAGAAGTAGTCCCATTTTCATTCCTATCCTTCTGGTCAGTAGAGATCTTATGCAGCTGACTCCCAGCCAGCTGCGCCACAGTCCCGGTGCACACTTAGTATTGTGTCTCAGGCAAACTACTATTGATTTGTCTGAGACTCAATACTAAGTGTGCACCGGGACTGTGGCGCAGCTGGCTGGGAGTCAGCTGCATAAGATCTCTACCAACCAGAAGGCCATAAGTTTGAGGCCTGCCCGGGTCAGGGTGAGCTCTTGACCAATTGTGTAGCTCGTTGTCTGTCTATACTGTATATGTTGTATGACTATGGTATTGAATGTTTGCCTGTATATGTGCATTGTGATCCGCCCTGAGTCCCCTGCGGGATGAGAAGGGCGGAATATAAATGATGTAAATAAATAAATAAATAAATAAATAAATAAATAAATAAATAAAATAATTCCTTGGCTGTGTAGCAATAATTAGAAATGCAAGGCAATTCAACTTATCATAGCACAGTTCAGAAGGTGTAAATTTGCTATCTATACATTTCACCCCTTGCAACTGTAAGTGCCTACTATAGCCTATTGCGCTGGCTATAGCATGAACATAAGTTATTGCTAGGTGACAAAGTTATTACATTTTGAAGACGGGATACATTCGGTGCCTTAACATGCAGTTGCAATCACACATAAGATGTAAATGTGTTTCACCAATTTACTCACAGTAAAAAACATCAACAACACTTAATTAGAATGGCTATGTAATTCCTCGATTTTTTTCTATCCTTTTTTCAGTTTTATTTGCTTCTCTACCACGTTGAAACACAGTAGTCCACATAACAAAGTGCCATTTCAGGGACAAAATGGCCCCTTGACAATCCTCACCTGCACTGGGAGCCCCTTTCTCTAATGAAGCTAGAAAATGGCAGAGGCAATTTGAGTGAGTCCAAGCATGTTCTTTCCGTTTGCCTTTATCATTTTCCAGAAGGGTCAAGAGTGTATCCATTTGGGAGCTTTGCCTTTTGAATGTCATTGCTTTTTGTCTTTTATTCATTTATTTGTAGGTCCTTTCTTTGGTCCTAATTATTTACAAGTGAGGAGCCAAGATGCTTGGTGGTAAATAACAGTATTCTACAGGGTTTTTGCCTCCAATCCTTTCTCCTATCCTGCAGATGCAGCCTGCACTAAAGCCCTGTAGTGTCTTCCATAAACATGTTGGGATGTTTCCCACTTAGGTCAAATGTGACAATTATTGGAAGTGGCACGTATAAACACAAAAAGCAAGAGGCATTAACAGGTCTATTCACTAAGGGTTCTGCACCCTTTTGGTTAAAAAAAGTACTTTTAAATAAAAGTAACATGTATAAGCTGTGTAAATGTCAAGATTTTCGTATTTGTTAATTCCCATCTCCTTGATGCGCAACATTCCCAACTGTGTGGGGGCTTCATGGAAAGGTACATAACCAAAATATCATTCTGGTACATTTGTTAACTCAAAGGAGGGGGAGGGAAGAATAGGGAAAATGGAAAATGATCCAAAAATGCACTTATGTGAATTGCACTTACGAAGCATTCACTTACGCACTCATTTTGCTTTGCATTCACTGGGGATTTAGAGCAATAGTGTTCTCTGCATGAGCCCCATTGTCCATGAGAACAACTATATTACAGTGTACGCCTTATTCATGATATACAAACTGATGCACAATGATTCAAAATGGAATATGCAGACAACATAAACTATTGGTGCTATTTTGCTTTCTTCCATTAAATTTGTGTCAGAGAAGAAGTCTTTTAAAAACATAGTGGAACATGAAATACCATTAAATGCATTTTAGTTGTTTCTAGGGAGCAATTTGGCCATTCCCAGGGCAAGATCAGATGAATCCCCAAAAGCGCTTATAGTGATATAGCCAGATCTTTCTGTTTTCTCTTATAAACCTCATTCCAGAGAAATGTGCAACTATGCCACACAGGTGCTGACTTTATCTTTTTAAGTATTATTTTAGGTATTATTTCCCAGAAGTCCAAGTGGTAGAACTTCTAAAACTGCTTGGTGCCATGCCATGGAGGCTATTGTTTGAATGTAACCATGTATGGCATAACAGAACAAGGCGTGCACACACTGTTAACCTGTTTGCCTTCCCATATGATTTTCTCAGAAATACATACCTCAACAATCATGTTTGCATATTAAGGCAGTGTATGCCTTCAAATGACCAAAAATGTGTAGGAGAGAAAACCATGTGTCATGCCACATAAACAGGGGCAGACCAAGCTTTTCCCGGGGGGTACGCAAAAAATTTTTTTGCCCCCCCCCCCCAGTGCGCGTGCGCCAATCTGTGCACACGCACTGGCTCCAAAGTGGGAGCCAGTACGCATGCGCCGACCTTTTCGCGCATGCACAAAAAGGTCAGCGCATGCGAAGCGAGGCCAGAGCGCCCCGGGCTGCCTATCAAAGGCGCGCTGCGCGCCGCGGCGGCTGCGGGGCCGGCTGCGGAGGCCTGGCGCCCCGCCCGGGTGACGTCGCCCTACGCACCTGCTTCCTCCACCTAATGGATGAACCGGCCCTGCACATAAACCAACTTTCACCGTTAGAGGAAGCTCATCTTCTTAGAAAAATATGCTAAACATATCATATAGTTTGACCTTCAGACATAGGTTGGTAATATCAGCTTGCATGGTATTATAAGTAATGGCACATTTCAACTCTCAAAGCTTAGTAAGCTGTGTCACAATTGTATGCTGCTAGGACAGTAGACCTGTGTCCCTGTAGTAAATAATTGCTAGACGTTTATTGATGTTTAATTCCCATTAACAAGTTTAAACATTTTAATGTATATTTATAATTGCCTTAATTTGTTTTAACTGTATTTTATGCTATGTTTTATTTTTGTGTTGGCACTGTATAGTACTATTGGTAGCTGTCCTGAGTCCCTCTTAGGAGGTTGAGAAGGATGGGATATAAATAAATAAATAGATAGATAAATACACAAATAAACAAACAAACATGATATGGAAGTCAGAATCCAAAATCATTGAGAGAAATATAGGCTTACCTGCCCTGATCTACGAAAAACAGACATTGGCAAGTGGGAAACAAATGAATAGCTTCTTGGCCATGCCTTGGCTGAGAATCACTAGTAATATGATATAACTTGGCAGCCTTATTCTAACTCAGAAAATGTTTCTTCTTGTCTTTATCTTCTCTATAGACCTTTTACTGAACAAGAAACTCTTCATAGAATCTAACAGAAGCGAGAGGTTAAGGCAACCATACTGTTCTTGTGGAAGAATTAAAGTAATATTCATGTATATTCAAATTGTATAAACTCAATAAAATTTGAAATTGAAGAAGTGAAAAATTGCATGATAAAGCGGAATAAGAAATTTGGATATCATATACTGCAAGAACAAAGATGTGGTCAAGGGGATTGGAATTTACATTATGTTATGATCTTAAAGAGAAATTCAGTAAAATTATATATTTATGGTACAAGATGCTAGAGAAATTATCCATAATGTGTAAGGGTTTTTCTTGGAAAAGTGAACAACACGAAATGACATTTTAGCATATGTGGTGGACTTGTGAAATGGCTAAAATATTCTGAGTTTTAATACATTGATTGATGCAGGGGACCTTATAGGTTAATATTCCACTGAAACCAGAACTTTTTTTCTTTTGGGGACTTATGTTACGATGCAGGGTCTCGGCCCAGCCCCTTGATCACACACACAGAGACGGTAATCAGCTAACTATTTATTGAATAATAAGAAACAGGTGAAAAGGTAAATTGTCCATAAAAAGTATCAAAAAGTTCAATCCAAAAGGTAAAGAGTCCGTAAGTAAAATCCAAAGGCAAACGTGGCAAAGGCTCCGCAAAACTATGCGGATCAAGGACTTGGTCCGTGGCAAAGAACAGGGCAAAGTTCATAAACAAGCCCAAGAAACTTCTTGGCAAGGCCTGAGCCGGCAACTTGGCTCCGTGGAACTCCGCTCGCTTCACTCCTCTTAGAATAGAAGTGGCCGAGCTACTGAGGATCCTTTCCCACGGATCCTATACTGAATCCCCTTGGCGAGGCCCCCGACGCTCTAGGCTTCTGCGCCAATCTGTGCTACGGGATCTAGCGCTTCTCTGGCACTCTAGGCTGCGGTGCCAATCCCTCCTGCTGGACTCAATGCTCCGTCTCCTATCAAAGCTCCGTCCTTGCCTCCCAGCACCTGGGTCACTATCTTCGTGAGAGCTGAACTCCCTTTCAGCTTCCATGGGCTCATCCTCCACTGTTTCCCTGATCCTTTCCTGCGACCCGTAACCACCTGGGTTCTCATACTGATCGGAATCATCGCTCTCAGGGTCAGCCTGAACTTCCCAGCTAGCATAGCCGTCAGGCCATTCATCATCCCAGGCCAAGCTCTCTGTGGGAGAGGAAGGCCCAGCTAACTCATCAGCCCCTTCCTCCATGTCCTCATCAACTGCAGCTGGCCCTAATGCAAGTGGGACCCCCGGTGCTGCCCCCTGCCCCCCAGGCACGAAAGGGAACTGGGTTGCTACAACTTATGGATGAACATTTGGCAAAAATCCATGGATAACTAATTCAATATATGACCGTGGGAGCAAGACTGTTTTATATACAAATTTGGAAGAATTCAGGATTACCTATTATAGCAGAATGGTTGAAAATGACTAATTTAGTAGAACTGGGCAAACTATCTGGTTTGTCAAGAGAAAAATTCTTAGTGACATTTCTAAAACAATGGAAATCCCTTATAGATTTTGTGCAAAAAAGAATAAAATGACCTGGTGGTTTTTCATTTTGATAATTAGTAAGATTTCCTTATTGGGATATGTTTATAATGCAGAGAGTTAGGGTCTCCTGCTGGCACAGCGAGTTAAACCACTGAGCTGCTGAACTTGCTGACCAAAAGGCTGAATTAGGAAGAGCTCCCGCTGTTCGGCCCAGCTTCTACCAAACTAGCAGTTCAAAAACATGCAAATGTTAGTAGATCAATAGGTACCGCTTCTGCAGGAAGGTAACAGTATAGTCACGCTAGTCACATGACCTTGGAGGTATCTACGGACAACACCGGCTCTTTGGCTTAGAAATGGAGATGAGCACCACCCCCCAGACTCAGACATGACTAGACTTAATGTCAGGGGAAACGTTTGCCTTTTTTACCTTTAGAGGGAGTGGTATGATTATAGCATATATATGTACAGTATGCCCACAGAAAAGAAAATCAAAAGTCAGAAGGAAGGAAAGAAGCTGAGAAGGAAGGAAGACCCACTGATCCTAGGACAGAATTTCCATTCATCCTATTCAAGTGTTCCGTTCAACTACCGAAAATGTTTCCTTTATCTGCCACTATTAGTAACCACGTCACACAGTTCTTTGCCAACATAAAGGCACATATTTGAGTATAGCAACACCAGCCAACATTTACACATGGCAAGACTCCCAGATATCTTGGAGCATTATCCCTTGAATTGTATAGTTGTGTGATAGCGAGGGCAAACTCCTTCTGAACAAATCTTGCCTAGAAAACCGTGTGATAGGTAACAATTGTGAGCATGTCAAAACGAAATAAAATAAAGTTTTCTATTTGCTCTTGATTTCGTTAAAATTTCAAATGAAAAAAACACACAAAGTGCTTCTGTCTTTTGTTAAATAATAGATGTAACCAAAGGAAAATGTAGTAATATGTAATGATGCTTTTATTTAAAATCTGACTCTGTGTTTCTTCTTTTAAATTACCAATGATCTCTGCAATCTCTCCATGTCACTTTGAAAAGCAAATATCCTTCTTGAGGACAAAAAAGCCACTGAGAAATGGCTTGAAATATTTATGTAGCCCTTCTGAAACTTCCTTTCAATTCTCCTCTCTTATCTGGGAAACTATCTCTGTCCTTAAAACGCAACAACATGTTTTGTGGATGCCTAAAAGTTCATCCGTGAGGGGATTTTGAGAATGTGGGTTTACCCATTCATTTCAATGGGGAAGTCCAATCCATGTGCATGTTCCACACCAATAATTCTTCAGGTGGATATATATACATCTTTGTCCGCCATACCCATGTTGACAGGAGACTGTTGTTGTGTTGCTGTTTTGCCTTTGGCAGTCCAGTTGCAATCACACTCTACAGCTGGTTGGATTGTCAACCTAATTCTGGAAGCAGTCATAAAACTTGGTTAGATCTCCCATGAATACCCTGACAGCTTATAGCTTATTTAGGCTTCGAGGAACTCTTCTGGCAGAGTTTCCAAGTGTGTAAGGAAACTGACCTACTTGTGAGCATGAATCCTTTGTTATTTACAGTGTCAATTTTTATCAGTTTTCAAGGATGGGGTGGGGGTAATTCATCAACAATGAGCAACAAAGATGAATATATTACTGTGCTAATTTCCTACTATTCACTCCAGCTATGCCTATGCTCCATCTGATGCCTTGGCATGTCCGTTGCTGCTAATAGTCCTCCTTCCCTTCCCCATAAGGTTGGTCTCAGCTGCACATGAGGCTCGGTTCTTACACAGCTGCAGCAGCATCAGCAAGGTGAAGTGAGGGAGCTCTTCAGGGAGGGCAGAGTAAATTAAAGCTCACCGCAGGAAAGTTGTGCCCCTGGCACTGTTCTTATGCAACAGCTGCAGATACAACAACTATCATCTGACATTCTGACATATACGTTGAGCAAAGCAGCAAGCGAGCCAATGCCTACACAATATCGCACAGGACTCCAAGTCCCAGCCTTAAGCAAAACAGGTGTATGACATCCTGTTGCTAGTCTTTGGAGGTTACGGGCATGAGCAGAGACATCTGAGAGGAGAACAGATGAAAATAACAAAGAAGGTTAGGGCTTGGGTTGACAAGCTCATTGATAACATTTTAGATGGAACAGACCTGCATGTTGAGTACAAATTGCTCCTAATATCTCTTTGTAGACTGCAGGCCACAGTCAGAGAGGTAATGGGTTCATTATTCATTATTTTAGGCAAGCAAATTTTCTATGAAAAGGAGCCCAAGCGAACCCAGAAGGCTCCCATTTGTCGTGGGATTTTGACTTGAAAAGATGTTTTAGTACCAAAACAATATGGCAATAAAATGTACCTCGATTATTTTCCTGCTTGAGAATAAAGAAATATGGATGCTGAAATTCTTTAGTAAATATTTAGAGGGAAAGCCTGCTTCAGTACTTTGTGTTTTAAAGCTCCGAGGCTAATTGAGTATTTGCTGTGAGGTATGTATATTGGCAACGATTTGTCAAAATTATCCTCATATTACTGCAGCCAAAAATACAAAAAGAAATTAAAAAATAGCCTACCCTGAAATGTAAGCACATCCATTAAATGAATAGTAACACATTTTTAAACAATAGAAAGATACCTCCTTCTGTTATTGATCATTAGTTATGTTACCTTAGCCATAGTCCAATATTGGAATGTCAAGTGTCATTTTTATGAGTTCATTGCTTCATTACACACAGCACACTAAGCTAATCAGCCTTTACTAAGTTGGCATATTTCTGGGAAAGAAAAAAATGTATATTAAAGTATGGATGCACACATATAAAAGATGCTCTGAAGAGCACTGTTGGACATTAAAGTTAGCATCTGCCATTGTCTGGTTAACAATTGGCAATTAACAGCCAGTTTCCGGAATGGCTGATGAAACCACAGATGGCTGATGAGGTCTACATTTGGTCTTATTGAGCATAATTGTATGCTATATTAGGAAGATACAAGTTATACTTTTTAAAAAATTATAAGGAAAGGAAAAAGTGAAATGACAGGAGACCAAGTATTCCTGCAAGCTCACGTTCTTTGTATTTTAGTGTCTATTACTTGCTGGAGTGGCTAACCCAAATGAAAAGAAATAAAAATAAAGCATTGCATTTTTTCCCAAGTACTACTAATTCTTTGGGCTGACACAAAGGTTAGTCAACCCAGCTAGACAGTGGAGAGAAACCCTCCTTTGTTTAACAATACATATAAGAAGGATAACATTTAGATCTTAATAAGTATACATCTGGTGCTCAGTATGTATCACTGCTACCTGATGGCACTTCATATGATAAAGGGGTCCTCACACATGAGAAGTAAGGTGTTAATATAGTGATTTCAATACATTACCTAGTCTCGAATTGAGTAGATCCTTTGAAACATTGGTGTCTACAGTACATAATATAATTTTTTGCTTAATTTGGTGAGTCTACTCTATTTGGAATTGGAATTTGGATTTAAATCTAAATGTTCAACATGGTGCCCGTTTATGAAAAATAGCATTACATACTTATATCTGTTTCCAAGGACAATCCAAGATAGAAGCTGTGGGATTGTGTTGTTAGAATTGTTAAATTTGATTCTGAATATTTATTTGCCAGCACTGAGCTGCATAGACTTCATGTAAGGTTCATTAATGACACCCTCCATAATTGTATATATATCTTTAGTCAATGATACTACAATTCTGATTTTGTTTTCTGCTCTTTTGCTTTTAGGAGAAGGACAACGTAGGAGGCCAAATCTCTCAAAATACACTGCAGAAAAAGCCAAAATCAATTACAATCAATAGAATGTTTTCCATTAATAGACAGGTGGATTGGGAAAAATAGCTTGGAGATTTGTGTGGCCCAATCCTATGTTAAGACTACTGAAATCCTTGAGAACCATACCAAGCAATCCTATGCATGATTGCTTGGAAGTAAGTCCCACTGTGCTCACTTAAGATCTCTCCTTTTTTTTCTCCGCAGCAGTGCTTCGGCATTAAAATTATAATTGAATTCGCTTCTCATGTCGTATTTACTTTTCAGTAGATCCTCTTTATGATCTAGCTATTTGGGAAATGCAATCATTCCAGGCATCGTAGTTCTGGGGGAATCATTTGCATGGTTTAATTATTAAATTGGTTCTAATGCTTAGGAGAAAATTCTATAGAATTTTTTTCCCGAAAGGAGCTTGTGAAAGATGTGCTCGGTGGCCTCCATTGCTCCCCAGTTTTGTCCTCAATGTATAAACTGTTACTATTTGGCACTTGGTACAATGTTTGCCCATAAAAGTGAATGGAGTATTCATTCAGCAGTGTGAATTAGAAAAGAGCATTCAAAGCCAGGATTCAAGATTGTAGAAATCAGCAAAATGACTACGTGCACTTTGCCCTGATGAATTAAAGCCAACCACTCTGCCTTTAATAGTCCAGACCTCTTTTGCATCCTGGGGAAAAAGTGCTTCATGTTAGATCATAGGTTTTATTTTGGAATTCTTCCCTACTATATTTCAGAGCCTCCTTATGTCATTTGGGTATGGATTGCTTGGGTGTTGGTGTGCATACCGACAACATGCATATGTGTTCCCATTCCTGACAGCTTTTCTTCAGAGCTTAGACTGAACCAATTCCAGTGCATCAAGAATTTCCCTTTAGCTGCTTTGTTACATCTGAGACCAGATTCCTGCATTTAAAGTTAAAATATAAATAGTCCTGATTATTTTATTGCTACCATCATTCAAATTAGGAATGAAAACCAAGTGTCACCGTATTGGGGAAAGAAGTCATATGTAATACAAAAAGGGAAATGCCCCAAATGAGAGAAAATTAGTCAATTTAACTAACTGATTGCTAATATTTAATTAAAATATCCAGTCTGGTCTTAACCGTCTGTCTTATTATCGCTCAGGCGTATTTGTTTTAAGTATGGGCTTGCTGGTGTTCATTGATAACAGTGTGTTCAAAAGCCAAATACTGCCATTCCTGGAATTATCTTCTTCCCACAGAGAAACAAAACTAAAATTAGACTTTGGCACTCATTTGGCCAAATGCATCTCTTGCAACAGCATTTCCATGTTGGCAGGGTTTTGTTCTCTGGAAGCCGTGCCGCTCTCCTATCACTGCTATTGTAACTTGGTAAGGACTCAGATTACATGGAGAGGACTAAGAGGATAAATGCTCGGTCCTGAAGAGCTAATAGCCACATTAAGAACAGACCTGTTCTTCCATTTAAAATGGGTTGCGTTCAAATATTGGATCTCTCTTCCATTTGAAAGTGTGTGTGTGTGTGTGTGTGTGTCTGAGAGAGAGAGAGAGAGAGAGAGAGAGAGAGAGAGAGAGAACAGGAGGGTTTCTTTGCCATGAAGAAACCTAAATTTTGCACTTGCCTTGTGCTAAAAGACAAATGCTGGATAAAGCTGTAAATTGTTGTAACAGCCAATCTGGATAAGAAACAGTGCTCAAAAAGAAGGGGAGAAAGAAGGGGGGAAATACCTCTGAAAGGCTGGAGGCAAGATTCTTTTTTAAACAGTTTTCACTGTCATCGATGTCACCAATTTGAAGCTTGTCTTGTTTACCGGATGAAGGTTTCACACTGTGTCAGTGTTCTGCCAGGATTCTGCATTAAAATGAGCAGTTAGTACAAGTCAGCCATAAACATGGCAGATCTGTTAGACTGGCAGAAGCCACTGTGAGCTCCCTGGTGCAGCTTTTAAGCACTTGGCATGCTGTTAGCTCAAACTGGAGAGGGGGCTGCGTGCATCATTTGGGCCTGAGTGCAATGCACTTGAAATAATTACTTTAATCAGCAAAAGTTAATTACTTTAAATCATAAATTAATGGCAGAGCATTTGGCAGAGCCTGATGTGTGTGGCGAAGCTGTCAAGCAAAAATCACAGGTGAACCTGCGACCCCTTCTCAATATCACCGGATGAAAAGGAAGGCGCTCACCTACTGCGTGCGGCACTTCAGCTACATTAAAACCAACTCTTTGCAAGATAGAGAGTCGCCACCTTAAACTGTCACCTATAAAAGGGAGGGGGCTATAAACAAGCAGATTGCTGCTAAGCAGGTGCTGCTGGAGGAGCCGGCCCTTGACAATAATAAGATGTTAAAATGGCATCTGCCTTTATTTTATAGCACAATTGGAAAGATGGTTAAAAGTAATAAAGCCAGCTGATATGTTTTACGAGTTAGTAGTTAGCGGTGTTTGTGGTGGGTGAGCTAAAGATTCCAGGGAAGATACAGGAAACAGCAAGGAGAAAAACTTAATAAGTGGAATAATGTTGTGTTCAATAATAATATCAAGAATACTCATACTAGGGTTTTCATGAGTAGTTAGTGTTTGTAGTGAATAAGTTAAAGATCCCAACAGGATTTGTCCACCCATCCCCCGAAATAAAGAGACAACACAACAATGTCTTGGGTTCAAATTGGGCAACATTTATTTAACTGTTACCTATTTAAATCACCTCAACTTAACTCAAGGGGTGTCAGGAATATGGTAACCAATACAATTGAATTTCCGGGCGAAACACCAGGATTGCCTGATTAACCAACCAGGACAACCGATTAAGGGAAATTGAGTCCATTCTCCCGAACCTGAGAAGAGCCTCTTCCCATTCCAGGGCCATTTACTCTACCTCACCCAACAAACAGAACTTTAAGGTGAGTACTTAACCAACTGGCCCTCACCCCTGAAGATGTACTAGGGTATACACCAATTATGGAATTTCCCCTCACTATTCACTGCTAAACCTAGTTAACAAATCCATCACCCCCTTTAGCCCCTACACAGCAAAGGGGGTAGGCAAAAACCCACCCATGCTTAACCGCAGCATGGCAGGTAACATTCCGTACCCGGCTCCTATTGCAACCATTCCAAATACTGATAATGGGCGGGAGTGGTGGGCAGGCAGTCAGGCACAGAATGGCCTAACGGGGTGGGCCTTGCTAAAGGCCACGCCCCCACCTCAGAAGGTTCCAGAGGAACCTAAACTCTTCCATCGGAGTCGGGGGGGGTAAATTCCTCTCCTTCCAACTTGCTGGGATGAAAGAGTGTTACTAAGGGATCGTCTTGATATTTTAGGTCCTTGAGCCTATCATATACAAGCATTGACATGGCTTTCAGTAGCATACAAAGAACAAACAACAAATGGCCAATTTGTGTTGGCTGTTGCTGGAAGGCACTGTTGAGATGATCCTGAGGTTGTTTGGGTTCTAACATGCAATCTAATCCTCTCTGTGCTGCTTCCATCTCCATAGTTATATCACTAATCTCTCATGGACATTTGTCCAGCAGTTCTTTTTATGAAGGACAAGCCGGTGGTGGTGGTATTATCTAACACAGCGTATTAGCATGGGCAAGGTAGGACATTGGGGCAGATGTCCAGAAAATAAGATAGTCCCTGAATGATATTGAACTGGCTTAACATTATTTGGAACTCAATCAATCAATACCCATTACCAATTAAAGATACAAGGAGAAGGGGGATGTGTCACTATTAAATCCAGAGTTTAGCAATAGTAACTGCATTGCTTTTTAGCCTATGACAAAATCAGAGTTTGAAAAATAATTTAATATGTTTTTTGTGACAATACCTCTGAAAATTTCCCAGACAGTGGCTATGCTGAACATGGCACTCTGGATATTGCAACTTTCCAAACTATGGATAAGATGGAAGGTCCTCAGCCACTTTCTTCTCTAGCACAGAGAACATGTAACTACAGTATTCTGCTGAGCCAGTCAAAGTAATGCCTTTGAAGTGATTCAAGCACTTTATCATCCATTTGCATCATAAATCTGTGCTTCGTGTTGCCTGAATTTGGTTTGCATAGCTGCTCATTATCTCATTAGTGGTAGGCATATGATAACGTGTCATTTATTGTTCAGCATCTGGCATGTTAATCTACAAACCAATTTTGTTTTATAGCAAACAAGTTTAAAAAGTTGTAAACCAAAATGGCTGAGTGGCAACCAAGTGCTCTTCCCTGCAAAACACGCATGATTTAAATTTGAGGGTGAATGAAATATTAATACACAGGATGAGAATTGGCAGTCACAAGAAACAAATCAAAATTAACTCTGGGTGACATCAATGCAATTCAGATGGCTGAGTTTAGAGTTTAAGATACAGATTGGCTTATTCATTGAATGTAATTGTAAGGTACTTATTTGATGTAATTTCTCAATATTTTAAGTTATGAATATTTTCACAGGTAGCATTGCAACAATAGCAGAAAGCATGTGGTGCCATTAAGTGTCAAGGTGTTTAAAATGCTGCTTTTCACTCTTACTTCCTCCTTTCCTTTGTCTAGTTTTCCTATGGCCCAGCAACATGGGATGAATACTGACAACCATTTACCAAGTGGTACGCTATTGCTACAAATTGGCATACAACCATATGGTGACCCAGATGTTTCTGTGCATCTGCCCACTTGGTTAGAAAACATTTTGCTGCACTTATTTGTAACTGCAGTTGGAGCTCTGAAGAAACAGGGACATGGAAAATACTACTTTCCATCGGGGCTGACCTTGCAAGAAACCATCTCTTTATATATGTTTATGACCCTCTTCCTAAGCTACCACTTGGAGAATAGGCACTTTGTATTTTCTATATTCATGATACTTTGGGTAAAATGTAGATAATTTCTTTGTGGTGTTTGTAAAATTCAGACTGTACTATTCATGAAAAATAATGCGTATTGCATTTCACTTCTGCTCTGAAGTGCATACATCTCCTGGCATTGTTTCTGATGACAGGAACTCTCTCAATAGTGGGGAAATGAAAAATGTATAGTTAGCACTCTCCTCGTGCATGATTTCTCATATTCACACACAACCAAGCCAAAATGTGTGCACACAAAAGTCATTCCTGCAGATGTTCATAAATAGTAAATGGAAAATAGCTAACACAAAAACCTTTTCCAGATACTACATGGAGCTTATTATTTCTGTTTCCTCTGGGAGACATAGTGGTTTGATTATGACAAATTTTAGTAAATAAAGCTATTCCTTATTTACAACAAAAGGCTTATTTCTTTTTCTACCAGACCCTGTGTGTCTATGTGTATGGGGGACTGGTTGTTGTTCAGCTCCTGCCTTGATAGGTTGATTACTTTGCTTGAAACATCTACTGGTTATTGGAAATCAGACAAAAGCATTTAATTCACTGTTCAGATTTTATGTCTTTTTGTGTCTGTTTTTGTAGTGCTTTTTAGAATTCTCCCCTTTTTTCATTCCTAGAAACACACACAGGCTAGAAATTTCCTTTAGGAGTTGCTGAGTTTTTCTGCTTTGATAACCAACCAAATGGCAGGACTTTTGTTGGGAAATGTATGAAATTTATTAATCATATTTACTAGCAATTGCGCAACAAGCTTAAAGTTGCATTAAAATATATAATGTATATTTCTGACTTACATGGTAATATGCTCAGTCTGTCTGGGTAAAAACAATTACTAAAATGATGCATTTCTTAAGCAATTGAAAATGATAGTGTATGCAAGTTAGGCCTTCCATCTCAAAATGCAAATGTGACTCAAGCACAGAAGAATGGGAACAGCTTTCACCTCAGCCTTTACCAAGAGCCTGGTGAATCAAGATGGTTTTTCATGGGTACAAGAACTGTTGAAAAGGAATGATTGCGTTAGCAGCTTTTGCATTCCTATACTCACCAATTGCTGTTTTGCATGTTACTCTTTCGGCATTTATACACAATATAAATGCTCATGGTGATTTCTTTGATTATTTTGTTTTATTACATTCTCTGCCTTTCTACATCATGTAACCTCCAACCATTGTTCCCTTCATTTTCTTTCATCCATTAGACCAGTATTTAATCATTGCACAGTAAGTAAAGTTAGTCTTGTATTCTTTCATACATTAGGCTAAGGTTATTTCTTTTTCCATATGGCCCTGTGTGCATGTGAGTAGGTGCTGGACTAGTTGCTGTTCAACAGGGACAAATCTCTTTCTCTGCAGAGAGAATCCACAGAAGCCTGGTTGCATTTCTCTGTGGATTGAAACCCAGCTAGACTTCAGTCACTTTTCTCTGCTGAGGAAGGAGATGGACTCTTTTCTCAGTGGAGAGAAGTTTATGGCTCAGTGTAACTTGGTTTTCCCACCAGATTTGATACCTAGGAAGGGGGCAGCTTTCAGAAGTTCATAGACCATGGAAGGGGTCTTTGTGTATAACTGAAACACATAAAATGGACCCTCTTAATATGTGCACTGTAATTTGATGATAAAATTCTCTTCTTGAGAAAACCAACCACATAGGATTCACACTATAGTCAAAGAGTCATGAGTTCGATGCCTGCCTGGGTTGAGGTGGGTTCTCGACCTTAAGTGTAGCCTACTGCCGACCTTTGCAGCCCAAAAGACAGTTACATCTGTCAAGTAGGAGATAAAGGTACGACATTAAAGTGGGGAGGAAAATTTAGACTGATTTATGATGCCATAAAGAATAGCTGAGGAATGCGGAAGAAACAGCAAAGCTATGTTGGAAGGAAACGCTGAGAGTGAGGAGGAATGCGTCAGCTCCCCCTGGTGGCCAGAAAGTTTGCCTCTGTTTGTCTAAAAGTATGTCAAATGTATGTATTGTTCTGTATTGTGATAAATGTCACATGTTTATATGTCATATGTTGAACTGCAGGGATTGTCTGCAAAGTATGTGTACTGTAATTCGCTCTGAGTCCCCTTCGGGGTGAGAAGACCGGAATATAAATAAAGTAAATAAATAAATAAAAGAATACTGAAGAAAGGATAGAAATAATATGTCTCTCCTACAGTAACACTATTTGCAAATGAGAGGTTTATTTTCTTCCCGTTTCATTACTCTGCAACCCAGGGTCATCCAATGCTGCTGATTGGAATTCAAGCACAGAATTTTTCACAGAATGCATAGTGGAGCTGAGGAATTCAGTGCAATATAAGGGCATGACCACTAAGGACTTCATCATGTGCTGCAGAAACAGAGCCCCCCAGGAGTTCCATAGAGATCATCAGGTGACTTAAGGGCACTTCCGGTGGGACTCCGTGAAGCTCCATTTCCACAGTACATGGAACTGGAGCCTAAAGATGATCTTGAGGAGTTGAATGTTACCCAGCTTCTGAATAAAGAATGTGGGGGAAAGCAAGGGAAAGACAAGGTAAAACACAAAAAGGACGTATGATGGCTGGCCATCCCACTAGAGAGGGAAAGAGGTAACACCCTCCACTTTCCCCCTCTAAATGTCTTGAGGTCCTAAGCTTAGACACTGAGAAGAAGGTAGGATTAGAGAAATTCATGGAGCGTAGAAATTGTGGATAGAAATCATTCTACACACACACACATTTTCAAGATCTCGGAAACCTGTAAATTACCCAGTCTCCCAGTTTCTGGTCAACAACTGTGAGGTGTGTGTGTGTGTAAAGGAGCTCTGTCTATTCTGATTGTAAATCTCCTACATGAATCGTTTTGATACTGCAGAAGACAGAGTACTGAGTTAATAGACACACCTTGGACCGAAGACTGGAGACCTCAGTACATTCCTTCTATACCTGGGACGTCGTCCTCTTCCACCGAGCGCGCAGCTTCGGGAGGGATGCACATGGAGCGGTGAGGGAGGAAGGGGACACCCGCCTAGCCAGCCAGATCAGCCGAATCAACCCTGGCGATCAATGGGGTGACAGATGTCGCAGCCAGATCGCCCTCTGTTGCTACAAGGCAAGTTCTTCTGTTTTGTTTACTTGTTCTCTATCTGAAACATTTTGAGACCTGGGTCTTTATCAAAAGAATTGCTCTCATCTTACTGGGATTTTATCAGAAGGACTGTGCTTAATTTAATCTACTTTTAAACAACATTTTCTTGGTAAAGGGAAAAGAAGTTCCTATTACTAGCAACTAGCTGACACACCTTGGAAAAGATACTATTTTAACTAGAAAAAGTATTCTGACCAGCGAGAATGTTGGCTGGAAAACTCTGGGAACTGTCGTGAAAAGGCAGCATTTACAATTCCAGATCTAGCAAGATATTTCTTGAATGCTTACACTATTAACTGCAGGAGCACATCCTACAGCCGCAACACACACCTCAGTGCTGTTGTAAAAGCAATGGCTCATTTTGCCATTTATACTAGAAGGCATATATAAGAAGTGATGGGACAGTTTGGCAGAAAAGTTCAAAATTCTTGTGAACCCTTTCAAAAGTCCTTGGTCATCTTTGAGCTTTCTACACTGATGCTACATTCTTCCAAAAAAAGGTTTATAATTGGATTGCACACCTAGCAGAAAGAATTGCACCATGCAGTCTTCCACTTGTCTCACACTGGATGTTGCATAGTGAGCTGAAGAATTATAAACCCACTTGCACAGTAAAATCATGATTATTGATGATTGATTTCTATAGAGGACTACAGTGGATGGTCTATCCATATCAGGACAAACCATTCTTTCTCACTTTCTACTATTCATATATTGTTGGTAAGACTAGGGTGTTAATATGTCACTTCTGTTCTTGACTTACAGGTTTATTGTGATTTGTTTTTCATAACCACTATAAAAGGGGGTGGAATTTCAAGGAGCCTTTAATTTCAAGGAGTCCTTGAGTTCTATGGATTTTGGAACTGCTCAGCTTTTGTTCATAGTTCAATAATTCAAAATCACATAAGGCACAACTTCGACAGTTTTTCCTGATGCTGAGACAAATTTCAGGCAGCCCATTATTTTGATTAGGTCCTCTAAATTTACGTGATTCTAGGCATGACCTTGAAAATACATAACCAGATATCTTTGTTCCAAAGACAAACATTCCATTATGACATAAGGGAAGTGCATTAAGAATGAATCTGCAAGTAGAAGTGCCTGAATCACCCCACATTGAACAATCAGCTGGATAAATGTTTTGTGCAAGTGAGAAGATATTGCTTTGGTGCAATATTGGGTTTGGGCTGGTCTTGAGGACAGGAATGTTGAAATGTGCTGGAGGTAAGGTTCAGTTCCTACACTGCACCCCATAATAGGCCTCGTAGATTTGGCTGTCTGTAATTGATGTGACATTGCTTCCACCCTCAATTCCTGTTGAACATCAGCTCTTTTGAGGGGGGGGGCATAGAGGTAGCAAGGGTCAAGTCAATCTGAATCAATGTTTTGTGGAAAACTGAGCATTTTTCAACTGATTTTCAGCCACTTTTAAATTGGGGAGGTTGGGTAACATTTATGTGTTTTGTGAAGCACATGAATGGATGGGGCTGCATGGGGACTGTGGACCATTCTTGCTCTGGGATCAGAGCTGGTACACAATTGAGTAAAATGAAGTGGCCACTTCAAGAGAAAGATGCTGAGGAATAGAAATCAGTGGTAAAGTGGCACCGAGAATGTGGCGCAGCTGGCTGGGTGTCAGCTGCATAAGATCTCTACTGACCAGAAGGTCATGAGTTCGAGGCCTGCCCGGGTCAGGGTTAGCTCTCGACCAATTAAGTGTAGCTTGTTGTTGACCTTTGCAACCCGAAAGACAGTTGCATCTGTCAAGGATATTAGGGTACCACGTTGTGGGGAGGCTAATTTTAACTGATTTTTAGGTCATAAATATCTCCAGGAATATGTGAAGGAATGTGCCAGCTCCTCTTGGTGGCTAGAAGCTGGAATGCCAGTAGCCTCTATGTCTCGGTCTAAATGTTGTACGTCTATATGTTGCATTGTAATCTGCCCTGAGTCCCCTGCAGGTTGAGAAGAGCGGAATATAAATGAAGCAAATAAATAAAAATAAAAATAAAGTGTTGAGTGACATTATCATGTGTGGCATGAAACCTACTCTGTATTGCCTAAGCTAGTTTCCACCCTCAGATGAATTAAAGGATGAAGTATCACCTTCAGTGCTAGAGCAAGGTTCAACACTCATTATGGTTGGCTTTTACATACAGAATGAGAAAAAAATCCTTACCATCTTGCCTTTACCTTCAGGCAGCTAAATTTCTTGGTGCTGACTTTATTAGGATACTCTATAATTTAAGCAGGAGATGAAAGTGTTTACATGGAGGTATTTAACACATGAACAAGTACAAATTATTTGGTCATTTATTGTCTTTATTGCCCTGATATCACTAAGGTATGTTCTTTGTTCTTGTGTTTCCTAATAACAACCTCTTTTCTGCTTCATCTGCCCTGAGTTGCTGAACAGGTGCATGTTGAAAACAGTGGTTGTGGCATTGACTGGTGATGATGGTATACTTGGATAGATTTTTGACATTCCACACTCAGCCCCTCATGTTCTGGTCTACAAGTTTTAGTAATGGCCATATGTAGTTGAGTAGCTGAAATATTCAGTTGATGCTAGCCAGTTGGTAATGCACTGTTGTCCCACAGCATTTCACCATTAGAACTCTGGCTCATGCAAAGTTAGGAATAAATTGGAGTAGATCTATTAAACCAATGCAAGTATGGTAATTTGACAATTACATAAGTCCCATTAATTTGGTTGGTCCACGACAGTAAGTAGCAATTGGATTTAGATCTCCAGCTGCAACCCTATGGTCTGCAGGCCTCTTTCTCTCAGAACCTATGTATACTACCATATAAAATCCAGATTATTTATTTATTAATTTAAAACATTTATACTCATCCTTCTTGACCTCCATGGAGGGACTCAGAACGGCTTCCAAAGAGGCAACAATGTGATGCCAAACATAATATAAAACACATAAGAAATGCATCCACAAAATTAAAATAATTCTATCTGCTTTGAATGGATTATATGGCAGTGTAGATCCAGTCTCGGGGAAATCAGAAGAAGTTCTGACTTTAGAAGATTATCCAGCCACTGCAGAGATATTCCCCAGTAGCTTCCATTGAACGTTTAGGATCTGAATCTTATGGAAATGGGAAAGAAGTATGTTAAAGTGTGTGGTAGTGAGGAGAATGAATATAATCTACAGTTTTCCTGCCCCACAATCAAAGAGAATGCATTTAGTCCAATCCAAGATTATTCTAAAATGAATCTCTCTAATTGCTTGTGGAGGAGAAAAGAGGGTAAAAGTGACCCTTTTGGATAGACGGGAGGCTTTAGTAATATTGTTCTTTGGCTATAGGCAACCTTCATCTCCTCACTCATGGAGTCGTTTAGACTCCTCACCACCAGATTTCAGCCTTTAATGATATATCATCCTAAATAACAGCACTGTGGCAATATTTTGGATGCTGTACTAAGCTGGTATAGCTAACCAGGATGAGTGGTCAATGATATATCTCAGAATATTTTGTTCCCAGAGCTGGGGTGAGGGGGACAGTCTTGAAATGGCTGTCCTCCTTCCTCCTGAACCAGTCACAATGAGTGAGGAGGGGCAAGGTTGTCTCCGGGGGTTCCCCCTTACATTGTGGGGTCCCTCAGGGGGCAATCCTCTCCCCCTGTTATTTAACATCTATATGCGAAGTAGGTTGAAGGTGAATCCGGCAAAGACGGAGATCCTGTGGCTTGGCCGTCCGGGCGGTAGAGAGGTTCAGCTTCCAACCCTGGACGGTGTGACGTTATGTCTGCTGTCATCAGTAAAGAGCCTCGGTGTTACTTTTGACCCTCAGCTGTCGATGGAGACTCACATCTCCACCAGCAGCAGAGTGGCGTTTTTTCATCTACGCCAGGTGAGGAAGCTGGCCCCCTATCTGTCCCGACACGACCGAGCCACAGTTGTCCACGCTATGGTCATCTCAAGGCTGGACTACTGTAACACTCTTTACATTGGCCTTCCTCTGTCGACGATCCGGAAACTCAAGCTGGTGCAGAACGCTGCAGCTCGGCTGCTCGCGGGTGTTCCGACGAGCTGCCACATTACACCTATCCTGCGTGAACTGCACTGGCTCCCTGTGGAATGCCGGATTACCTTCAAAGTGTTGGTTTTGACCTTCAAGGCCTTGAATGGTCTGGGGCCAGTGTACCTAAGGGACCACCTTATCCCATATTGTCCCACTAGATCCTTACGCTCAGAGACACAAAATCACCTGGTGGTCCCAAGTTCCAAGGTTTACGGAGAAGGGCATTCTCAATCATATCCCCAATACTCTGGAATGCACTGCCCTCCGAAGTCTGTGCCCTTCAGAGTTTGTTAGCTTTTCGGAAGGCTTGCAAGACCCTACTGTTCCAGCAGGCCTTTGGGTCTGAAAGCTGTTCGGCCTCTCTGATGTTATGTGTAGTTACTGCTACTGTTTTAATCTTACGACATGGTTTTAATATGATGCTGTAATTCTTGTTTTATTGTATGTGAGTCGCCCCAAGCCAGCTGGGAGTGGCGACGAATAAATTTGAATAAATAAATAAATAAATAAAGACTATGTATTGCAACCAACATTGCCTTTAAGTGGAAGCCTAAAATTTTCAGAACATTTTACAGAGAAGCACAGAGTTTCTAAAGCTCCAAGTGCAGCAACAGCTGATGATTAGTATATCTACTGAAGACTTAATGTTTTCTTATTTTCTTGCCAGTTATTTTATATCAGCAGTACACTGGGATGGAAAGATGTGTTGATATTCAATTGCTGTAAAGTACAGATCATTCATTTAAACTATTAAATCGTCACACTGCAAGTGTATCCAAGTAAACGCACAGGGGCTGTTAATCCCCTAAACTTTATTTTTCCCTGTCATCTGCTCAGGAAGCTGTTTTACTATACAGTTTTATTAATATTCCTTTTTGGACATTCACTGAAGAAATTTGATGCAAAGGATGGACTTAACAGAAGCATTCTTTTTCTTTTCTTTTCCCTTCCTTCTCCGCCTCCTCCTTCTTCCTCCGCACCTAGGCTGTTTCAAATTAAAGAGAATCCGGCATCAGGAGGCATTGCTATTTTAATCATTCCAATGTGTCCAGTGTGGGAGATGAACTCAAAAGGTGAATATTAAAAGTAGTTGTGGAATTCAGTCATTTCACGAATGAACACATAATAGCCAAAGGCAAAACCGGAAGGCAACTTCACTTCCAATCAGTGTTTCCATTTTATTGAAACCAGATTGGAATTCCTGGAAAGAAGCCTACATATCACATCTTTAATACTAATTTTCATATACTCCAGTAAAACTGTCAGGGTGAATCAGTTGTTGAAGAAAGCTTCCTGTATAATTTACAGATGTGTCTTCCTATAGCCCATTATTTAGTCCAGAATCAGAAACATGGTTTTGATTATGAATATAGTTTTCTTGTCTCATATGCATAGGTTTTTGTTGGGTCTGATCTCTTGGTTAAAATTAGCCTTTTAACACCCAAGTGACCCTCTTGTGTAAAGTGCAGAATGTCTTCCAACCATAGGAATTGCTCCTTATTTCTCTCAGAGATGAAGGAACTACAAATCCCAGAATCCCCAAACTAACTTGGCCCCTAGATCAGTGTTTCCCAACCAGTGTGCCGTGGCACACTAGTGTGCCGTGAGCTATCATCAGGTGTGCCGTGGGAAATTGGCACTCTCCCCCCCTCCTAGCAGCCCCCTCACAGGTTTCCAAGAAATAAATTGAGCCTCTCCACTTGGAAATATTTTTGTTTTTTACTATTTTACTGGATTATTCGAGAGTTGCCTCCCCCCCCCCCCCAAGGAACTGTTTATAACAGTTTCATGACATCCATAGTTAACTGAAAGCAAGTTTCACTCAGGGTGAAATTTCACAAAGGTCTGGAGAACAAGCTCTATGAGGAGCGGCTTGAAGAGCTGGGCATGAAGATAACAAGGCTGAGAGAAGACATGATAGCCATGTATAAATATGTGAGAGGAAGTCATATATATGTTGTGTTCATCGAAACAGGCCCAGGTTTCACACTGAGTGTATAAATACATTTAAAAACATATTAACTATATGTATTACTGTGTTAGAGTGTAATTTTGTGTCGTTTTGGTTAGTGGTGTGCCCCAGGATTTTGTCAATGTAAAAAATGTGCCGCGGCTCAAAAAAGGTTGAAAAACACTGCTCTAGATGGTTTCCCCATCTCTACACCCAGTGAAGAAAAATACATTTTGTTGTAAATTGTCAATTAGGCACTACAGGGATTCCTTTAATGAAAATGAACATTTTTCTTCCTTACTACATGTACTAAGTAAATTCTGGTTCACCTTTTGCAGAGGCCAATTCAGTTGATTAAGTCTCTACATAAAAAGAAAGTAAGCCATTCTTTTCATCCCAGAAATATATCAAAGCCTGGTTGAGTTTTGAAATGATAGCTGTTTTGTTTATTTGTTTGTTTCCCCAACAGAGAACATGCCTAGCTATCTGCCATTTTGCCAAGAAATTCTGCCAAGCTCATTCTGTGAACCATTTCGGAGCAAGAAAAAGCAAGCATGTTTTTTCAAGTATTCTATTTTTTAAAGATAAAATAAAAAGTAAACGAATTTGAATTCCCACAAGTATGATATTATGAAATGTTTTATTAATCCCATGCACCAAAAGGAGGGCTGGGGAGGTGAGACAAGGGAGAAGGGGTTATCTTACAGGAAAATACTTGTGGTAATGTTTGGAAAGCTCAGCTTATTGTAGAAGCCCATTTGCACTGTTCCCATTTAAGTAGTATCAGCACTTCTATCAAAGGGCCATTAGTTGGGGTTTATAACTCATCTGTAAAAATTTGCACAGGCTGCAACAATGTGGCATAGTAATTTTTTAAGAACTTGGTTTGGCTCTATTGCTTTTGACACAAATATAAATTTCTAAAGGTAAAGATGTTGCGGTCCTTCTAACACCCAGAATGTTATTTTAATTTTAAAAAAGCCAGAGATACAGTAGCATTAAGCAGTTTGACACCAATTTAATTGCCATGGCCCGATACTATGGAATCCTGGGAGTTGTACTTTTACAAGGTCTTCTGCCTTATCTGCCAAATAATGCCAGTGATTCACCAAATTACAAATCACACGGACAACATTTTTCATGATATCGCACATGCACCCCATTGATACACACATTTCATATTAACCCTAATTAATTAAATTCTAGTACCCACAGAGATGTTCCAATCTTCGGTTTTAAACAGTCACATTCAAGGATTTCATATAATTTTTTTATAATATAGTTTATATTATACATCGCTTCAAACAGAAAATAATTTTCAGAAAAATGTCATAATCTGGTTCTCCAGTTCAATCATGGAAAGCTGTAATCATTGAAAGAATAAAGCTGTAATCATTGAAAGAATTACTGCTGGATTAACTGAAATGTATTATGCAATGCTCATTGTGATCTCCAGACCTTTTATATGTTAAAGCAGTGTTTCCCAACTGGTGTGCCGTGGCACACTGTGCTGTGAGTGATCATCAGGTGTGCCGTGGGAAATTGGAACCTCCAATGCCAGACCTGGGCATTTCGCGGCCCGCCGGCCGATTCTGACCAGCCCACGTAAGGTTCCCGGCAGGCAGGCAGGCAGGCAAGTAAGCAGAGCAGCCAATGGAGGGGAAGGGAGGGGGAGAAGAGGAGGAGGTCAGGAGCAAGTGCCACCTCCCTTCCCTTCTGCCTCGCGCGCTCCCCCTCCCTTCTCTTCTGCCTTGCTCTCTCTCACCCCTCCCTTCTCTTCTGCCTCGCTCTCTCACCCCTCCCTTCTCTTCTGCCTTGCTCTCTCTCACCCTTCCCTTCTGCTTCGTGCGCTCCCCCTCCCTTCTCTTCTGCCTTGCTCTCTCCCCCTCCCTTCTCTTTCTGCTCTCTCTCGCCCCTCCCTTCTCTTCTGCCTTGCTCTCTCTCTCTCCTATCTTCTCTTCCAGCAACTACAATTCCCAGTTGTCAAGATCTATTTTCCCCAAACTCCACCAGTATTCACATTTGGGCATATTCAGTATTTGTGCCAAGTTTGGTCCTGATCCAACATTGTTTGAGTCCACAGTGCTCTCTGGATGTTGGTGAACTACAACTCCCAAACTCAAGGTCAATGCCCACCAAAACCTTCTAGTGTTTTCTATTGGTCATGGAGTCCTGTGTGCCACATTTGGTTTAGTTCCATCATTGGTGGAGTTCAGAGTGCTCTTTGATTGCCGGTGAACTATAACTCCCAGCAACTACAACTCCCAAATGACAAAATCAATTTTTTGACTGATGGTCCCTCCTTGGGTTAGTATTAGTATGTTTTGTGGCCAAATTTGGCAGCAATTTGTCCAGTGGTTTCTGAGTTATGTTAATCCCACAAATGAACAGCTGTTGAGCAAGACCTTCGTGTGTGTCTTTCTGTCTTTCTGCCATTCTTGTCAGGATATCTATGTTGTGTTCATCAAAATAGGCCCAGGTTTCCCACTGAGTGTATAAATACATTTAAAAACATATTAACTATATGTATTGCTGTGTTAGAGTGTCATTTTGTGTCATTTTGGTTGGTGGTGTGCCCCAGGGTTTTGTAAATGTAAAAAATGTGCCGCGGCTCAAAAAAGGCTGAAAAACACTGTGTTAAAGGATTTGTTATGAAAACATAGTAGGTTGAGATCTATGTTGATTTACCTGTAAGGCAAAATGTGACTCCAAGAGAAAAGGATTATCTTCGGTCTGAACATAATGAGAATAAGAACAATTGTATTTTGGAAGAAGGTATTTTTTAAAAGAGAGAGAGAGAGAGAGGAAAAGACATAAAGACATACCTGCATAGTCAGTACAGTAAATGGGGTTGTGACAAGGCCCGTTTTTATTGTTGAAGTCATGTAGTGAATAATTGGTGCTTTTCTTATATCTGCAGCATAACAACTTTATAGGAAGAATAAATAATTTGCATTGCACCAAAGCAAAACTTAACCAGAACAGTACAGCTATTTGTTATGCTTCCAGAAAACAAAATGCTAGGTCTAGTTGGGTCAAGTGAATGACACTACTTAAGTTACAAGACACCTAAGGAAATCTACCCCCCCACACACACACACACACATTACCACCTCAAAAAAAACCCCTCTTGAAAAATGTTACAACACAAAAAAAGCTAATTGTATATGAGTTATGGTATCCATCCTACTCTACCTCACATGAGCATTCACTCAAACTTAGAGTCATCACAATGTTCTTGTTATTGCTCTTTGTAAGAAGAGATTGGAGAAAGATATATATCTGAGAGCTTCATCACACTAGAGAAAAAATCCACTTAAAATTCAGTTTCTGCCTCCTGCAGAATTCTGGGGTTTGTAGTTTAGGGAGGAGCCTTTAACAATCTCACTAAACTACAAACCCCAAAATTTTACAGGAGACAGAATCCAGATTTAAAGTGGATTTTTTTCTCTAGTGCGATAAGGTTATTTGTTACAGAACACCCAAACAACAATTTTACAGATGAAACCTGAGTTCTATTTGGATTATCGAATTGTTTCCCCTTTTGTATCCCTTAATTAGAGAATAAAGTGTACAGGTTTATTTCTTTATTTATTTACGATATTTGTATACCGCCCCTCTCAGCCTTCCGGTGACTCGAGGCGGTTTACAAGGCAAAATTCAATGCCACAAAAACACAAATACAATATAAAAGCATTAGCATAAATAAAATTATAACAACGGCAATAAAATATAAGTCAATAAATTCTCATTAAAACATTGTCCAGTCCCATCGTGTAGTTGTTCGATTTCCGATGACCATTACTCAATATTTGCAAATGCTTGCTCGAATAGCCATGTCTTGAGTTTTTTTCCGAAATGTTAGGAGCGAAGAAGCCAATCTGATCTCCCTAAAGAGGGCATTCCATAGCTGAGGGGCCACCACTGAGAAGGCCCTGTCTCTCGTCCCCCACCAGACGTACTTGTGAAGAAAGCACATGGTCTCCCCAGATGATCTTAAAGTCCTCAATTGTTCATTTAGCTGTCATGAACAGCTACTTTTACAACTATGGGGCAAAAAATATATATGAAAGGCCGTGTTACAATCAACACAGTGTGTGTTTTTCAGAACACCCCAATATATGGCAATATGTTTGGAATGCTTACCATATGAACTACTGTTGCCATCTTACTACACACACAGGAACATAATATCAAAATAAAGCACAGAAGATTGTGCCACTAGAGCAGTGGAAAATGTGGAACAATAATTGATATACCTAACGGAAAAAAACAAATCAGATTAGTCCACATGCAGAGTGGACTAAGAGCAGGAACAATGTAGTCTGTGGCAAGTTTTGAGTCTTGCTACAGATCTTTCTCCTTCCCACAATTCTGCCCCTGACTTCCATGAAACGCTAACATGATCCTATGTTGAAGACTGGTCATTTTTGTGATTACGATTAGTCATATCTCAGGACCTCTTCACGTGGCCCCAGGGACTGTGGTGTTTTGTTGCCAGTCACTGGCAAAAGGGAAGGTGTGTGGGGTGCCTTGTGGCATCCCATGTGCCCACCCTCCATCCCCCATCGTATGGGGAGGGGGGGAACAAGGCACGACTAAGGCGGCAATGTGCATTGCCCCATTACCCTTTTCCATTGGAGTTACCCGAAAAACTCTTTCCTCTTCGTTGTGGAGGACGAAGTGTCCTGCAACACTTTCCTACCAGTTCAGGAGAAATGTAAGCAGGGACAAGTCAGTGCTGTCAGCATTGATGGCAAGCCCCATCTAGGCTGAACCCCCCCGTGTGAAAAGGTCCTTAATGTGATATCTCTGTTGTAATGCCATATTGATACTATTAATTATAAGTAATAGGCATCTAGTGGTGTGCTTGTAGCCACAGAGCAGATGAAAATTAGAGTTAACTAATGACCAGCTGCAATTAACAGTTAGGCTGACACTGATACACCTAATCGCAGTAACAAGGCACCTGGGGAAGAAGGAAGTGACCTTTAGCCGGGGTGAAGGGATTTCCTGGGACCCAAGGTTGTTCCCAAGTGAACCAAGAACTTAGAAGAGTGATGCAATACATAGACAAATTGACTAATAAAGAATAACCCACCAAAAGGATAATTAAGGTGTCCCTAAAACTAATTAGATGCATGCAAACTAAATGTTTGAATGCCTACTGTAAATTTTGTATTCTTTGAACAATATGCAGTTATGACAAAGACTGTTTAACTGTTACCTGTCATACCTGCTAATGTTAGAATGAGATACCCATACAATCACCAAAAAAGATGTTACATGACCCTCCCTCCTTCTTGCAATGCTCAAGTGCTGAGTCTGAGCTCAATGGCTGCTGAGGAGTGACAACATCAACACAGGGAAGAGCTATCCTTTTATCCTGCGCTGATAAGCACAGGGAAAGGGTGATCATAGTAGTGTCCATCTGGAAAGGGGATCCGTCCAAAACATACCCAATCCAGCTGTCCAGACTGCCATGAAGCTCTAGGATGCTCAAGAGTCCCCTGTAAACTCCAGAGTACTCCCTGACTTTGCCCAAAGCAGGGCAAAGTCAGATTAAGGCAAGAATACTCACCGGGAGTCCCAATGTGCCACAAAGACAGTCAGGGGGTGGTTTTGGAGGATGTCCTGGTTTTCTTGTTAGTGTAGGATGCATCTTGACAAGGCAGAAAAAGGAGATGCTAATTGAAGTGGGTACTCTGGATCACCATCACCAAAAGCTACACCAAGCTGCCTTGGGAGCTGGGTGGAAGATATATGCCACACCTTTGCAGCTGGATGGCATCTGGATGGTGGCTGCATAGTCAAGTGGTGTCAGAACTGGTTCAGCAGCATTCGCCCACAAGCCTTACCTTGTCCCATTTTCTCTGTCTTTTGCGGTACCCACCAGGCACATAAATAGAGCTGGACACTGTTTGGTGTCTGTAGTGATGACATCTACGAGGGGATTACTCCCCCTCTCCCCTTTCTTTCTCTAATTGCCCTGTTGCTCTGGACTTCATTACTCCAGGCATCAAGCAATTCAATTTCTGTGCCTGGTGGACACGGCAAACAGCAGATCAAGGGGACAAGGGAGATTCTATCCCCTGTCTACAGGTGGCCTAAGCCTCTGTAGACAGGGGTGGCAGTCTAACCAACAGTCTAACCAACCACAGCCACTTCTCAAAGCCTGGATCCAGATTGTAGCAAATCAGCTCTATGTGCCATGCACTACTATAAAGCTGGATCAGCCTCTATTTGGCTGAAGGTGCCAGTGAATGCACACCTGAAGACAAGCCCTGAGTGGACATACAGGGAACAACAAGTGAAAATGCCCCACAAAATTGAAAAGCTATGTTGTTATAGTTCTTACTTTTTTAAAAAAAACCTTTATGGAAAAGCACTTGGTTAATCTGATACATATGTGCAATAAACCAGAATGTACACACTCAGTGCCTGCATAGGACATTATCCCATGGGTGAGAGAGAAGTGGGGGAAAGCATCTGGAAGAGTGGAGACTCACCTTACCCCTGCAAGGCCCATCTTCAGGAATGGCCAACCATCCCACAACCATTCTCCAACTTATTCCTACTTTCCCCTGTTTCCCCCCTATTTCTTCAATCAGGAGAGGTGATACCCAACTCCTGAAAAGGAGTATTTCTCTCTTTGCACACTAGCAAGACGGATTCCCACAGATGGCCACCGGAAGTGTCTGTGAATCATGGGATGGCCTCCTTGGGACTCCATTTTGCCAGTGTGTGAAAATGGAGATAAAACAGGTGGATAAGGTCCTTAGTATCCTTGTAATGTTTAAAGCATTCAGATTTCCTGGTGTTGAAATGATGGTAGAGGCAAACGGATATTCATTCTGTCACATTCCTTCTCTTTTAAATTCTTGTGCTGATGCTTTTATGCTAAGCCACTTTGAGTCGCCTTCAGGGGAGATAAAGTGTGGTATAAATAAATAATAATAATAATTTTAGTTATCTTAATTTCAGAAACCATTCATTTTCTTGATATTTTAGCAACCTCTAACTAGGACTAGTTTCAGAAGCATCCCTGGTCATTATACTGCCATTTCCAGTACTCCAGCCAGCATGACCATTGGCTGGGTATGATGGGGGCTATGATCTATCCCGCCAAGAAGAGTCTAGACCAGGGGTGCTCACACTTTTTCAGCATGCGAGCTACTTATAAAACAACCAAGTCAAAATGATCTACCTACCCACTACTCAGAGAGCCATACAAGCAAAATATTTGGAAACTTATTTCAGTGAGAGCCATATAATATATTTTAAGACTGAATTCAACTAAATGTGAGTATAATAAGCCCCTGAATTTATTCATAATAATAATGATGATTTTCATTCAGCCTCTGCTACTACTATTACTAATAATAGTAACAACAACAACAATAGGTTCCTAGAATAGAAGGAGACCTCCAAGGGCTATCCAGTCCAACCTCCTTCTGCCATAAGGGAAAAACACAATCAAAGCATTCCTCACAGATAGCCATTGAGCCTCTGATAATAATAACAACAACAACAACAGGTTCCTAGAATAGGAGGAGACCTCCAAGGGCCATCTAGTCCAACCTCCTTCTGCACCTGGGCGGCATCAGGAGCCTGCGGGGCGGGACTGAGCCTTCCTCCTGCCCTGCCTGTGATCTACCAGGACACCCTACACGATCTACCAGTAGATCACGATCTACCTAATGGGCACCCCTGGTCTAGACTAGAAAAGGAAGAATTGAAGCTGAATGCACCATAAATAACTCAGTTTATTATTGCTCTCTGTTATCCAAGTAAAGTTTTAAAATGACAAAGAAAAATACAGCTGTGTCAGTAGCAACTGAAACAAGGTCAAATGTTGCTATTTTAATTTTAGAAACAAACATCCTCCTAATAAAATTTAAGAAAACTATTTGAATGATGCAGCTTGAATAAAATGATCAACAGCCATTAATATTTAATGCTCTTATTCTAATTGCAAAAAAGATTAGCAGTTTTCTATTATTTTTTGTTTTAAAAAAGGAAATCTTTATTTTAAACCCATAACATAATGACTGAATGCTTAATATGATATTGATAAATTTTTAAAAAGGCTTCTTTGATGGGAGAGGGGAAAAAATCAAAGCTCAAGTTGAGCAGAAGACCACCGGGAAGTCTCTAATCTTTCGTTGGACGCCTGGCAAACCACTGTTCAGTCCTGTGTGCCAGCCTTGCATTCTGACAGAACAAGTGTTGCATGAGATGTGAAGGATGACTCTGGTCCGCCGAAAAACCCTGGAGCAGGTGTTCCTCATCCTCATTTGCAATGGAGCATGGCCCCTGGCTCAGTGAGCTGGAGCAAACGTGCTGGCAGGACCCATCATATACCTGCGTGCTGAGATGCACTAATGATAATGGATGCAGGCCTATTAACCATCCCATTTGTAATGGCACACAACACTGATTGTTTAGGGAATGAGTCAGCGGCTTTCCAAAAGGGAACAGAGAATGCTGGGAACCCATGATCCTTTGTGCATTCCTTCTGCTCTGCTGAGTGTACAACTATGTTAGTCTTTATTTAATAATACAAATGAGTACATGATTTGCTACATGATTATACATTAAGATAAGCCTCTTTTGGGCAGTGCGGTACGGACATCCTTTTCTTAGTGTCTTGGGCTGAGCAGCTCTATTGCTGTTTTTTATTTGTTTATTTGTTATTTTTGGCCAGTCTAAGCTATACTGGCACAAGTGGAAATCCCTGGGTAAGCTTAATCCACCAGGAAGAATGGGAGGGCAAAAGTCAAGGGTACAACAAGCACATGTAAGCTTCAGGGTTTACCGAAGGCTTGCGGTTATCTCAGTGTGAATCTTAGAGGGCAGCCAGGGGAAAATGTGAGGGGCTGTAGCCAGTGTTGCTTCCTTCCCTCCTGCATAATTCTGCCAACTCTAACCTCTAAACCTACACACACACACATACAGAAAAACATTTCGTATCTATTCTCAAGCCTATGCCACTGTAACTGCAAACCAATTGCCCTTTGCCTCTCTTAGAAAAAATAAATTGGGTGATCTTGCAAGGAGCTTATTTTATTTTGTTTTCCTTCTTTTTTAAAAAACAGACCATTGTTAACAGCATTGCAAATCCATAGATCATATTGCAAATGAATATTTGGCTCTCCGGCCAAATTAGTTAAACAGACAATTTCTGTGCGGACAAGGCAGCAAGGTTGCAGCATCGCAGATTTTTTTTATTTTTGCCAATGAATGGGTCATTTTCTACGCAAAATATACACTGCATGCCCGTGTTTGCATAGCTTTCATTCTGTTGTGACTTCTCTGCAAAATGGGCTTCAAAGACTCCTTTCAAGCAAACAAACAAATGCACATTTTCTAACCGCCCATGTCGTTGCCAGAGAAATAAAGCCAAAAAACATTTCACATAGCCAGTACATTGCCATGTTTTAGATTTAACAGACAAATTGTTACTTTGCTTTTCTAGGAGTCTAACAGAACTATGGGTGCTTTGATTTTGCACCCTTAAGATTCAAGGCAGTTGGACTAATGGATATGATTCCTTTCAAACAATAGGAATTTCAGCTTCTCAACGTAAGTGGAAGATGGAGCAAAGCCAATTCATTATTTGTGACATTAAAAAGACTAAAGCAAGATACATAACAAAGGAAAGCACCTTGATTCTTAAAATGCCACATGAAAGCTTAGAGTATAATAAGTACAATTGTCAAATCAATACTATCCCAGGCAATGTGATTTCAAGTTTAGATCTGACATCTAGGGATGACTTGGATAATTTCACAGGTGGCAGAATATGTGTAAAATGAAAGGCCTGTGGGCCAAATGCGGCCCCTCAAGGCTTTCAATGCCAGGGCAAAATAGTTACATTTATACAGTAATACAATTAAAAGAGTTCTTTGAAGGTAACCATAAGCACCGGGAATGTGGCGCAGCTGGCTAAGTGTCAGCTGCATAAGATCTCTTTGACCAGTAGGTCATGAGTTCGAGGCCTGCCCGGGTCAAGGTGGGTGCTCGATCTTTAAGTGTAGTCTGCTGTTGACCTTTGCAGCCCAAAAGACAGTTGCCTCTGTCAAGTAGGAGATAAAGGTACCACATTAAGTGGGGAGGCAAATTTTGACTGAATTATGAGGCCATTAAAGAACTCCAGGAACGCTGAAGAATGCTGAAGGAACAACAAGGGACGCTGGGAACACTGAGAGATGAGGAGTGGTCAGCTCCCCCTGGTGGGCAGAGTTTGCCTCTGTTCGTCTATATGTTGTATGTGGAAAACGGCAGGGATTCTCTGCTAAGTATGTGTACCTGTACTCCGCTCTGTTCCTATGGACTCTCTTTTGGACCTGCTTTTATTTATTTATTTATTCTTTATCTTTATTTATTTATTTATTTATTGGACTTCTACACCGCCACTCCCGGAGGCTCGGGGCGATTTACAGTAGAGTTACTATAAAACAACGTGTTTACTGCTTTCGACCTCAGACTTCGCTGATGCTTCTTTGCTCTTCATTTTTCCTTTGTTGCATGTATTTTTGGGGAATAATCCAGGTTTTCTGGAGATTTAATCCAGATTATATATGTTTTATGTGTTTTTGACTGGTTTGATCTTTTTATGTTATTTTGCTCATTTAACACTGCAGCTTAAGTGTTTTTGGGACAATTCTTTATTTTTGAAATAAACTCTACTTGTTTACTATCTGGTCTGGCCCTTTAAGGCTTTCTGTGTTGCGACACCCATGTTATAAGGAGTGCCCCCCAATGATGTCAAAAAGCATCATGCATTAAAGATCAACCACAGTTGCACATAATATGCCATTAAAATAAAATACTTAAACCAGGATTTTACATACACAACTTAGCATTGTAATTATATTTGTAATGCTAAGCAGACTGACAACCCTCCAATCCTAACTGACTAAAGCAACCATCATCTCCCCCCACCCCCAATCCTGACTTCTTTTGGATTGGGACATAGCAGTGTGGCACAGAGTGGTCTCATATGCAACAGTCAGCAGCAGGATCCTTGTTGCAATTCTTCCTCACACCAGAGACTGTTAGTGGGAAGGGATGGAAACAGCATTTTGCTGCATCCAAATTGACAGGAGATCCCCTCCTGATTCATAGTGACCGATGCCTAGTAAATCAGGTTTAGTTTCTAACTGTGATTAAGTCCAGTCATCATATATATGTATATGTATATGTATATGTATATATATTCATCTATATTCATCTATATATATATATATTCATATATATATATTCATATATATATTCATCTATATATATTCATATATATTCATATATATATTCATATATATATATTCATATATATATATATATTCATATATATATATATATTCATATATATATATATTCATATATATAGGAAAGGTTTCCCCTGGCATTATGTAGAGTCATGTCCAACTTGGAGGGGGGTCACCTTCATTTCTAAATCAAAGAGCTGGCATTGTCTGTAGACACCTCCAAGGTCATATTTCCTGTACAAAGTTGGGAGCTGAACCAGAATGCTGATAAATCCAGATGTTATTTTGGTGGCTTTGGTGGAACTTGCTGTTGTCTCAGAAATGATTAATCTCTGGGATGGCAAAATCTCCAGGACAGTGGATATGATCCCTCCCAAGAGTCCTGTCTTGTGGAATAAAGTCAAACCAATGAAATCCAGTTGTCAGACTTCTAGGAGGAATTCAAAAGTACTTTAATGATTAAATCACTTGGATCCATTCCAACTTAGGCTTGTCTACACTAGCTATGTAATCTAGGACCTGGGTCTACTGTGATGGCAGCCATACCTACACAGCCAATCCATCTACACTGCCACAGTAGTATCCAGATGATCCATCAGTCTGAATTTCAACAGCTTTTCACTGGCCTTGGAGATCCACAGGAGCATCTAGCTGTCATTTGTCATATCTGCTATTTCCTGGTTTGTGGCAAATTGTCTGGACAGCCCCTCCTTTATTGTGGTAGAGGCCACAATGAAGGTACTGTCTGGATGGACCCTGGGATATATGGCAGTACGGAATCAGATATCCCAGTTCAAAGCAGATATTGTGGGTTATTCTGCCTTGATATTCTGGGTTATATGGCTGTGTGGAAGGGCCCTCAGCCAAAAACAAAATTTTGCATCCTTTCCCAGTTTATCTGTTTTTCTTCCTTAATAACCTTTCTCATCTTGATTACTCTCTTATGATGCTTTTATTTTTATTTTATTTTTATTAACTTTATTTATACCCGCATTCATCTCCCCAAGGGGACTCGGGGCGGCTTACATGAGGCCAATCCCAATAGCACATAACAAAACAATAGCAATTATAAAAACAATACAATCAATAAAACTCAAACACAAGCAGTAACAATTTAAAACCATTTTGGGCGGGCCAAATGTGAATGTTAAAATTTTAAAATAAATAAACACTGGGTGCAGACAGAGGTAGTTTGCATATAGCAGGAAGGTTTAAGGACAATATGGGGCAGAGACACAAAAGGTAATTAAAGTGCTTCTGAAGACTTTTTCAGAGAATGAACACGGCAGGGCGTCATTTACTTCATTCAGGGAAGGCACATTGGAACAGCCACATCTTCAGGCTCCTCCTAAAGACTGCCAAAGTGGGGGCTTGTCTGATATCCTTAGGGAACGCATTCCAGAGTCAGGGCGCCACTACAGAGAAAGCCCTCTCCCTCATCCCCACCAAACGGTGGGAGCGAGAGTAAGGTCTCTCCAGATGATCGGAGAGATCGCCTGGGTTCGTAAACAGAGATGCGGTCACATAGGTAGGCGGGTCCCAAACCATTCAGGGCTTTGTAGGTCAGAACCTGCACCTTGAATTGGGACCGGAAGATGAATGGCAGCCAATGGCGCTCCTTAAACAAATCTGTTTGACCAGATGCAACCTAGTTTTTATCTGTGAAAGTATGCCAGAAAGAAAGAAAGAAAGAAAGAAAGAAAACATTTGAACAATCCAGTGTCTGCCTATTATCTGTTCAGAATGAGCATAGTTTGAAGAGACTGAGTGTATTTATCTCCCAGAAAAGCCTCTTGGATATTCAACCCTTAACATCCCATAACCTGATCCTATCTTCAGCTGTTTGTCAGCAGTCAACTTTACAAAACCCAATACTTCTGGAACTCCTCCATATTCATTGTGCAGCATATGTCAAAGGACTTTCCCTGCCATACATTGTATATCAATACTCAATATGGGAGTAATTTTACTTCTTAATTTATGACTGCAGTAACCACATTTTCAAACTGATCATAAAATATTCCTGTACGCCTGTAATCTGGCTTCTCAATGTTCTATAATAGGAATTCTATGAATAATATTGGGAAGTGAGTGATATTTTATATTATATTTTATATGGAATCTCTAAGGGAACACAGCCACTTCAACAAAAAAAACTTAGGTGAAACAGAACAGGCTGAGGTGGCATTTGTTTTGTACTTTTTATTTTAAAAACATCCTTCACCATTTGTCACTTGAGAACTAAAGATTTACTGATCTTTTCCTTCAGAAAAATCACGGGAAAGACGTCTGTAAACATAGAATTATAACCACGGATGCCTCCATGATATACTGTATAAGAGAATGAACTTCCTCCCTCCCCACATTTTCTTTTTAAAGGCATAACAGCCAGTTAGAAATAGCTCAGAAAAATCTATTACTAATGTATATTCTGACACTAGCTGACAGACGGAAATAAGCACCTAAATCCAATTGTTCATTTAAATGAGGGTAGACCTATTAAATCAATTACTAAATCATACATAAATACCTATATAAATCTCATTGATTGGTGGATCTGTTCTAGTTGGGACCAGCAATTGGATTATTTCAGGTTTTAAAAATCCATATAATTTGTTCCAAGTGCTAAACATGCTGTCTCTTTGCTCTATTCTGTGTATGCCAGGCTGGTACTTAAAAGAGAAAGAAAAGTAGAGGAACTGTATGGTTGCAGGAAGTAGAACTTTAGGAATGGAGGGTGTAGGCAAATTATTAGCAAATGAGTCAGTTGCTAGCTAGTCAAGGGAACTGCCTTGGCAGAGGCCCCTGGTTGGGACAGAAGATACCTTGGGATGCAAATAATGCAATCCCTCAAGAATCTAAACAACCCACTGGCATGCATCATACTTTATCAGCTATTCTTGGATGCACTAGCTGTAGCAATTAATAGGAAGGAACACAGTTTTCATTCCAACAGGGAAAGAAGAAAGAGCTCAACATGGAAGTACTATTGTAAACAGTATGGAAAGGAGGAAATGCCAATTTCTGTTTGCATTGGAGAGAGGTTGGGAAGAGTGGTATTCAAGGGATGCTCATATTTCCTTTGTTCCAAGATACACGCATCTATTGCATTCAGCTAAGACATGCTCTCTTGTATTTGCACATTTCATGAATGTATTACTTGTGAAGAGATGCAAGCGCTTTGGCACTCTCATTGGGAACAAACTCACACTTTACATATGATGAATACAAACAAGAATAAGCATCAGTACAGTTCACTCACGTTTCTCATGCATTGTTGATCTGGTGCATTTTTTCCTCCAGCTCATCTTACCACCATGTTATATTTATTTATTTATTTATTTATTGGATTTCTTAGCCGCCACTCCCAAGTGGCTCGGGGCGGCTTACAAATTCAAAGCAAACAAGCAACAATAAAGCGTAAAATATAAAAATATAAAAGTACAACAATAAAACATTAAGGATTACATAAAACAACAGCATATACTGACTAACAGTATGTTTGGACTGACTCAGTTGGAAAAGCCTGCCGGAATAGCCAGGTTTTGCACGCTTTCCGGAAGGCCAGGAGGTCACGAAGTGACCTGGTCTCCGGCGGAAGGGAATTCCAAAGCGTAGGGGCAATGATGGAAAATGCCCTTCTCCTTGTAGCCGTGACGTGGTAAGCTTTGGCGCTTGGAATGAGCAGAAGATCTTTATCTATGGATCTCAGTGAGGTTGTCCCTCAGGTACACTGGCCCCAGACCATACAAGGCCTTGAAAGTCAGGACTAACACTTTGAAAGTGATCTGAATTCAATAGGCAACCAATGCAATTCCCTCAGCGCAGGTGTGATACGGTGGCTCACAGGAGTGCCTGTGAGCAGCCGGGCTGCGGCGTTTTGCACTAGCTTAAGTTTCTGGGTCACCGAAAGAGGCAGGCCGATGTAAAGAGTGTTACAGTAGTCTAATCTTGAGATGACCGTCGCTTGGATCACTGTGTCTAGATCGCAACGGGACAGGTAGGGGGCCAGCCTCCGAGCCTGGCGAAGATGGAAAAACGCAACTCGGCTGACCATGGAGACCTGGGTCTTCATGGAGAGCCGAGTATCCAAATGGACTCCAAGACTTTTTACTGAAGACGACGGGCATAACGCCATGCCGTCCAGTGTCGGAAGCTGGAGTTCCCTCCTTCCCGGGCGACCCAGCCAAAGGATGTTAGAGGGCTTAACGTAAATATTTATGCCATTGGCATTTGCTCATTTGGCTTGATCACAGGCAATACAATCATGTTTAGAAGTCCCTTAGAATTCAGTGTGATTGTCTTTCTAATAAGTATCTTTAGGGTGATACATTGTTCCCTATGAACAGACACTCATAGCTCCAACATGGTAGTTGGACATATTAAAAATACTCCTTAAGAAAAAAATGTGAAAGGTATAAAAATGTTCGCTTTTACAAGTGGTCAACAGAGTACTAATTGGGAGAGGACCATAAAAGTATTCCACAAACCTTACAGAAAGCTTACCGAGGAAACAGGAATTTGTATTTTACAAGAAAGCTTCTTGTATATTTATACATAGTAGACTGGTCTAGCCTTGATTATATGTTCCCCTGCAGAAGATGTATGGCACACTTCTTTGGACTGTGAAAAAGCCACAAAAATACAGAGGAGGATTCCAAGCCAATCACTCCCTTGTGCTTGTTATTTTCTTACAGTGGTTTGCAATACAAAAATGATTGATAATGATGACAGGAGCAATAGTGGCTAACACCATTCACACATATCATTAGATGTTCATTGTCTGACTACCCTTGAAATTACACTAGTGTAAATCAAGGATAATATCGCTTACGTTATTGGAATAACAGTTGTATGCAGTGATTAGACATCTGAACTCGTTGAGATTACGGCATCATGGAGCCATTCTCCAGAAGAGCAGAACATTTCAACATGGCAGATTCATCTAACTGCTCTCTTTTGTAATAATTAATCACTTCATCAGTCAATTGGCTCAGCTCAGAAAATGCCTTTCCCAGATGCTTGTTGTATTTCAGTTTTTGATGCTTTCTTTCTCTGACACATGCAGTAAGAAGAGTGCATATGCAGTGCTCTATATCCTAAGCATTTGAACAGATTAAGGGACTGAAACTTCTTTCCCATGAGAAAAGGTTAAAGAGGCTGAAGCTTTTAATCTACCCAAAAATGAAGTGATAAAGATTAACAAGTGTAATAAAATTATGTGAAAATAGTGAATCTTAAAGGTTTTCTTCACTTCAAATTTAAAGTCATTCGATTAAAATGGTTGACTATGGGTTCAAGGCAGATAAGTAGAATCATTTCTTTAATCAGCACACAGTCCTTTTCTAAATTCATTACCACAAGACATTGTGATGACCACAATTTGTAGAAACTTTTAAAAGGATTAAACAAATCCTAAATATTCTGTTCTGGTATGATAGAGTGTTGTGGGGAAATAGACTGTGTGCCTTTATGAAGTGGTCCTTATTTGTGGCCCCATCTCACTACCTATTTATAGACTCCACATGTTCAGGAAAACATCTAAGCAAAAGTGACTTTTCTACCTGAGCTAGAAAAATTATTGTGAAGAAAAAACACAACAAATCCTTCAAGCACTTAGTAGAAAGACACTGGAACATAGGAAAACTAAATTCCCCAAAGAGACTGTCTGTTTGGGCAATGTGCCACCATGTCTGAGTTTAAGGAAATAGTCGATAGAGGGTACCCATTGCCATCATGCCCTAATCCCTAGTAGTTTCCTAGAGGTAACAAACACGGGAAAATTCTCTTTGAAAGATGCAATACAATACATATATGTGTTTGATTTTTAGTGGAGTGCTGTGCATCAGTGATGTTGCTATCTGGTGCTATCTGCACTGTTAGTTCATAAACAATTAGTTCCCACTCTATACTCCAGGCACATCTGAGGACTTTATCACACTAACCCACTATTCTAATACACTCGTATTTGAATAGGTACATGTTTGCATGTTGGATTGAACACATTTGGGGTTGCACGTTTCCTTAATCATGCATTTGCACTGATTTGCCATTCCATGATTATACTTCTGCACAGCCTTGTAACCCTGCCTTTCTGAACTGCTTCAGTTCTACTAGTAGTAGTAATAGTAGTATTACTACAATTATACAGTACCAGTACTAAAAAAATGAAAAGGCAATTATAAATATAAAATATAAGAAAGAGACTCATGTGGTACAGAGGAGACTCCTGCTCCTAGATATCACTTTATTACCAATCTGTTGTCACAGAAGTGGAAAGGATCCATTGCACCAAGGCAGGAGATGGGAAAATAGTGGGACAATGAATTATTGACAAGTTTTGGGGTGGGGAGGGGTTAGTAGCAAGATGCACATGGTGTAATGTGGTAGGAACCACTGTCAAAGGTGATAGGCCAGCTGTAATGTCAGCATGGCTGCTTTGGATGATAAAATTATGTGTCCATGTTGAGCCATGGTCCAGTCATCCACTCAAAAATCGATGTACCCCAACTTCCATTGATGATTTAGTAAATCAGTAAGAAAACACACTCACAAATGACCCTAAGAATAAAACCACCTCCTATTGTTTGAAGACAGTTCAGTTAGTGATATTTTCTTAATCATACCAAATGAATCCCATATTTTCTTAATCCCACCAAATGAATCCAAGTATTAGTTCCAATTCAGCAATACTTAAAATTGTGTTTTTGGAGAAAAATAAAATCTATTGGCCAGTTCTTTTGGGAGATGAAAAGGAGAAATCAGAAGAAATCAAACATTGGCAATATGCTAGCTATAAAATAATAATTCAATAGAGCACCGTGGCACTAAGATACTTGCAGAGAGAGTAGGTAACACAAGCAAAATCACCAGGAGAGGTTTGGGTTCATGCACTTGTCAGTCTAAAAGCCTGTTTATGCTCATGCAGTCTGCTGGAAGCACATCTGCTAATGCTCACTAAAGAGAGAAATGGTATAGGGAATATGTGAAGGTTCTCACTTTCTCTCATGATTTGAAGTGTACAAAGGTGATGGGATACAGAAATATTTACTGGATGGTCATGGTTTCATAGGTAGTGAAAAGAGGCACCAGCAGGCTCAAATGGGGTTTTGGAGTAGGGACATGCATTGGATTACAATGAAACCTGAGCCAAATTCAGCAGATTCAAACCGATTCAGATTTGTTCCAAGGAAAGCAAAAGGCTCTCCACACTGCTCCAAAATAAACCAAAACAAAACAGCAAAATTTCATAAGCAATTTGGAGATTTGATGTCTTTTGCATGTGTAAGGGACTTTGTAGAAGCAATGGGGCAAGTGTACAGTGTCCACATTCAATTCATGGTCATAGGAGGGGAGTTGTGTTTATGGCACTGTGTTGGGGTTCAGGATAAAGAATTATGGATTCTTGGGAATTGGGCTGTCAACCCAAATAAGCAAGTTGTAGGTATGTGATCCAAGTCAGATATGATTCCATTTCCAAATCAGCAAAAAAAAAAGTGGGGAGAGAGGAGAGTCAAACAAAGACCGATTTTTTGAATGTGGGAAACAACACCATACAGGGAAATGTCTTCACAAACAGTAATTTCTTAAAATCTCATGGAACACAAAACAACATCTAGCTTAAAGGAGCACAACTACTTAAATAAACAGGTTTAACTCACTTGCTCTTACAGTCACATAGATTTGAGTTTGTCCTGGTCCCCAGGGATATTATATAAGCCCCACTAGCTTCCATCAGCTTCTGCTCACAAACTGAAAGCATTCCCTTTTGTTTTTCCCATAAGGTTCATTGAAGCCGTCTGGGCTCGCCTCTTGAAGAAACAGTGTACAATATAGAGATTTAGGGCTAGGTCTTGAGATCTGGAAACTACAGTCCTACAGACTTTCTGAAACTAAATCATAGCTCAACACTTGCCATTTCAGTATGCAGCCACTAAAATATCACCACTATATGTAAGATAACTGCTGCCTTTAGCACAACTGAGAAGTGTAGTCAAAGGAATCACAAACTGAAGCATGTGTACTCAAGGGGAAGGGTTTGTACCCATTTACCAGATGTTTCAGGCTGAAGGAAAAATCAAGAGAGAGCAATTCTCTTTGCACCATTTCCGTAGAGTTGCAAAAAGCAGCAGCCCCAATGAGGACAGCATAAATGCTGCAGTGATTCTACAAAAAAAAATGTCCACACAAGGTGTACCAACTATTGCTGCATAAAGATTTGCTGACAACTGAATGATTTCCTCTTGTCCAAAAGGGTCACAGACATTGATACCAAAAATATAAATTTGGAACACGTTTTGAGATTTCTAGTCTTCTTTTCTCCAGACTGATGGATTTATGAAGCTATATAATTAGATTTTATCTTAGGAAACAGTACCTTCCATCCAATGGGGAGATATTCATTACCATGTATAGTGATTAAAAATCTCTCTGGGATAGACATTTGGGATAATCAGAACTGGCAGGGGAATAAACAAATACTATTGTGTATCTTTAGTTCTTATTATAGTGTCACTTAACCCTAGTTCTAACCCACATGGCAAACATTGACACTTCGGTTGCAGAACAGAAATAATGAGTTACAAATAGCTCATAGTTCCCTGCAATAAGTTATGTTCAGGGAAACAAGAGCATAGTGAAGGTATCTTTCCAAAGCAATGTAACAAATTTGCAATCAAGACAATTTATTTATTTTTGACATAGTTTTTTATTTATTTTTAACAATATATGTGAAATTACTTTACAGCGAAAGTGGGTGAAAACATAAAAAGGGATAGACAGTAGGAAAGGTTGCGTACAAGAAGGGCCCTGTATGAAGAGAAAAAAAAAACAAAACAAAACACAAAACAAAAATTTAAAAAATTGACTTCCTAGAGTCTTTGTCGTGTGTTTCTTCGTTCATTTCAGCTTGCCATTTATGTATATATACTCATTTTTCTCAGCAGCGGAAATGTCCTGATATTTAAATAATAAACTTCTCCTATTATTTATTGTTGCAATAAATAATAACTCACAATTCCTGCCATCTTGGACATTCCACAGATATATAAAACCTATTTCCCTAGTTTCAAACAGACCTCACAACCTCTGAGGATGCCTGCCATAGATGCAGGCGAAACGTCAGGAGAAAATGCTTCTGGAACATGGCCAGACAGCCCAGAAAACTCATGGCAACCCAGTGATTCCAGTCATGGAAGCCTTCAACAATACATTCTCACAATTACTTATTGAAGTTACTTTTAAGAAAACTTATAAATGAATTGTGATAGAAATTTGTTTTGTCATTCAAATTAATCTTACAGTTATTTTCTTTAAAAATAAATGAATAAGCCACACAATACAAGGATCTGGGTTACTAGCACAACAATGAGTTAAAATCCAAGATTGTTTTTGGAGGTAATGTGTAATTGGAGCAATTACTTTGAAAATCATTATGATGAGTAAAGGGAACAAATTACTATTATCAATCAAAACTTTATTACGGTCACAGACCAGCACAAAGCGGGCACAAACGCTCTAAGAGGAGAAGGACAACTCCCAAGTAACCAGTTATTTAAAATCAGACTAGAAATCAGTATAAAAATATATCAAATTACTATTAGAAGACAATTGTTTGCAAGCACTGTAGACTGCAGGTTGTGCTTGGGAAGCGTGAATATTCTTCCAAATAAAAATATTTACCTTCATACATAACACATACTAGCCTGTCCAAGAGAAGGGCAAGCCCGAATCTTTCTCAGTGACATTTAATTTCCTGCAGAGGTGATTTTATTTTTGTTTGGAGAAAACTTCAATCACATCGGCCCATCCTGCAGGCATCTATTTTTACCAACTCAATGAAAAGCAAGTCACAGAGAACTCTGAATTTCAACTTCACCACAGAGAGATCTTATCGTCAAACACTTGTGATGGTCTTAGTGTAAGAATAATCCCTACAAAACCAACAGGATGCAAGAGATCTTTGTTAATACTGTGATGGATTGTTTCACACATGCTGCGTATGCAGAGGCAAAATATTTACACCATTGAAATAAACTACTATATTATTTTTCTGCATGTGTCTTGCTGTGTTGAAAAATTGTTGTCTACAAGATTTCCAACATAGGCACAAACAGGAAAGGAACAATGTGCTTATGGTGTAGTTTTGTCTTGCAAATCTGTGGGGAATTTGAGATGTCTGAAGCATCTCTAAGTATGCTTGCTTTTAATACCCTTAAGCAAAATTTGGTATTATATCAAGGGATATGGTTTTATCATATGAAATTCTTTCTAATTATCACTGTGTGAAACATAGAAAGTGAACTCTATCCATACAGGCAGGAAGGCAGGTTGGTCAAAGTTTTTGTAATAACTTAAAAGTTGTATGATTCCTATTGCTTCCATTTTTTTCCTTTCTTTGTATTTATTAATATGATTTTCCTCACACTATGAATAGCAACTTTTGTTGATATTTTAAAATCATTAGCCTAGAGATTATTTTTTAAATGTGAATTATAATTACTATAATACTCAAGTGGTCATATTACTACCAGGATCCCTACCATTCATTGGTCCTTTTAACCATCTAAGCTCTGTGGGTTCAAAGAAAATTTATATCAAAAAAATACTGCAGTTTGAATCTTGCAGTTAGCTTGTTGTTGAACAGCAGAGATCATACCATCATGTAAACATCTGATCTTTTGATGAATGCATCCCAAAATTCAATAAATACTAGTCTACTAAATGAGAAGACTGGTTCACTGGCTCCAAATATCATCTCAACATATCTGATCTTCTTCTTCTTGATTTCCAGAACTACAACAATGTCCAATAAGAAAATAAAGTGAACATGGAGAAAGAAAACATTGGCTGAAATCCTTCATGGACAAGCATAGAGAAAGAATTCTACAAACAGAACTCTGCCACAATTCCCATATTACTGCCACCAGGACTCACTGTTGTGATATGACATACACAGCTGCCTTTCAATTTCTGGTAGACTGAAGGGGAAATGGAAAAGCATCTGGAAATGTCCACGCAACCAGATGCAGATGCTGGGGTCCAGTGAAGGTCTCAACGAATGATGTCAAGAGTCTGCATCTGGTTATGAAAGCTGATTCTCCCAATTCCTTCTGCTCTCCAATGGCAGGAATTATTCCAGTGCAGTAGTGGGTCTGGTGGAGAGGGCTTTGTACTTAGCAGTGAGACAAAGATAATATCAACCTCAGTAGCAACTAAACATGAGATACAAACATTAGATGCATGTGCTGTTTAGAAGCTTCAAATACGAGTAGTTCAATGAGCGGCAGCCAGGTTAATGACTGGGGCAGCACACAGGGAGCACACAACTCCCATTTTATGTCAGCTCCACTAACTGTCTGTTTCCTCCCAGGCAAAATTTAAAATTTAAAGACTTTGGCCTATAAAGCCCTAAATGGCCCCAGCCGAGTTTACCTGTCCGAACACATCTCCCTTTACGAACCACTGCCAAGACTAAGATCTTCTGGGGATGCCCTGCTCTCAGTTCCGCCACCATCACAGGCGTATTTGGCAGGGACAAGAGAGAAGCCCTTCTCAGTGATTGCCCCCCGGCTATAGAACTTCCCTCCTGGTGAGATTAGATCAACCTCCTCCCTTCTTTCCTTCAGAAAGATGGTAAAGACCTGGCTGTGGGACCAAACCTTTGGGTCAGAGCAATGATGCAATAATAGGGAACCTTCTCCACTGGCAAGATTCAGCATGGTGTCTTGAGATGGTTTAAAACATCTGAATTTAAAGTAGATATGACTGATTTTAATATGTGTGTATATTTTATGTCCAAGCATGGAATGTTCGTCGATTGTATGTTGTGCTCCACCCTGAGTCCCCTTTGGGGTTAGAAGGATGGAATATAAATGTTTCAAATAAAATAAATAAATGAATATGCTTGTGTATGTCATGAACAGAACACCAGCCACTGTATTGACTTAAATGAAAATATTGGCTGGAATCCTACATTTCTATATACCCATGGTAATTAGGCAGCTACATAGTGAATCAATTCCTTACCAACTTCTTAATCCACACATACGGGTCAGAAGCCACTGTGATTGATTGGGTTTTTCTCACCAGGTGCTCCAGATGTGGCTGACTAATGTTCCCACCCTGTCACACAAATGATCTTCATTGCAACAAGCAGAAGTAGGGTCCCTATCACAACTCCCACTCTCAGTAGAGTTCACTCATAAATGGAAAGGGTTAAAATGTTGATCAGCTGCTTTTTGTCCAACAGGTACAGTGGGGATTGGGAAGTTTTCATAGTGACTCTGTATCCCGTAAATAAGGTGAAAAGTAGACTAGAACTCTCAGCAGCTTTCCATACCATCAACTATAGTATTCTTCTGGAATGCCTGGAGAAGTAGGGAATCAGGAGCACTGCACTACAATGGTTCCAGTTGTACCTCTGAGAAAGATTCCAGATGGTGGTACTTGGGGATAAAATAATAATAATAATGATAATAATTTATTTATCAGCCACCCTCTCTCCCTGAAGGGACTCAGAGTGGTTTCCAAAGAATTACAAAAATGGCAAACATTCCATGCCAGGAACAAATAACACTCAAGAAGAAGCATGAAATAAAATGAACTCAATATAACTTATAAACTATAGCAAATTAACCAGGGATTGAAATAAGCATAATATAACACAAGGAGTCAAATCAACTAAAACACAACACATTGAAAGCATAATATAGTATATCATATCAGCAGGGTAAGGTAGGTATTCAATATCAAAGCAAGGATGCGTGTAAGGTATGCTAATTCTTCTCCTCTCCATAAACTAGATTGCACAAGAAGGTCTTTAAAAGCTTTTTAAAGGAGAGGAGAGAGGAGACCATTTTAGTTCTTTAGGGAGGGAGTTCCAGAGGTGGGGAGCAGCCACAGAGAAAGGCCCCTTCTCTCGTTCTCACCAACCACACTTGAGACAGGGTGGGACTGAGAGCAGGGCCTCCTCCATGGACCGCAGTGCTCGTGCTGGTTTGTACGCAGTTAGCTGCGCCCCAAAAAAGGAATTGTTTTGTGGCATCCCACTAAGGGACATTGTATCCTCAATACTTTTTAACATTTACATAAAACTGCTTGGAGAGATCATCCAGAGGCATGGGGCAAGGTGATATCACTATGTTGATGACCCACACATTTATTTCTATTTGCCTTCAAAAATAGTTTTAGCTAAGAATAGCATGTCTCCTCTGAATAAATGCCTGGAAATGGTAATGAGCTGGATGAGGAAAAACAATTTGAAACTGAAAATAGATAAAATAGATGTGGTTGCCATTAAGGGTCCTAAGCTAGGGCTGGAGGTGTGTCAACCAGTTCTAGAAGGGGTTACATTCCCCCTGAAAGGCTGTGTTCAGAGCTTGGGAATGCTCCTGGTTCTGTCTCTCCAAATGTCATCTTAGATAGATGCGACAGACAGGAGTGCTTGCTATTAGCTTCGGCTGATATGCCAGCTATGCCTCTTCCTAGAATTAGAGGACCTAAAGATGGTAGTGCACATGCTGGTAACCTCAAAGTTGGACTTCTGCAATGTGCTGTATATTAGGCTACCTCTGTACCACATTTGGAAACTTCAAAATACGACAGTCATACTAGGAACATCTAGGAGTGAGCATATCATACCTATACTAAAGTCACTTCATTGGTTGCCAATCAGTTTCCGAGCAAAGTACACAGTGTTGGTATTGATCTTTAAAGCCCTACATGGTTTGGATTGCCTTCTCCCATACAAGCCACCCCACACACTTTGGGAAGGGGTGGCTGAGCTGAACCCGACTGGCAACTGTCACCCAGGGAACTTTTTCATCAGCTGGTCTAGAATGACCTGCAAGAAGAGATTTGAAGGCTAAATCAGCTGTCAGAATTTAAGAGATTATTGAAGACCTATCTCTTCAGGCAGATATACCCAATCAATCCATTGGTCAAAACTGCCATTCCAGAGCATAGATTATGGATACAGCTATACTTGTGGATACATACTTGGATGAACACCTTAAATATCGCACCTCTCTTCATTTGCACAATAGTGCCAATTTACCAGTCCATAGTATCGGGATCATGTTTCCATATACCATCATTACACCACTCTTTCTAATTTCCGGTGCTCTCTGTTTTTAAGTTTTTAGAGCATTTTTGCACAAGGTAGGTGACTGAAACATCAAGGGATTGCAAGCTATTGATGGGGTTTGCCCATCAGTAGTAAGGAATGGGTTAATTGTTGAAGGAGGCAGACTGCCATACAGTGTCATGCAAGATTGCCTGCTTCATATAAAAGAGTCCTAGAATTCTGGCCAATATTTAGTCATATTACATAAGAGAATCTGTTGCTATAAGGAAATTGTTTGGGAAAGATGCTCTCTTCCCTTAAAATTCATTTGCATCAGAAATATCTGGGCCAGTAGTAGTCAGGAATGAGAATTAGTGAAATCCTGTCTATCAGCTCAGAAGATATTATTGCTGGAACCTCTGATGCACTGAAAACCTGGTTGACGTAAATCCTGGTGGGAAGAAGAAAGAAAATCAAGGATAAGCTTTTTCAGTTTTTACTTCTTTTCCCTGAGGCAATTTTCCCCTTATTTTACAAATCTCTTCCCACTGAAAGTAATACCCTCTAGTCCATCTCCCAGTATGCCATCTTTCCTCACTTCCAGAGACCTGAATCTTCAGTCAGTTGAAGTCATTTCCATAGTTGATGAAGCTAGATGTCCTCTTTCCATGCATTTCTTCATTACTTCTCGGAGGATGAGGTTCAGATATTCCATGAGCTCCTGAACACAGCCCTGAGGTAACATGGTTTTATAATCCAAATACAGAGTTACATACGTATATAATTTGTTCCTATAGTAATTGGTTTGGCCCAATAGATGGGAAAACTCCAAGACTCTAAGAAAGAAGCTGCATCTACTGATTGAGTTCAGAAGGTGAGAAATATAACTGACAGTAGATAAGTGATAGAGTTGCCAGCATTAAAGACTCGATCCTTTTCCATTTGAATAGGGGTGGAGCTTTTAGCTTTTTGTTAAAAAGGAGGAATTCTTAAGGGAATGGTGGGGAACCTATGGCACGCATGCCAAAACGCATACTCAGAACCCTCTCTCCTGACACGTGAGCTGCCACCCGCCCACCTGCCACCCAATGCCCACCCCCCATTGCTCACTCACCACTCACCTGCTGCCTGCCCAACGCCTGCCCCCTTTGCTCGCTCACTGCTCACCCACCATATGCTCACCACTTACTCGCCACCCGTGCTTGCCAGCCCCATTTGAACACCCCTCCCCCAAGGGCCTAACCCCACCCCACCCCCGGCTTGGGCACTCCATCTCTAAAAGGTTTGCTATCACTGTCTTAAGTTCTTTGTGGTGTAATTTTTTAGATTGTAATTGCTTCTATTTTTAAAATATTTTATTTAGATCTTGAAGGTTGCTCCAAATGTTGCAGAAATACTGAGAAGCACATTAGAAGAATCTTGCAATGAAATCTTGCATTATAGGATGCATGGAAATTTGAAGACAATGAATATGTGACACATGTAATATATAATTTGCATTGTAAAAATATATTTTGACATTTAAAACACAATTGAGTTTGCAATATATCAATGGAACGTATGTTACCTGAAACTACAAATGAACTGTAGTTACCTGAAACTACAAATGCAACAAAATGCCATTAACTTACCTTACTTCTGGTTCCAGCATACAATAGAGCAGTGTTTCCCAACCTTTTTTGAGCCGCGGCACACTTTTTACATTTACAAAATCCTGGGGCACATTACCAACCAAAATGACACAAAATGCCACTGTAACACAGTAATACATATAGTTAATATGTTTTTAAATGTATTTATACACTCAGTGTGAAACCTGGGCCTGTTTCGATGAACACAACATAGATATCCTGGCAGGAATGGCAGAAAGACACACACAAAGGTCTTGTTCAACAGCTGTCAGTCTCTCTCTCTGTGTTTAGAAAAATGTGTCCATATAGCTCTAAAGCAGTCCACTAGTACTGTTCTTATGCATCAATACACCTCATGGAATAATAATGAGGCTTCCACCTTCAATATATATGCTCCTGTATCATTCCAGGTGGGCATTAGATGAGTCCCTCATGTATAAATGGTGAACAGGAGAGTTGTTACACAGTCACTAGAAAGGCTATCACGTCCAGCCAATGTAGTAATAGTTGGTACACATCAACACGAAAACGGCCAAAGGAGGCACCGTCCAGCCCTTCCTCCTCCTCCCGCAAGCAGCCGCAGGAGTTCGTCAAAGGGGGGAAGAGAGGTTTGTCCATGGCACACCAGGTGATCGCTCACGGCACACTAGTGTGCCATGGCACAGTGGTTGGGAAACACTGCAATAGAGTCACACTGGAAGATGTAGAAATTTCTGGTAACTTTTTGAGGAAAGATACCATAGAATCACCTAAAGTACCTAGCAAATTCCTAGATAAACCATTTTCCCCCAGGCTTAAGTGAAACTGCAAATTGGGTTCTGCAGTTACAGGAGTCTTACTATACTGAATTATAGTGGTCCTCATAGGTCTTAGAAACAGATCAGATACGTATACAGGGGGAAAACAAAGGGAGATATCTATACTATGTATATAGTAGGGATTTGCCTATATATTATCCCCAAACATTTACATCCAAAATACTTATTTTTTTTTTTAAAAAAAGGTTTTTTATTTTCTAAAAAAGTGTAATCAAGATTATAGATAAATAGCCTCAGTGGTATTTTTACTGCTGCAATGCCTTAGACCAGTGCATAAACCTTAGCAATGAATAATAACTCAACTTGCCATCTCCGCTTATTGGCTGTCATGGAAGTGAACAGTTCTGCACCCGCCCGGAATGTGAAAAGAATCTCTTTGTGCTTCCTGCAGTGACTTCTGCATTCTGATAATTCAAACCCTTCATGGATTTGAACTGCGCTTTTTCATGACAGTAACAGGAACCACAAAGCTTGAAAAATATCAAGTCTTATGTATAAATGCTTTGACCAGAGGGATTGTACTACTTTCTAGAGACAGCCATCACTGAAGACAAGACCATGCTAGCAGCATATTTTTGTGTAATAGACACATATAGGATGTGCTTTTTTGTGCGTTGCTAGACTTTTTGTCTGGAGGCCTCCAGTTGAAACACTAACCCTTAGGGATACGTTCTGCTGGTGGCAGAAAGCATGTGCTATCCTTTTTAAAAAATTCCATTTCTAAGCCAGCAAACACAAACCTTTCTTTTCCAGGAAGCCCGTATATTTTCCTACATAATTGACACAAATAGGCTATGCATGCCAAGACTTTGTTCCGTTCCCCCCCTCCTTTTTTAAAATGTCTTTAGGCCTGAGGTAGAAAAGCTGAGCCCTTGGGGATTAGTAGTGCTGGTGGCAGCCATTGCTATACAGGAGCTTTAAAAAAAGGAGAGATTCCCATCCCTGTAGCCAACGAACACAACCTTTGGGATTTGCAGACTACTGGAAGAGTTAAAACCTTTCTCGTGTTTGCTTCTGACATGAGGCATCTGAAAAATTCTCATCTCCATCATGACATTTGTTGTCCCCCTGGAAATGATTTGATGTCATACCTGGTTCAGAGTATTAGCTTGAACTCACTGGTGCAGAGGCTAATTATTCATTTTCCACCACCCCATCTGTTTTGTTTGCTGGTGTGTAGACATTAGAAGGAGCTCTTCTGAGAAAAGGAATAAGCTAAAGCTGTGGAGCAAAAGAGTGTGAAGGTACTGCGCCTCGGGCAGCTGGTGCTGCCTGTTAGAATGGCTGCCTGGACAGAATATTTCACCTGCCGCAGACATGTCCTGAGCTCTCTGAAGGCCTTTCCGACACAGCACATTGAGACAAAGTTCAGACAGATAAAAAGGAGGAGGTTAACAAGAAAAACCTGCGAAGGATTTGTGGCAATCATTTGTGCAAACAAAGCCACGTAACAGGGAAATGCCAAACAATTAAAGAATAATGAACAGAAAGCAGCAGAGACTTAGAGAACAAATGCAAAGAAAACATTACACTATATCCAGTAACCCCTAAACAAGGAAGGGAAGGGAATGTCATGTTACACAATATGTGTACAGCGGCATACCTATGACCTGCGGTAAATGGGAAGTCAATAATCTTTTATTGGAGTTGGTGTTAACCAGAGTGCTAAAAATCAAGTGGCGTGATTATTCTCTAGTTACAAGAAAATGGATATGTGTGTGCGCATATGTGTGTACACACACAGACAGACAGACATACGAGAATGAGGTCAATCAGATTTTAGAAATTTGGATGCCTTTTGCCACTCATCTGAATTATAATTATCTGGGCAATAATTGCTAAAAAGAGATTAACGTATGAGAAACCTACGGTATAAATAGTTAGCTGGTGAAACGGAATAAATGCTGTTGATACGGAATTTTCCCTCAAGTGCAATTTGTTGGATGCCCAGAATTTAAGGGGGGAAAATAGAAAAAAGATGATACAATAATACAATAAATTCAGTTTGTAATGTAGTCATCTTTATGCCCCAGGATAAATCTTTTGAAAGCGCATATTGGAGCTTATTGGTTCTGAAGGCACTGCTTGGGCCAGTACTACTCTTTGGTTGCTCTGTAGGTGTGACAACAAAAGCCAAAGCTGGAACAAGAAGGATCCAGCAAATCTGAGGGCTTTGCAGCCTAGAATTGTGCCTAATTTGCTAGAAGGATCCAAAAAACAGTTCTCTTGGAACCAATGAGAGCCATTTCATGAGCCTGAACTAGATCTAATAACCTCAACCACCCAAGCACATCAGTTAATCTGTCAATAGAATCTGGCTTTATTAGAGTTTCATGTAAAATTAGTTACAAATACCAAGCATTTCTAGCCACACTTCTACTTTGTTCCTCACTGAGAAATTGCTAAGATGCTTTCAAGAGTTACTCCTTAATTTCCATTTGAAACCCACTTCATAAAGAGACTGTATATTAAATGCATTTTATCCAATTACATTTTTATGTAAAATGAAGTAGCTATTTCCAGTTTTGTGCCAACACCTATAAATTAATTAATGTACGACATTTTATGTAGATTTCCCCCCTCATTTTTGGTGATTTTTTTCACTATTTTGTTTTGTTTTGGGGGTGCTGCATAAGTGGTCATCAATATGAGATCTATATTTATGATCTCATATCTGTGTGTGTGTGTGTGTGTGTGTGTGTGTACAGAGAGAGAGAGAGAGAGAGAGAGAGAGAGAGAGATCAAAACCAACCTAAACACCACTGCTTCACTTGCTGCATAATGCACAGCTGAAGGGGCAGGATACAATTTTAATTCACACAGGGCAAGAGTGAGGCCCAGTAGACCTGATCAGGGGCCTATTCACATGGCATAATTATAGCTATACAGATTACCCATAGGGCCAACCTAGGCCATGGCCTAGGGGCGCAAGTCAAGGGGGGCGCAGATCACGGACCAAAAAAATTGTAGCAACCCAGTTCTCGTTCGTGCCTGGGGGGCATGGGACAGCGCCAGGGGTCCCACTTGCATTAGAGCCAGCAGCAGCTGAGATAGATTCTGAAGAGGATTTAGAGGGGCTGGAAGAAGGAGATTTTGCCATAGCTGGGCCTTCTTCTCCCACAGAGAGCCTAGCCTGGGATGAAAGCTGGCCTGATCCTTACGAGGATATGGAAAGCCAGGTGCAAACTGAAAGCAGTGATAGTGAAGCGTATGAACGGCCAGGGGGGGGGGCGAGGATCGCAAGAAAGAATGCATGAAGACCTGGAGGAGGATAGCTGGGAAGTAGATAGGGAGTTTGACTCTCACGGAGATAGAGACCCAGGTGCTGGGAGGTAAGGCCAGACCTTTGATAGGAGACGGATCATCGAGTCTAGCAGGAGGGGTTGGTTTCATAGCCTAGACAGACCGAGGTCCCGCACCACAGATTGGAGAAGGATAAGCCTAGAGCGTCGGGGTCCTTGCCACGGAGATTAAGTAGAGGATCCGTGGGAACGGATCCTCAGTACCTCGGCCACGTCTATTCTATGCAGACGTGTTAGCGAGGCTAGACCACGGAGCTAAGTTCGGGCTAGTGGCCTGCCAAGGGAGCCTTGGATCTTGTACCTTGTTTTGTTCCTGATTCGCTTTTGCTAAGCGGAGTCTTGCCAAGTTTTGGAAACTTTCATGCCAAGTTGCTTTTGGACAATACCTATTACTTTGATTGCTTTTGCATTTTGGACAATTACCTTTTCTACTGTTTTTATTCTTCAATAAAGTAGTTAGCTGAATACCGTCTCTGTGTGTGTGATTAAGGGGCCGGCCAAGTCCCAGCATTGTGACAAAAATAAATAAAAATGTTATAAAATATAGTAATTTTTAAAATCGCGCTGCAATTGGCTCCTGCCACCTGGTACCCAAAAGAAGGCGGAGCCAAAGCCGGGCTCCACGGAGGTAGCGCTTGTGCTCGCTGCGTCAGCCTCAGCCCATCCATCTACGCCGCAGCTTCTCAGCCAGTGCTTCTGCACCTGAGGGGAGGGGAGGGGGCACCTGGCTTGGCCTGGCTCAGTGCGGCTTCCTTCGCAGGGAATGATGAGGGAAGAAGAGGCCATGGGAAAGAAGAGCGGTGTGTGGCGTGGAGGCCCAGAGGGGAGCTTGAGGTGGAGGAAGCCACTGGGCCATGAGCAGCAAATGGGGCCACCTCTGAAGCCGCTGCCCCGCATGAAGAGCATGCTCTGGACCCAGCCCGGCTTTTCCCGTCCCTTTGGGCCTCGGCTCTGCGGCACTCGATTGCCCTCCTCTGCCTCCTTTCCAAGGGGTAACGAACTTGCTCCCTGCCACACAAAGGGGCCCGTTCCCTTCTCTTCAGTGGCAGCGTGCGCACACCTTTCCCCTCAGCCCCATTGGCATATGACGGGAAGGATTGACGGCAGAGGGGGGGGAGAGAGGTGGGGGTGCAGTAGAGGTTGGCTTAAAGAGGGGACATAATTCTAAAGTGTGGCCTAGGGCGCAAAAAAATGTTAATTTGGGCCTGATAGCAGTATTATCTCACTGCAACTTTCATGGTTCCATTCTATAGAATCTTGCAGTTTGCAGTTTGTTGGGCACCAGAGTGCTCTGTCTGGGAATTCTAAAGGAGGAGTGAGGGCAGGTGGTGGAGGGAACAAGACTTGGGAGGAGAAGAGGAGAAAGCCTCTACTACATCACATTCCTTTGTATCATTGCTCTTTATGGATCTAGCCTTAATGGTGGCTTATACAGTCCATATTCAATCCAGACTCATCAAGGCCAATACTGAAAAGGAAATGAGAAGAAGCTGTGACCCATCCTCCTTAGCAAAAAAAAAAATCCTAATTCTAAAGGCAGCAGTCGAGAATTGCTTTAAAGGTGGAAAACCTTGATACTTTCAGAGAATTCAGTCACTTACCACTTTAGTTAGAACTAATAACAGGACTCTGGCCAAGGGTACCACACACAAGCTTTGCCGATGGGGTTTCTAGGACAAGAGACAGCTAAGCCAGCCCCAATCTTACATCTGCATTCAGGAGATTTCAGATAAAGTGTTGGCTGGAGAAAAAATAGATGTCATAAAAGTCTCTATTAGAGACCTCTCTTAGAGAATTAGAATAAAATGGGGAAAAGGAATGGAAGAAGAACGGAAGTCACAATATTTTTTATTTCATTTTTTTCTCTTTTTAATAAAATCTGGTGGTGAATAAATTGATGACTATTTTTGTGTTATAGCCGAACAGGTCATAGGGTTACAGCCTGTGTTGGATGGGGTCACACTCCCCCTGAAGGTGCAGGTTCGCAGTCTGGGAGTGATCCTGGACTCATCGCTGAGCCTGGAACCCCAAGTCTCGGCGGTGGCCGGGAGAGCTTTGGCACAATTAAAGCTTGTGCACCAGCTGTGCCCATACCTTGGGAAGTCTGATCTGGCCATGGTGGTCCATGCTCTGGTTACATCCCGAATAGATTACTGCAATGCACTCTACCTGGGGCTGCCTTTGAAGACTGCTCAGAAACTTCAATTAGTCGTATACCACTCCTCTGCTGTGTCAGCTCCACTGGCTGCCTGTCCAATTCCGAGCACAATTCAAAGTGCTGGTTTTGACCTTTACAGTTCTGGCCCAACTTACTTGTCAGAACGTATCTCCCCTTATGTCCCACCTCAAAATTTACGATCTTCTGGGAAGGCCCTGCTCTCAATCCCACCTTCGTTGCAAATATGTTTGGCAGGGAGTAGGGACAGGGCCTTCTTGGTAGTGGCCCCTCACCTGTGGAACTTGCTCCCCAGTGAAATAAAATCAACTTCTTCCCTCCTTTCCTTTAGAAAAAAACTAAAGATGAGGCTTTGGGACCAGGCGTTTGGTTGATGTGGAGCAGCGGATGAACAATTGAGTAATGACAGTGTTGTGGAGGCAGACTGCGGATTGGCTTGGACCACCGATGAATGTGGAACAGGGATTATATAGTTGTTCTGATATTTAATTGATTTTAATCTGTTGTTGTATTTGATGTGTTGTAGTTTTGTATTTAAGTATACAGCATCGAATTGTTGCCTTTTGTCAGCCGCCCTGAGTCCCCCTTCGGGCGTAGAAAAGGGCAGGTTATAAATGAAACAAACAATAAATAAATATGTTTGATGTTTGATTTTATTTGTTTATGTGTACCTGTATATCTTTTTTAATTGTTTCAAAACCACTAATAATTATTTTTTTAAAAAGAAGATAAAGTGCTGGCATAAAATAAGCAGTACAGATTCAGCTAGTCCATTGTAATTGGCCTTATTAACTCCTTTTTAACAATAACTGATATCTCAGTATTGGCCTGTATTGTTTTACTGAACTCTGCCATTTGTGCCAAGTCAGAAATGCTGTGACAATATTGTGTGTCCATCTGATGTCATGGCTGCACTGCTAGACCCTGACAACATCCTTGTAAACATTTAACAATTTTATACCGGTCACATAGGCCCTAGATAAGAATTACCATGTATGTGTTGGATATTGCTCATATGCAATCAGCTGTTCATTTATAATCTATTTATTCTCTCCACAGAGGGCCCTTCCACACAGCCCTATATCCCAGAATATCAAGGCAGAAAATCCCACAATATCTGCTTTGAGGTGAGTTATCTGAGGATTTTCTGCCTTGATATTCTGGGATATAAAGCTGTGTGGAAGGGCCCTCAAAGCAACTTACATTAAAAGCATTTCATTGCAATTTAAAATCCAAAAATATACAAACATTAAAATAAAATTAAACAGAAATGGAACTAATTAAAAAAATAACAGTTAAAATCCATAAAATTTATTTAAAACATTTTCAGAGCTAAAACCACGGCACCCCCTGACTTGATCTGAAAAACTTTCTTTAAAATCCTGTCTGTACAAAAAAGGTTTTAGTCTGCCACCAGATGGACAACAGGGAGGAAACCATTCTGGCTTCCCTGAGCAGTGAGTCAGGAAGAAGCCACTGAAAAGGCTCACTTTCTCTTTCCCACCAATTGAAGTTCTCAGGTTCTATCAAATACATGCTGTGAGTATGTTGGACTGAAATCACTTCTATACTTGGTAGTTGCTTGATAGGGAGTTTTATCTTTCCCTTGAAGGAGGGATTTTGGATGGACGAGGTCCAGGAAATTCCACTCCCAGGACCGGCTCTTATTTCAAGCTTCAGTCTATAGCTGAGTCCACAGTGTTCTCTGGATGTACGTAAAGTACAAGTCCAAAACTCAAGGTCAATGCCCACCAAACCCTTCCAATATTTTCTGTTCGACGGGAGTTCTGTGTACCAAGTTTGGTTCAATTCCATCATTGGTGGAGTTCAGAATGCTCTTTGATTGCAGGTTAACTATAAATGACAGCAACTACAACTCCCAAATGACACGCTCAATCCACCCCAACCCCACCAGCATTCATATTTGGGCCTATCTGGTATTTGTGCCAAATTTGGACCAGTGAATGAAAATACATCCTGCATATCAGATATTTACATTACGATTCATAACAGTAGCAAAATTACTGTTTTGAAATAGCAATGAAAATAATTTTATGGTTGGGGGTCACCACAACATGAGAAACTGTATTAAGGGGTCACAGCATTAGGAAGGTTGAGAACCATTGGTCTATAGCAACATCCCACCAAATAAAAGGCTGCAATCAGTTGAAGGCTCTGCAAGCAGTGACATTTTCTGGCTTTAAAAGCAAGTCTGTGACTGTTTGCTTCGGCATTTGATTTTGGAAAGGGAAGGAAAGATGATCTACAGCTCCTTCCTACTTCTGTAGCAGCACTGAGCTCAATGTAGACTGTTGAAACATCAAGGCCAGTGGTACAAGGGAAGTGGTAAGGGGCTGTGGGCAGTGGTTCTCTCCTCCTCTCCCCTATCCTACTCCATCCATTCACCTTGGAGACCCATGGACAACCTCTGTTCTTTCCATTCTTCCCAGCTCATTTCCTTCCTTCTCCCACTCTAATGCGCAACCCAGTGAGATTTAGATTCTGCCACATTGGCAGTTCGATTCCTCCCAGTGGGTGAAAATGTGACCACTGACTAAACCTGACTTAGCCAGCATTATCAAAGTCCCTATTTAAAATGGCATAGAGCAATAGGCCATGATCCTAAAACCTACAAATGTGGAGGGATGACCAATATTTAATAAAAAATTAATAAAATAAGAAATATTGAACATACAAACCCCAGTGAACCGAGAGACCCCGATCTTCAGATGGGAAAGTTAACAGGAGGAATGGAAAGACTAGCAGGGCTTTGGAAATAGATGTGTAGAGATCTGAACACAAACTTGAACTCAAAAACGTCAACCATGTGAATGCCAAGATAAACCCTTTTGAGGGCTTTCAGCTATATTTATTATTTATTTATTATTATTCGCTCTTATATACCGCTCCTTCCGGCAGGCTCGGCGCGGTTCACATAAAACATATAGCATAAACGCAGCTATGAATTTTCCCACTTCCCATTCATGCATACACTAGGTGTTAGTTGTGAAAGGGATGCCTCTATTTCAAAAGTCCTACTAGCCTTTCATTATTCAAATATGTGGTTATCTGAATGTTTTTTTAAAAAAAAAATAGCAACACCATGCTTGCTGGACCTAGGTAACTACCACCAACCTGTCGCACCCTCGAGCCACCTCATCCTCTGATTCCACCCTTATCCCTGTGCAAAGCACATACTTGAAAAAACAGATTTTCCCAGAAGCTAAACAGTAAAACATTTTTAAATATAATTTTAAAACCCTCATGCATCTAAAATAAATGCTTTCACTTAGAAAAAATGGAATCGGTTCCCATAACTTGCGATAACAGCTACTTACCACCATTATACCTGTTGTTATTGTACAACCACTGCTGCTGTGTAACCGTGATGCCTCAATAGTGCAAGGCCACAAAGTGTGTGGTGTAACTCCACCCTCTCTTTATTTTTGTTTTGAAGCATTGAGGTGAAAAAATCAAGTGCGGGAAGAGGACAGCCTCATAACAGAGAAGCACCTGGTTCTCATTGCACCAGATAAAGTATAGGGAATGCAGTGTGATCAGGGGCTATTGGTGGACTTTGCCCATCAATGGCTGGAGACAGGTTAATAACTGGGAGGTGGTGGCCTGGCAGTGGATACTGTATGATAGTTTGCAATAGGGATCATCACCAAAATTGATAGTCCTGCTTCTGTGCTGATTTCCACCTCAGTGTAATAAAGTACTTGGAGCCCCCAAAATCAGATTATTTCACTTTGAACCTCATCATACAGACAGGGGTAAAGCAGAGGGAACTGTCCTTCTTCGTTTCCTAGCACCTTTTTCCATCTTTTGGGATGGCTGGCTATCCCACGTCAGGGCCGTAGCCCGGATTTTGATTGGGGGATGAGTTTGGTCGGGGGGGCTGAGACTGGGTGGAAGAGGGTCTACCCTAGCAAACCTTTTGTATTGTTATCCCAATAACCCCATTAATGTGGGATATAATGAGCATGGTGATCAGATCATGATTTAAATGCACGTAACAGTTTAAATAATGTACCAGTAAGGCCTTTTCGCTGACCACCCTGAGAATTCGGGGGGCTGAAGCCCCTTAGCCCCCCGGCTACATGCCTGTCCCACGTCATTTTCTGTCATTTGTTGTGCTGTCCCCACTTCCTCCCATTTTCTGCAATTTGGATTCAGGTAGCACCCAACACTTGAAAACGGAGTCTTCTCTGTATTCTCAGGCATTGGCAACATGGATTCCTATGGGCAGCCACCACAAATGACCATGCATCATGGGTTAGCACCTGAAAATGTAGAGAAGACAGAATCTGTCAAGGTCCTTAGGTAAATCATGTCAAAATTTGGAAAAAATAGCTCATTCTATAGTAATGCAATCAATAGATTTAAGAGAGCTTGTTTTTAAAATCATTGAAGTGAAGAAATGAAAGCAAGGAGAACTAGGGATGCAAAAAAAGTTGCTGAGCAACAGTCAGGAAGCATTGTAGTTTTGCATTTTTTTCCAGTTAATAACAGGCCTTTGGTTTTACTTAGTTGTAACTTATTTTAATGCAACTCCATTGCTAAGGATGTCCATGAAAATGCAGCAGAATTGTATTTACTTCCAGTAGAGTGTGTTTTGTAGCACTACGTGTCCTTTCCATTTAGACAATTAATTTGAAATTAAATATTAATAAATATACTGCAGGTAATAAATGGTGTGCCCTAATTTAATTAAATATAGATTATAGTGTCTTTTGTAAATGAGACATTTTATAAGGAAATATAATGGAGTTGTTATGTTTTCCTTTCATTGTAAAAATGAGCAAGCTTCTCTCATGTTTATCTCTTATTGTGTCTCATTAAAATTTTAAAAATAGCTATTTTAATTGTCAAGCCTTCGACAGGCTGCAAGAAAAACCTGACACTTAAGTTTCAATTTTGCAGTATGCAATTTTAATGAAAACTCTTGCATCCAGCTTTCAGGCCTGTCATCTGATTGTTAAAGAGAGGAATCCTTCATTCTCCATATTGGCTGAGAACCTGCATATGACAGCAGCAAAATACCATGGAAATATTGTTATTAGCAGTGGCAACTAGTGAGGTGAAATCACCCACTGCTACTCTAAGGTAATTAAAGGATGGGGAACGCACCATAAAAGAGACAGCAAGGGCTCTCTTGGTTATCGGTTTTAAACTTTGGGCTGTTGATATCAGTGGGGAGGAGACCCTATCCATTTATGTTAGAACAGTGCCAATTAAGACACCCCTAGTAAGAGAGAACATCCAATTCTTTTATCACTCTGCAGTGGTAGAGAGCCACTTCAAGTTCTAGCTTTGTGTAAGCATCAAAAGGTCCAAGAAAAAGAAAACCCCTTTTTGGCATAAACATCTCTTCTTTGATATCTCTATTTTGATGCCTTGGTTATCTCTATGGTTGCCAAATATGGAACAGGGCTTCCGTAACTAACTATAATAGGGAACAGCTTGTCGAACAGAATGGGATACCGTAAATCTCCATCAATCTCGGTGAAAGTACTTCTCTTCTCATGCCTTCCAAACCCCACTACTTTTGTTGGAACTCACAATAGGATTTTGGACATTGTGTTCCTAAAGGTAAATTGGAACAGGTTTGATCTTATAATGGCAAAATGTAGAATTAAATTTTGTGTTGTGTTGCCAAACTTACATTTAGGCTATAATCAGACATATAATCTGCTCTATGTTTAGGGGAAGGGCTATCTCTTACTTCTCAAACTATTGTATTTCATACTATTGTATTATGCTTACAAGGTAGCTTACAAAACCCAGCCTTTTCCCAGAGTCAGGACTCAAAATAGGTTAAAGATCCAAAGAACTATAATAAAAACACAAATAAAGAAAAACAACACAATATGTTTAAATTGTCATCAAAGTATCTATAGAATTAAAACTACAGTATTAGCCACTCTTAAGTGTAGTAATTGTGATTACCACTAAGAGAATCATAATTCATTGATTCTCCGTGCATGAACAATCTTAGCTAGAATGCTTCTTTCAGACATTTAGTTTTCTGGTATGGAGATGGACATGTATGAACTTTCACCTGCAGCCTGAAGAGGCATACCCTGACATTGGCTTTCCACCTCTGTAAACTAGGCCCTAGGCATCTTGTATAGAATCATGTAGGTGAAATTCCAATTGATTTGCAAATAGTTTATTAACAAGTTTAATGGATTTATATACTTACTCAACTTGTAAGTTCTCTAGAATGTGACTTGAGATAGAGGTATATCTTAAAGAACACTATAATATTGCTGATTTGCATGACATGGAGTTTGAAAATTTTTAATGACCTTTGTGTTCCATACAGCTATGGATAGTCACTTTAAAGCCATATACGGTCAGTACCCCAGAATAGATAGGAGATTGGTTTCATTACCCACCCACCCACCCCATGGATACTAACATCCACTGATGTTCAAAACCCATATATGGGCACTCCATATTGTTATTTACATGGTGGCTGTCACGTGTTCCAGTTCACAACATCTTACCTGACCATCACCAGACACAACTACATGGTAAAGCTCTTGAACATGCAGCAAAAATCCAAGCATCGGGCATCCTCTTCATCCCAGCCTGACATGTGGCCTTTCCTCAAACACCCAGATGTCAAAGAGGAACCTATGGATAGGTAAAGCTGAGAACCCAATTGTCTGGCACTGGCAACCACATACCCATAACTGGGTTGTTGTAGGTTTTTCGGGCTATATGGTCATGTTCTGGAAGCATGAACATGGACATATAGCCTACAACAATCCAGTGATTCTGGACATGAAAGCATTCGACAATACATTGCACATAACTCCTTCCTACATTTTCAGCCCTAACCAGCACTTGTCGCCCCCCCCCCCACGCCCCTTCATGGCTCGGGGTGACATTAAAGCTCAGGAGGGTACTCTACAGCTTCTACCTCTTCAAGCCTCGCAGCTGTAGCAAGACTCTTTCTTTAATAAAATAAAATCCATGTATGGTTAAGTCTGAAGATTTGGAGCATGTGGATATGGAGAGCCGACTGTACTATATAGCCATATAGTACTATATGGCCATATATTACTAGGGAGCATCACTTTCCCACATCCTCAACTTGGCTATTATGGACATTGCAACCCACATAGCAATCTAAGAAGTTCAAATTAAAGCAAACCAAAGTAATTTGATCGATGTGGGTTGGAAGGACATTGTTGCCGATAGCTCTGACAGCAAGGGTGAGGCCCCTTCCAAACAGCGGAATCAAATCCCACATTATCTGCTTTGAACTGGAATATATGGCAGCGTGGACTCTGATATCCCAGTTCAAAACAGATATTGTGGGATTTTTTTGCCTTGATATTTTGGGTTATATTGCTGTGTGGAAGGGCCCTAAGAAGGTGCTGTTTCAATTACCAGCACTTGACCTGGAGTCCAGCAGTGCCCATCAGCTTCCTAAGTAGAGTTTGGAAGAAGAATCTATAGAAGAAGTTACAACTTCTCAGCCTGCATAGCATGAACAAGCAAGTACATCTGAACAGGCGGAGGAAGGGTGAAGTGCTCCGGTTCTTCTAGACTTCCAAAGAGAAAAGGCTCAACTTCTTAGGTCCTCCAGGTTATCAGAGAAATAAACTATCAGTAGGCTACACTGAGAAGCTATCATAAAAGGTGCTCAAGAGTGGCACCTTGTAGCTGACAACAACTTCAGTGTTTGGAGTTGTGATCCTGAACTGTTGGTGATTTTTGGTTTCGTGAACTTTGAACTATTTCTTGGACTCTTGCATTTGGATTTTTGTATTGACATTGGACTCTAGGTTTTTGTTGGGATTGGCTTTGGATCTTGGTATGGACTATCAGCTTCCCTTGTGTTATTTCCTGCAGTTTGTGACTCCTTGACTGAATGCTGTAGTTTGGACTTGGACTGTTGTTAATCTCCTGGTTGGAAATGGGCTGGCAGACATGATCCTTCAGTTTATGCACTTCTCTGAAGTTTACCATGCAGTTCTGTGTACAAGAAACTTTAATATAAAAGTGGGTATATTAGGAAAGGTGGTGTACACGAATGCATGAAAAATTGCATATGCAATTCATACATCAGGGAAGCTGCATACAAACTGTTAGTCATGGAACATTGTGCTTACTTTTAAAAGTAAGCACAAAGGCCTTAAAATGTATTCCTCATTCCAAATAAAGTAGACCTATGAATCAAGTATATGTACTATCTACACGTTGACTCACTATTCATAAATGATTCACTGTAGGTAGGAGTAACAACAGAATTCTATTCAAATTTTCAAGCCCGTTAAAAGAAATTGCAAGCCATTATAGAAATTCAACTGAAATGGACATGACTGAATGAATGCAAGAAGAAAATAAATAAAACTGACAGAAACAAGATATAGGCTGATTTGTTCATCCCAACTTGGTGTTCGGATACAGTCTGCTTATCCTGTTTTTTCAAGAACAATCTATTGTGTGCACTTTAGGATCATTATCAAAACTTTAATGTAGTCATTATCTTTATCGGTACTGAAGGTTATTGTCACTTAAACTTCAGCCCAGTGCTCAAAATGCTCTATGGACATTTACAAAGAGTCCCTGGAGAATATTAGCTCACTGTTTTCAATAACAGCTGTTGACCTGAGCTATATCCCTGTCAGCAAGAATGCTGGATTATTTTGAGAAGGACTCTAGGAAAGCAAAAGAAAAACAAGATTGTCTCATCACAACAGCATTTCTAGAATATTATTCTACAACCCTCAAATAAATTTATTAACTTTTTTCTTAATTAGCAATCTTCTTTCACTGTTGTGTGGCTGTTTTTCTACATGTTGTCTGTACTTTGAACACTATATTTCAGAATATAGTCCCATCTCTTCCACGTTAATATAAAAATACTCAACTGTTAAAATCTGTTTAACTGATATTTTCAGTTTTTAATTTCCTGAAGGATGTGACAAATCCTCCTATCACCAGTGACATTTTAAAACTATCAACTGTTACTCCAATCCGTATATGGGTTATGATTTGAAAATATATATGACAGCACTAGGATAGATGGAAACATGCAACATACTTATACTGACTGATGACTAGATGTCACTCATTCTCTAAGACTATCTTCAAAGATCTCTTTAATGTATTAATCTTGGAACATTTTGTAGCCATATCTGAATGTCTGAATTTTATTCATGGTAATATGTATATTAACCTGCGAAAGAGGTGGGACTGAAAGCAGGGCCTCCCCAGATGATCTTAACCTCTGAGTTGGTTCATTGAGGGAGATCCATTCAGACAGGTAAGCTGGGCCAGAATCTTTTAGGGCTTTATAGGCTAAAGCCAGCACTTTAAATTGTGCTCGGTAGCAGCCAGTGGAGCTGACACAACAGGGGGTTGTATGCTATCTGTACAGTATTCTGGTGAGAAATCTGGCTGCAACAATTGGACCTCTTGGTGCTTCTGAACAGTCTTCAAAGGCAACCCCATGGAAATCGCATTGCAGTAGTCTATTCAGGATGTAAAGGGAGCATGGACTACCATGGCCAAGTTTGACTTCTCAGGGTATGGGTACAACTGACACTCAAGTTTTAATTGTGCAAAAGCTCCCCTGGCCACTGCTGAAACCTGGGGTTCCAGGCTCAGCAATGAATCCAGGAGAACTCCCTAACTTCAAACCTGTGTCTTCAAGGGGAGTGTAACCCTAGGCAGAACAGGCTGTAACCTTACACCATGTTTGGCCTTTCGACTAACCAGGAGTACTTCTGTCTTGTCTGGATTCAAATTTAATTTGTTTGCCCTCATCCAGACCATCACAGCAGCCAAGCACCAGTTTAAGACCAGAACTGCCTCCTTAGCAGTAGGTGAAAAGGAGTGATAGAGTTGTACATCACTGGCATACAGATGCCATCGAACTCCAAAACTCCCAGTGGCTTCATGTAGATGTTAAACAACATGGGGGACAATACTGAACCCTGCAGGACCGTGTAAGTCAATGGTTGTGAGGCTGAGCTAGTGTCCTCTAGCAACACCCTTTGAGGTCGGCCTTCCAGGAAGAACTGGAGCCACAGCTATACAGTGCCTCCAAGCCCGATTACCACAAGGCATCCCAGAAGGATAATAATAATACTGTTTATTTCTATTCCGCTCTTCTCACCCCGAAGGGTGGATTACAATACACATACGACAGACAGTCCCTGTCGGAAAGACATACAATCACACATAGACAAATACAGTGCAGTTTTTAGAAGAACTTCTTCTTTCCTGGCTGCGTCATACAGGTGGGCGTCATCGGGTGTGAATGCTCCATTACATCATTGTTGTTATGTCCCTGCGTCATTGCACCATCACGTCACAAGGGAGTGCTGTTGTTCCATCCTCATGACAGGAGCCTCTTGTTTCCACCACTCCCTTCTCCGTCAGCCTATTTCAGCCTATTTCAGACACGTCTGTGCAAAAGTCCTTCCCCACTTTTATGGTCCCCAATTTATTGTTAATTCACAGCTGGGCTGTTGAACTGCTTGGGTAAACAGTAGACAGGGCTTACAGCTGGCGTCTAACTCAGCCAGGGATTCGATCCTGCAATCTTCAGATTTTCAGATTGCCAGCACAGCTGTTGCTACCGCTGTGCTATCTCTCCGGCAATGGTCTACGGCAGGGGTAGGCAATTATTTTTCCCAAGGGGCCACACGAGAGCCAAAAAATATTATGGAGGGCCGCACCTAGAGGCGGAACTACATTCTAATCTACATTATTTATTTATTTATTTATTTGCTATATTTACAATATATTACACATCATTAATATTAACATATTAATATATCAAGAAATATTCATATATTATTAGTATTAATATCATAATTATTTTATTATAGTATATATATAGACAATAATGTATTGAAATTATAATATAATACAACATTATATTATATTATTTATTATATTATTATTAAATTATTATAAAATAATAATAAAAAACACTAAATTTAAATTAAATTAAATTCAAGAAGACAAGGTGCGAACCAAGATGGAAGGGCCCAATGGATCCAGCCCAGAAGATGGCAAAGCGGACCCAGACGCAGCAGCTGTCACGATGCAGGGTCTCGACCCGGCCCCTTAATCACACACACAGAGACGTTAATCAGCTAACTATTTATTGAAATATAGAAAACAGGTGAAAAGGTAAATTGTCCATAAAATATCAAAAGTTCAATCAAAATGGTAAAGAGTTCTGAAGTAAATCCAAAGGCAAAACTTGGCAAGAGTTTCCGCAATTGCAATGCGGAGCAAATCAGACTTGGTCCATGGCAATTTAAACAAGGCAAAGTTCATGGAATCAAAGGCCCAAGAAACTTCTTGGTCAACACGAGCCCAGACCTGGCTCCGTGGATCTTCACTCGCTTCACTCCCTTCAGATCAGAAGTGGCCAAGCAACTGAGGATCCGTTCCCACGGATCCTATACTTAATTCCTTTGGTGAGACCTACGGCGCTCTAGGCTTCTGTGCCAATCTGTGCTACGGAACCCAACGCTCCTTCGGCGCTCTAGGCTTCTGTGCTATTCCCTCCTACTGGACTCAATGCTCCATTTCCTATCAAAGTTCCGTCCTTGCCTCCCAGCACCTGGGTCGCTATCTTCATTAGAGCCTGACTCCCCTTCAGCTTCCATGGGCTCATCCTCTGCTATCTCTCTTACCCTTTCTTGCCAACCGAAACCACCTGGTTTCTCATACTGATTATCTGAATCAGCACCGTCAGTGTCGGCCTGACTTTCCCAACCTTCATACCCATCAGGCCAGCCGTGATCCCATTCCAAACTCCCCGTAGGAGATGAAGGCCCAGCTGCCTCATCATCCCCTTCATCTGTATCTACTTGAGCCTCAATTGGCCCTAATGCAAGCGGGACCCCCGGGGCTGCCCCCTGCCCTCCCGGCACGAATGAGAACAGGGTTGCTACAGCAGCAGCAGAGGAGAGCAGAGCAGCAGGCAATCAGAGGCTACAGGCCTCCTCCCACTCTCGCCCCCAGCCATTCCCCAGCTGATCGGCCTGCTATGGAGTGCCTGCCATCCCCGGGCCTGCAGGGGGAGCAGTCAGCGATCTGAGGCGGCTTATTCGACCTGGCGACCCAGAAGACGATCAAGTCTTCCGGGTCGCCAGGGCGATCAGCCCCGCAGATCGCTGAATGCTCCCGCACTCCAAAGCCACCACTCTAAAGGGATGTCAGGCACTCCAAAATCGCCGCTGCTCTCACTGCAGGCCTGGATTGGCAGGCTCTCCAAAGCCACCACTCCAAAGGAATGTCAGGCTCTCCAAAGTCGCCATGATGGGATGGCGGCAGTGGCACCCATTCTTCTTGGCCCCGTCTCCGACGCCCTTCTCCCCGGGTTGGACAGAATTGGCTGCCGGGCTGGATCCGGCCTGCGGGCCATAGGTTGCCCACCCCTGATCTATTGTATCAAAGTCCACTGAGATGTCCAAGAGAACCAACAGGAATACACTCCCCTGTCCAGCTCTCTGTGTAGATCATCCACTAAGGCGACCAAGGCTGTTTCAGTCCCATGTTCTGGCCTAAAGACAGTCTGTGCTGGATCCAGATAATCAGTTTCCTCCAAGAACACCTGGAATTACGAGGCCACTACACATTCCAAGACTTTGCTCAAAAGGGGGAGGCTGGAAACTGTTTGGGATGCATGATAAAATTCTGTTGTATGCTTTTTCAGAAACATTCAAGGGTATTCTTTCCAATATCATTTGAGGTTCAGGCTGTCTTACTGTTGACGATAATTATCTTCTCCTCCTTCTGTGTATTGGTAGCTATTAATCAGCAAAACCTGTTTTTCAAAAATAAATTGCACATAATGGTTTCAGGTGTGATGCTTCACCAGCGTCAGACCTGCACAAACAGCAGCCCTCCAGGTGTTTAACAACTCCCAGAAGCTCTAGCCAATTGTTCCAATGGCCAAGAATTCTGGGAGCTGAAGTCCAAAATACCTGGAGGGCCACAGGTTGTGCAGGCCTGACCTATATGGTCCTTTGGTAGGCATACATCTGAGCAAATCATTCAGTACTGCTCAGAAGATATCCCAAGTAGTTAGCCTCCATGGTGTACAAAATTAAATAGCTAATTTGTATAATTCTTTTGGACTGGAAATATTAACCAAGAACATCCAAGAAATTCAACCTACAATGGCTAATTAAGCCATTATAGGTGAACGTGTGCTTGTAAAGTTAAGGTACAGAATTTGGCCTGGAAATGGCCATATCACAAAGGTGATGGTTTTAAAAAAAATGTTTTATTGAAGTTTTAATAAGGAAAGGGGGGAGTGGAACAAATGGGGGAGTAGTTAAGGATAAGGGGTGAACAGATAAATGGGACATGTGAGAAGAGGGGGGAAGAAGGAAAAAGGAAAAGGGAAAGGGAAAAATGATCAAAAATATCAAAAAGAAGAATATCAAAAAGAAAAGAAAAAAGAAGAAAAAATTCAAGATCAAAAATATAAAAATATATTGAAATTTTAAGAATGAAAAAAAAAGTTGATAGGAAAAAAGAAGAAAAAACAAAAAAAATTCTTGATTGTTGACTTCTGAATTCTTCTTATTGAGGTAATTAACTTCTTGTTCCTTCTTATACACTATTCACTCCGTCCATTGATGTTGCATCTTTACCCTTTATGTCCAAAAAGTTATTTAATAATGTCCAATCTGTATGATTTTTGGTTTTGCCTTGATATGTTTTCAAATAGTATGCTAATATGTCCATATTTCTTATGTCTAATATCTTTAATTCTCACTCATCTTTTGTTGGAATTTCTTGGGTTTTCCATTTTCTAGCATACACAATTCTGGCCACTGTGGTTATGTAATTAAATAGAATAGGTGATGGTTTTGATTGATTTGTTGGTACAGCATGAAAATTTTGTGACCTTTGAGTCATACATATGAGTCATAGTCGTTATTGTGAAGTTATATCTTCAGCAGAAATTGAGACATGGGGGAAAAAAAGATAAGTGATATTATGGCAAAAGCATCTCCACTGATACAGTCTCCTGTTGTCTGTCCCATGAAAATCTATCATGTTATTAGTACATTTGAGGAAGACCTGAGCTATATTGCATGAGTGTGTTACACATTTAAAGCTGTTTGTGTTTGTGTTTATACTACATCCTGAGAAGACAAGCTAAAGGAATGGCCATCGACAAGATCCTGTAAATGGGACAAATACCTGAAGCAATTTTTTTAATCAATTAAAGATTATAGAACCTTTGTGGAAAAGATTGAGGAAAGTAAATGTTACATAGATTTTGTCCTCACTCTCACTTTTATTTACAATTTGACACGTTTTGTTCATACTTTACACATGACTGAAGACAGGCACGTTGATCTCATGCTGTTTATTAGTATCTCATGCTGTTTATTAATAAGGACTTAATAAGAGTTGACACATATTAGCCATGATGTACCATTTGACACCTCATCAACCATGAACACCAAATTTATGGATGAATATAAAGAATTGTCCCCATATTGTGAATGACATAGATCCCTATGATCCCTTTGCAAAGATCTCTATAGGTCCCTTTCTGTAAGAGTGTTCACTATCCTAGCACTTCATGCCCCAAGCTTTCGTCTGATTATACTCACTTGTTTTCTGAAATCAATCAAAATTTGAATGCATGCACTTTCATGAATAAAAGAGTCCCAGCCCTACCATGCTTTAAAGTGGTGCTTGTATATCACTGCCTCTGTTTGATTTCTATCCCTATACTTTGCATTTTGTCTATATCTTGGTCACATGCCAGTACCCATCTGTGTAAATATGCCATTTTTCTAGCTGAATTGCACATCTACATTGCAGGCTCAACCGCAGAAAGATCATGTAAATAATGGAACCTGACAGCATAAGTAATTCTTTTCATGTCTCAGACCTCATGGTTGATTGCTGAACTGTGAGATCGGCTGTTTTTAGACCATGCTAGGCTCTACCCTTTAACCCCCGAAGCCTGCAGAACCAAGAGAGAAGCTTGAGACATGTGCTGCAGACCATCTTTGTATTTTCCACCTTCGTTGACACTTGTTCCCATCACATGACCTCTTACTAACATACAATTTATCTCTGGCTTAACCTAAAGACCACTCAGAACAAAGTAACAGGTATATAACTGGGAGCAATAAAATGTCTGAGCAGAACAGACTGCCTTCCTTCCAAGAGACATAAGGAGAAAAGGTCTTTTTTAAAAAAAAAAAAGTCAATACAACAGAAGTCACACTAATCTCAAAACAAAAAGAAAAGACACTGGAAAAGCAAGCAATCTGGGAGAAAATTGTAATTAAATTAGGAAACCTGTTTGCAAATAAAATTTTAAAATCCACTAGATATGTGAAGGGCTAAAAAGCATGTGCTTTGAAAGGTGGGGGAGGTTGAGGAGTAGATGTTCATAACACAATGGAGTGTGTAATTGGCTCTTCTGAAGTTTCTAATCACTTTTTTGTAAGATCAAGTGAAACTGACAAGCAGGGCTATCGGAAGACTGCCTCTATACAATGATGGCACTTGGGACCCCAATGAGTTTACGTGGTAATTGTTAATTATTTTGAGGCTTCCACTCAAACACAAAACATATCCGACAAGTTACTATTTTTGTGTGTTGTTGTTTTAAAAAACCTTGCTGAATAAATGAAGTGGTCATTATTTCAGATCCCAGACGAATCATTTGACTGTAAAGATGTCATCAAAATACAAGCTACCCCCTTCAAATATATTTTAAACAATGTTAATGCATTTCCACATGTCAACATTTGACAGTTCCACCATACTTGCTAGTCAGCCACCAGGGAAATTTACATGCATTTGAATTCACCCTGCCAAGCACAGTCATCCCAGACTGACAGCCCATTTAACTAGGTGATAAGTTAATCTGTACAATGTTTGATAGATTTCCGTCTTTTACCCAGGCCATACTTTGTGAAAATGATGCTGCTACAAAATTGGCAAATGTGTCATGTCTCCGCTACCAGTCACAGTGAGGATTTTAGAAAAAAACACATAGAGTCTCATGCACTCATCCAAATTTGTTATATAAAGTTGATCGTAACTATCTTCTGTACTCAAGAAAAGAAAAATGTTTCATATTCTTTTGATGTCATTTCTTGCCTGTAAATCAAGAGGTTGTTAGAGGATTTACTTTCAAATTGATTTTTTAAAGAAACATAAATAATATTTTCAGTAAATTGCCCTTCAGTTTGGCATGATGTGGTCCTGACATAAAATTAGTACTGATTATACAAGCAGTGTGCAACTCTACCAAGGCTCATTCAAAAATATTTCTATCTTTCTCGGGTTGTTGTGAGTTTTCCAGGCTATATTGCGATGTTCCAGAAGCATTCTCTCCTGATGTTTTGTCTGTGGCAGGCATCCTCAAAGGTTGTGAGGTCAGATCTTATGACCGCTGAGGATGCCTGCTATAGATGTGGATGAAATGTCAGGAGAGAATGCTTCTAGAACATGGTCATACAGCCTGGAAAACTCACAGCAACCCAGTGATTCTGGCCACAAAAGCCTTCAACAACACATTGAATATATCTTTCTTGTTGGCTATGCCACCTCATTTTCAATAGAAACTTGAAAAGGAAATCCAGAAGTGCCTATAAGTCTTTTAATTGCACTTGAAGTAAATTTCAACTGTTTTGGCCAGTTTCTAAAATAGCTTTGGGATGGCTTGTAAAGTACACAAAAGGGAAATGTTGTGTGTTGTTGCATTCTCCAGTGTTTGGATTATTTTCAAGCAAAGTATTGCCTGGAAAAAATAATTTTGGGAGAAGGGCAAGGAGACTCAGGGAGGCACAAAGTGTTAACTTTTCTTACCTCTGAATCACACCACATTATCTTGTTGATCATAGTTCATCATATTGAGTTTCAGCCCTGCTGGGACTCATAAATAATCCATTATTCTGAGTTAAGTTTACATGGTCTGCAGCCTAAACTACAAGAGATTCTCTGCACATTAGAGTTCTCTGAGGCCTCTTCCACACAGCTGTACAAAATCCACAATGAACTAGATTATATGGCAGCGTGGACTCAGATAACCCAGTTCAAAGCAGATATTATAGATTATCTGCTTTGATACTCTGAGCTATATGGTTGTGTGGAAGGGTCCTGAGTCGCTTTCTTCTGCAAGCCATAAAAGACTTTACAAGACCTTTCCAATTATGAAGAATTTTGAATGTTTCATTCTCTCAGACGTTAGAAATTTGTAGACTAAAGGAAGAAAGAATTCTGAGAGGCAGTGCTCATTGTTGTTTTTTGGTCCTTCCTCCTATACCTATACCAAGCATGGGCAAACTTTCTAACTTGGAGGCCGCATATTGAGCCAGAGCGGGATGGGTGGGCCAGGATGGAGGGGTTCTCCCCAAGCCCCCTCCCTGCCCTTCCCTTCCTCTTCCTTTTTGGAGGCAGAAAGTGAAGGAAAGATGGGAAACATTTGGATCCCAAAAGAGTTGGACTTGGTCGGGATGAGATGATGGACTGGGGAGAAAAAATGCATCCATTAGACCCCGTATTGCCTACTCCTGATATAGAATCCTAGAGCAAGGACCATCCAGTCCAACTCCCTGCCATGCAAGAAGGAACAATCAAAGCACTCCTGCTAAACAGCTTCTGCAGAAAAGCCCCCAGAAAAGGAGACCCCACCACACTCCGAGGCAGTCTATGCCACTCTCCAACAGCTCTTACCCTCAAGAAGTTCTTCCTAATCTTTTCAGTCAAATCTCGTTCCCTGCCATTTGAAACCATTGTTCCCTTGTGGCCTCCTCCTCCTCAATGGGACACCCTTTCAAATCTTGCAACATGGTTCTCATGTTCCCTCCTCTTCTCCCAGGTAAACATCCCTCAGGAGGAAAGGAGGAAGGAAAAGAGAAGGGAGGGAAAAAGAGAAGGATGGAAGAAAGGAAAGTTGGAAGGGAATGGAGGGAGAGAGGGAGGGAGGGAGGGAGGGAAGAAAGGGAAGAGGAAGGAAAGACAAAAGGGAGGGAAGGAAGAAGAAAGGGAGGGAAGGGAGAGGAAAGATGGAAGGAAGAATTGAAGGGTGGAGGGAAGGAGGGAGGGAGAAAGAGGGAGGGAAGGAAGGAGGAAGGAAAAATAGAAGGAAGGATGGATAGGATGTAGAGCAGGGGTGCTCACACTTTTTCAGCATGCGAGCTACTTATAAAACAACCAAGTCAAAATGATCTACCTACCCACTACAAAAATGTGAAACATATAACACAATGTCTGCTTTGAACTGGGTTTTCTGAGTCCACACTGCCATATAATCTGATTAAAAGCAGATAACATGGGATTTTATTCAACTGTGTGGAAAGATAACCTAGGGCCGGCAGCACTTGGGCGGCATCGGGAGCTTGCGGGGTGGGACTGAGCCTTCCTCCTGCCCTGCGTGCGATCTACCAGGATGCCCTACGCGATCTACCTAATGAGCACCCCTGATGTAGAGAGAGGAGGGCCTGGGTTGTCCATACCTGACCTATACTCTAACTTTGGCTTTGCTCTTTACCAGGATGCAGCACACAACAGATTATCATCGACTTTTCTTACACAGATGCTACTTTCGAGTTCAATATTTAAAACTGGGAATACATTTCTAGCGTGCATAGAAGTCATACAACTGATGCTTGAATGCCTGAAACCAAAGCTGATAAAGATTTTTACTCTTTCAATCTCTCCTTTGGATTATGTTGAGGGCATAAAAAAGTAATAACTGTTTCATGGTTACCAAATATTCTTCATAATTAGTAGTCTCTTTGATACAGTTAATTACTAAAGCTTGAAGGCTCAGCGGGGCATTTGTTTATTCAAAACATCTTGGTTTTCCTAACTTGCAGTATGTTGTTTACAGGGCACATATTGTCACGGCAAGAAGTAAATGTCAACAGGCAAATTATCCAAATCCAAATTCCTGCATTCATAAGGAAACAACAGGGAGATTTTTTAAAAAAAAGTTCTTTAATTGATCTTAATTGTCTTAGAACATACGGTAACCTCTTGGATGCACTAGTTAATGCTTAAGATGTGATGGAAAATTATACAATCAGCTTGGTATTTCTAAGTGTCCAATATGGGCAGGGCAGGCATTTGTCCTTGCACTAATGATTGCTATATTACAAGACCAGCTCTACTTTTTGACATTTGAAGCAGAGTGCAAGATGGCAACTCTCCACATTAATTTCATCTACAGGTGCTGACCAAAATGAGTGTTAAATGATACTTCAATTCTGGTAGGGCAACATCTTCCACCACAGCAACGGGGAGCCAGTTGATGTATTAAGTGCTGGCCAGACTTTCTTGAACACAGCAAAGGAAAATATGACCTCTTATCATTTGTTCCCACCATGACATCTAGCACCTGATGCCTGAACATCTGTATTCTGCCTCATGGATTAGCAATCTTCAATGGTAGTATGCATGCATAACACCATTTTCTGGGAGAAAAATAATTCAGGAGACAAACAAGGAAAACAGGGACAGAGAACATGTAAGGCTCTAGATCAGGGGTGGGCAATTACCGGCCCTCCAGGTGTTTTGGACTTCAACTCCCAGAAATCCTAGCCAGTTTACCAGCTGTTAGGATTTCTGGGAGTTGAAGTCCAAAACACCTGGAGGGCCAGTAATTGCCCACCCCTGCTCTAGATGTTAGCCTGCATATCATGAAGATAAAGGTGGTATGAAAATCTAATTAATTAATAGACTAATAAATAAAATCCAGCAATTTTTAGCAGTTGACTCTGCATATGAGAGTTGCAGTCCAGAACATTTTGGAGGGATAAATATTCCCCACCGTGGTGGAAAACACAGAAAAACTAAACCCAACATTCAAGAAATGGAACAGAGAAAGCGCATTTGTAAGGACTCACCTGCCCTAAATGGGTGGAAAGCCTGCTTGGAAGTTTTGCATTTCTGTTGGAAGATAGCTGGCATCCATTTTGGTGAGGGATTTGCAGCTAGCAGCCATAAGGGGGAGGTCATAGCCAGAGAGGGGGCGTGGCCTTAGAGTCAATCCTGCTCAAAGATAGGAGTGCCCTGTGATTGGCTGAGTGCCAGAGGGGAGGAGCAGAGCTGACTAGAGGAGGGATCTTGTCAGAAAGATCCTCAGTCTTGGGCAGAGCTGTGATTGAGAGACATCTCAGCCTCAGCCATAGGATCTGCCCAGTGGTTTGAGTGGAAAGGTGGGTGACACTGTGGCTGGGCTGAGTTAGTCAGCAAGTATAGAGGGAACTCAGGCAGGCAAGACTCAGAGGGACTTCTGGTGTATACAAGCTCCTGGTAGGAACTAGCTGTTCACTGCTATTTTCAGACAATAGGGTGACAGGTTTATATTTTAGTCAAGACCCAATTCATCCCGGGGTTTGCTAAATGCTCCGAACCCATCACTCAGTGCCTAAGAGGAAAAACCCCGTTCCAGTGGACTGCCGAGGCGGAAGGGGGGTTTCAGCAACTCAAGCAGCTGTTTGTGTCTCAGCCGATCCTTCAGCATCCTGACCCTGCTAAGCCCTTCCGGGTTCAAGCTGACGCTTCCAACGTGGCCATTGGGGCGGTCTTGTTCCAGCCCCAGGGAGAAGATTGGCTGCCGTGCGCCTTCTACTCCCGGCAGCTGGCCCCGGCAGAAAAGAACTATACCATTTGGGAAAAGGAACTTTTGGCCATCAAAGCGGCGTTCCAGTTCTGGCGGCACTGGCTGGAGGGTGCACAGCATGAAATCCAGGTTCACACAGATCATCGGAACCTGGAGCATCTGAAAACGGCGCAGAAATTGAATCAGCACCAGCAGCGCTGGGCCCTGTTCTTTGAACCGTTTCAATTCAAGATCCATTATGTCACGCCGACCTACACAAAGCAGGCCGACGCCTTGTCCCAGAAGCCGGAGTACACTCAGGGAGTCGAAGACTCCGGGGAGGGCCAGATACTCCAGCAAGGAAACTTTTCTGCCGCAGCTGTGGACGCTACGCCCCCGACCGTCTCGCCCCCGGCGAGGCCCAGTCCTGCTTCATCGCCCCGGAAAACTCTTCCCCTGGACGAGCAACTTCGTTCCAGGCAACGGGAGGACGCCTGGGCCCAGGAGCAGCTGGCAAAGGAGGTACAGTACCCATTCAGCGTGCAGAATGAACTCTTGTGTCACCGAGCCCAGGTCTATGTACCCCGGGGCCCTGAGAGGCAAGAAATCTTGAAGATGTGCCATGACAGCCAAGCCGCAGGCCACTTTGGCCTGTATAAGACTATCCAGTTGATAACCCGAGATTTTTGGTGGCCCAAGATGCGAAGGGAAATAGAGAAGTATATAGCCACCTGCCCAGTATGTTTACGGGCCACGCAGTTGGTGGGCAGACCCCAGGGACTGTTGCAGCCTCTGCCCACCCCCGGGGGCCCCTTGGGAAATACTGTCTGCAGATTTCATCACCGATTTGCCAACTTCTCAGGGGAATACAACGATTCTTGTGGTTGTGGATAGCCTTACCAAGATGGCCCATTTCATTGCCTGCCCAGGCCTACCATCCGCTAAAGAAACTGCGGACCTGTTCTTGCATCATGCGTTCAAGCTTCACGGATTGCCCAAGAGTCTGGTGACGGGCCGTGGCAGTCAGTTCACGTCCCAGTTTTGGAAGGAGACCCAGCGGCTGCTCAGTATTGAGGCGTGAATGTCCTCGGCCCGCCACTTGGAGACAGACAGGCAAACCGAGCGAACCAACGGGACGTTGGAACAGTACCTGTGGTGTTACGTCAACTACCAGCAGGACAACTGGGCCTCCTTGCTTTCCATGGCCGAGTTTTCCTATAACAATTCCATGCACGACAGCACTCAGCAAACCCCATTTTTTGCCAACATGGGGTACCACCCACGTTTCTACCCGGAGCTGGTGGAACCTGGGTCCATCCTGGCTGCGGAGCAACGGTTGCAAGAATTGGCCGCCGTGCAGCAAGTGATCAAAGCTCAACTGGACCAAGCCAAAGCTGACTACAAGCGAACGGCGGACCGACATCACCAGGAGGGGCCAGAACTGGATGTAGGAGATCGGGTAATGTTGTCCACCCGCCATCTGCCCTCCCAACGCCCCTGCCGTAAACTTAGTGCCAAGTTCATTGGACCTTATAAGATCGTGGTCAAGCTGTCCCCAGTCACCTTCCGGCTCCAGCTGCCCAAGGGAATGAGAATCCATCCCGTGTTTCATCGAGCCCTCTTGCGCCAAGCCAACGAGGTTCGACCGGAAAAGGGTAAGCCTGCACCGCCACCACTGTTAGTAGATGGGGAGGAGGAATACGAAGTGGCGGAGGTTTTGGACTCCCGGATTTTTCGGCGGCAATTACAGTACCTAGTAGACTGGGAGGGGTATGAGGCCGAGGAGAGATGTTGGGTCCCCGCCACAGACGTACATGCCCCTGAGCTAGTGGAACAATTCCATCGGGCCTACCCTCACAAACCAGGGCCCCTGACCGGCCGGAGGGGGGCCTGGCATGAGAGGAGGGGTAGTGTCACACCCCAAGAGATTCAAGGGCCTCCGACAGCATCTTTCCTTGGGTCTGCATTTTGCCCACTTGTTTCTGAGAAACTTCACAACACAGCTGTGTTAACTCCCAGTCCCTGTCATGGGCCTCTTTACTGCTCTTCTGCACTGTTCAAGGGAGATGCCATGCTAAAAGCATGTCAAGGCCAAGCAGAGCCCACCAAGCTGATAGCAGAGGTGAGTACCCAGAGCAGTAAGCGCTACTCCCCAGGCCAGATGGTCCGCACTAACGAGGGCCTACATTCTTCAGGACTGAGGTTCTCAAAACAGCCCAGGGCTCATCCATCTTCCAATTTGATGTTCAACGCACTGGGCCCTGCTGGCAGAAATCCTATAAAAGCTGTGAGATCCTGCTTAGCAGTATCTCATACCAACGACCGCTACTGCCATGATGTCCAAGTGAACCGGGCCTTTCGGCCAGCTACTAAGATCCAGGCAGCCAGCCATTCCCGGCTGCCTCGTTCCAGCATCTAGCCTTGTTCCTGTTCATCGCCGAGCCTGTGGGGAAGTTGCATTGCTTTGCATTGATTTTGCCTGCAGTACCCAAAGCCGCCCGATCTTCTTGCGCCGATCGGGGGGCTCAAAGACTATCTAGAGCAGTGTTTCTCAACCTTCCCAATGCCACGACCCCTTAATACAGTTCCTCATGTTGTGGTGACCCCAAACCATAAAATCACTTTCATTGCTACTTCTGGACTCAAACAATGTTGGATCAGGACCAAACTTGGCATGAATACTCAATATGCCCAAATATGAACACAGATGGAGTTCAGGGGAAATAGACCTTGACATTTGGAAGTTGTAGTTGCTGGGATTTATAGTTCACCTACAATCAAAGAGCATTTTGAACCCCACCAACGATAGAATTGGGCAAAACTTCCCACACAGAACCCCCATGACCAATAGAAAACAATGTGTTTTCTGATGGTCTTTGGTGACTCCTCTGGCACCCCCTCGCGACCCCCATAGGGGTCCCGACCCCCAGGTTGAGAAACACTGATCTAGAGCATCCCGCATTTGTTCCTGCATTTCCTCAACTTGAGATCCTGCCGTTGCGGATTCTCAAGCCTTACCGATTCCAGTGTCTGCTGCATCCGGAAGCTGCATATTAAAGGCTTCCTGGACTTATTATCCACTTTGCTACTTTATAATCAATAAAGCTTGTTGTACCTCAGCTGCCTTGTCTGTTGTCCGGGGGGGTCAAGTGCCAAGAAGCCTCAGAGGGCGACAGTAATGGGCAACTTGAAGGCGCGCACACATAATTAAATGAAGAGGAATGAATGATTGAAAAACAATCCATGTAAACCATAGCTTTGTGCTAGAACTTAGACTGGATCTACACAGCCATATAATCTAGGTTATCAAAGCAGATAATCCACATCTGCTTTGAAGTGGATTACATGGGTCTACACTGCCATATAATCAATGCAAAGCAGATAAATCTGGAGGTTATATGGCAGTGTAGATCCAACTTTAGTGGTCTTGAAAGATTCCAATAAACTCTCTACTATGCCCTCTTTGGACCGTTCTTGTACCACAACCACCTTTTTGATAGTGGCTATTATTATGCTTCTAATGCAGTTGTTGTAGATGAGCCCTTGAGTTATCCTGAAAATGTAGAATTGGAAGCTGGGAGGGAAAAATTGGTTACTCGTGAGCAAGAATCAGATGAAGAGCAACGAAGGAAACCGATCCGGCAAATGCTTGAGGACTCCACTGATGAGGACTCTTTTGAGGGTTTTTCTGGGGATTATGGGTCTGTCAGTGGGGAGCCAATTATGGGAAGTGGGGCTGGGAGTTTGAGGATGGTTCTGGTGGGATGGACTGGACTAGAGTGCAGGAGGTGCACGATGGTTGTGCAGAAACAACAAGTAGTGATATATTTGGGGGGCTTCCCAGGGATGAGAATTGGAGTTCTGAGAATCAGGCTTCATCCTGGGGGGAGTTAAGTCTTGACAGGAGATGGAGAGATTGGAGAGGGTGGCAAGGGGCCACACCTGTGACTGCCATTGCAGCTGAAAGCACTAATGAGAGGGTGTTGGCTAGTTCCAGCTCTGATGAAGATTTGTGAATATAAAAAGGGGCTTGGAATCTGGCATTCTTTGCAGTTGGCAAAGTGTTGTTGGGTGGCTATGTCTTGCTTTGTATGCTGTGATTCCTGGTTCCTATGGACTCTCTTTTGGACCTGCTTGTCAGACCCCAGCCTGAATCCTTAGCCAAACCAGACCAAAGCCATGTTGTTTCTGAGATTCCAGTTAGGCCAAAAAGCAAGCCTCTGCAGAGGCCCCCAGTTCAATCCACGTTCAAGGACAGGCGAAGCTTCGCTCCATCCCGGGCCGATAAGAAGCGCTATGAAAGTGGAGTCGGGTTAACTCCTTTCCTTCCAGGTGCAGGTGTTAATGAGTTGACATACCATTCTGATGCGGGAGCCTTGAGAAAGCCCAGCCGGGGATCAGTTCATGAGAGTCAGTTACGACGCACCTTTGCGTCGTAAAGATCAAAGCTTGTGAGATCTATTTAAGTTAGGTCTGAGAGATGTGTGGCATCTTTCGCCAACGTTTAGCTTCAAGCCAAGCCTTCACGGAACTCTGCCTGGGCCATTGGGCCTTCCAGCCTTTGGACTCTGTTTGCCAAGTCTTTGTGCCAAGAACTTATCCCTGGATTTAGCCCATTGGGGCATCAAGACTCTTTTTACCCTTGGATCCTGTTTTGCTTTTGGACTATTGCTTTGCAATACCCTGATGCTTGGAAGCATCGATGGACTATATTTCTTTCTACTTTACTCTATTCATCTATTCTAAATAAAGCATTTAATCACGGCTGGGCTCGAGTGGATTACTGAAGGATCCTTCAGGTCTACGGTGCAACACTGCTTTTGACAACGTATTTGTTTCCTGTTCTTTGGCCTCAGACTTCACTGACACTTCTTTGCTCTTCATTTTTCCTTTGTTGCATGCATTTTGGGGGAATAATCTGGGTTTTCTGGAGATTTAATCCACATTATATATGTTTTATGTGTTTTTGACTGGTTTGGTCTTTTTATGTTATTTTGCTCATTTAACACTGCAGCTTATGTATATTTGGGACAATTCTTTATTTTTGAAATAAACTCTACTTGTTTACTATCTGTTCTGGCCCTTTAAGGCTTTCTGTGTTGTGACAGCAGTTAAGCTAATATTTGGGAAATCTGAATCTGCTTCATTATTAGACAGAAAGAGGCAAGTGCCTGAGGAATTATATACAGGAGAAAAGAAAAAAATATGACTTCATGCAGGTGGGCAAAGAGTGATCTTGAGGAAGTGGTCTTACTTCCATTTTATCTCTTCTGACTTTAGGAAAAACGAACTATGAGGTAGTCACTTGCTGTCTAATTTTTAGAAAGAATAAAAATTTAAAATTAAAATGGGGGTGCCAGCATGTGATATTGTGACAGCAAACAGTGGGAAGAATAGAAACTGATCGGTAAGCGACATGTGGTATAATACATTTATGTAACTACTCCTAAGGGAAGGAAGAGCTGACACAACCTATCCGTTATCATACATGCTTGCTACAAGTATGCCTTAGTAAATCAAAATGCTGATCAACTATAATACATATATAAAAAAGTCTACTAAACATCAACATGGTTAATAGATGCATTTCTCTTTCTTAAGACAAATGCATTACAAACCTCGAACTGTCACTACATTCTGCCAAATCTCATTTTCATCTATTCATGCGGTGCACACCTGTGGCTTGTTGACAATACTGAAATGAGGGCAACTGAACACCCCATGAGTCCTCACTGTGGATCAGCACAAAGGTACTTAGCACAGGTGTTACTGTAATTTTGATATATTAGGAAAATTCATAGTGTTCAGTGGCCCACAAATTCACACCTCCATTTATGTAGTGCAGTAGGTTGGTACAAATGAATAGAAGGAATTTGATATACACGAATCAAAAGGGCAATGGACACTTCCCAGCGTAAGGCAATGTTTGCACAGTCAAGGTTTCTTCCCATTTTACATAGTGGTGCATTCAATAACAATTTGAATATTTATTATCTGAAAAAGACTGTAATGAAAAGACCTAAATACCATATCTTCCAACTGTAATGATTTGGCAGGGACTGTCTCAATTAATCCTCTTATCACCTCACTTCTCAGGGCCCATATAACCCAGAATATCAAGGCCAAAAAAAATCCCACAATTTCTGCTTTGAACTGAGTTATCTGAGTCCACACTGCCATATATTCCAGTTCAATGCAGATAATGTGGGATTAGCTATATGAAAGGGACCGCAGTTGCTTATAAAGCATACCAACTTCTCTCACCTTTTCCCATTTCCCCGCTTTGTTCTCGGCTTACTTCAGTTGTTGCAAACTAAGACCCCCATCTACACTGCAATATATTCCAGGATCTGATCCCAGATTATCTGCTTTAAACTGGATTATATGAGACTCCACTGCCAGATATTCTGGGATAAAAATATAATCTGGATCCAGATCCTGGAATATAGGAGGAATGCGGAAGGGGCCTAAAATCAAAGTGCAAAGGTAGTTTCCTTCCAATTTACTTTGGTTATGCTTTTCCTGCATGGCAGGGGGTTGGATTAGATGGGCCATGTGGTCTCTTCCAACTCTATTATTCTATGATTCTACGAAATAAGAAGTGGGCAATCCTCTAGATGTTTTGAACCACATCTGATACTGTTGGTCATTAACTAGAGAAAATAACCTGGGCCAAATTTTCCCCAGCCTGGCCTAAAAGTTTGCTTTAAGATTGCTGTTTTTCACAATTTGGGTCAATATTCCATTGCTAACATTCCAGTGCAGACAACTACCAAAGCATGAATTCTGATCTTTCTGTGATGGGGCTGAGACAAGCAGAGATAAATACATTTTGACCTTACACTTGCAGGAACACATATCTACAGAATGGGTTTAACTGCTTATTTTAGCCGTTAGGTGCTACGTTATTAATCTTGACTAGAAAAGGCCAGCCGACGTGCCTTTTTGGTTTGTTTTTCAGGGATGTTATTTTGCTAGCTCGTGGCAGTTTACATGTTGATATGAAGAGCTATTTTTGTACATTGTCTCAATTTAGTTTGTGAGATCCAATAATAAAGCTGTGCCTTCTGTATTCCAGTGTTGGGTATCTTTCTTGTAACTGCTGCAGCAATAACTATTCTTCAAAATGCTTTCAGTTAGGAACCATTGTCCAGATATTTCCTATTCATGCTGACTTTATGCAAATCATTTATTCAACCAATGTGCTACATACGATTGCACTAGTAACAATATGCTTAGGTGGGAAAAATCAATTTTAGCTTCAAAAGATTACCCCAAAAAGCAGGAGGAATATTTTTAAAATATCGACCCATAGTCGTCACTATCTTCCGCAAACACAGAGAAGACAGGCACAAGGATCGACTGAGAAACAAACTTCAACTTCAGCTGCTGATCATCTTCTAATCTTTATCTTTAGCCTCCATAATAATCCTCATGCAATGTGAAGTTTAGCATGACTGAAATGACAAAGGGCCCTTTCCCTCTAGAAAACAAAACCCTGTAAATCAAGCAGCTTGCTTGTGAAAGCCTCCATATAGAAGCATGGTGCTAAATGCATGGATACTAAGCAAGGGGTTTCTCTTGAATGGTAACTATGGACAAACACTCCACCTCACCCATCCCATATGGCGCTTTGGCTTTTCAGAGTGTGCAGGTAGCAGAAGGGGACGTTCAAATGCAGGCTGCTCTTGGAGCACATGAAGTATGTTGGGGTCAGTCTGCAACTTGTTTGTGCTCTTTGTGAACTATAAAACACTGGCAAGCAGCAGCATCTGCAATCCAGAACATCATATGGCACATTTGAATCATGAGCGTTTTATTCCCGACCATCAAATGCTGATTTTTGTCCTTTTGAAAACCAAATGCAAATACAGACATGTTCCACATGCATTGTCTAAAGGAGAGTTGTCTTAGCAACAGCAGCCATATGAAAGAGACTGCAATGTCCAGCCTAAGTCTTAAAATGATGCACAGTCAGAACTCCTAAAAGTTCCCAGAAAACCTTGACAACAAAACTGCCTGGATGTTATTACCTAAATGGTTATTACATAAAGTACTGTTTATACTCGAGTATAAGCCTGGTTTTTCAGCCCCTTTTTGGCTGCAAAAGCCCCCCTTTGCTTATACTCAGATGAGGGTTTTGTCGGGAAGGCGTAAACCCAGTTCTCCTTCCTCTCGTCCTCTCTCGGTGCAGAAGATGCCTCCTCCTCTCTCCCACTTTTCCTTATTCATATACACACAGCATTTTCCCCAAAATATATACTTAAAATAAACTATGGTGATTATTAGAAGGATACCTGTTTTTTGTGGTAAAATTAGGTGCCTTGGCTAATATTTGGGTCGGAGTATATATGGATACTCTGAAACAATATCCTTCTTAACATTTTATGTTTCTTACATTAACTCGAGCATTATGAGTAAATTTTCATTTTTATGTTTCCCCCCTTACTAAACTCAAAAGTTAGTCACCTTGAAGAAAAAAAGTAATTGCTATGGTCGTTTTCCTCATAAGCAATATTCTGAGTTGTGGAGAGTTTAGTGAGCGATTGAACCTGTATATGCACTTCTCCATGTGCTCGTGAACTTGCCATGGTTTCAAATGCTATCTAGAGAGCAAGTCAATGTTAATAAGCATCACTTATCATTCCATAAAGTCAGCCCTTCACATTTGAGGGTTACGCATTTGCTGTATTTCTGCCTCTTATGCCATTTTAACAAGGACTTTGAAAATACTGATATCACTGAGATGAAATCAGACTTGCAGAGTGGATGGGCCCAGTTTTGTGTGCGTTCCTTCTCTTGTACACATGGTCAGGAGAAGGAAAAGGGATGGGACAGGAGAAGGGAAGATGCATGCATTTGCTAACCACTGCAAGTGGGAGGGCAAGAAAGGAATGGGATGGGGAAAGTATGCCATGTTTATTGGCTCACTCAGAAGAGGGGGAGGAGGAAGGGAAATGAGTTTGCTTATGAGCACCGGGAATTTCGTAGAATCATAGAAGTGTCAGCTGCATAAGATCTCTCTGACCAATAGGTCATGAGTTTGAGGCCTGCCCAGGTCGAGGTGGGTGTTCAACCTTTAAGTGTAGCCTACTGCCATCCTTTGCGGCCCAAAACACAGTTGTAGGTGTCAAGTAGGAGATAAAGGTACCACATAAAGTGGGGAGGCAAATTTTGACTGAATTATGAGGCCATTAAGAACTCCAGGAATGCTAAGGAATGCGGAAGGAATAACAAGGGACACTGTGAATGCTGAGAGATGAGGAGTGCGTCAGCTCCCCCTGGTGGCCAGAGTTTGCCTCTGCTCATCTATGTGTGTGTATTGTGGAAAACGGCTGGGATTGTCTGCTAAGTATGTGTACCTGTAATCTGCTCTGAGTCCCCTTTGGGGTGAGAAGAGTGAAATATAAATAAAGTGTGTTATTATTATTATTTATATAGGAAGGAGGAAGGGATTTGATGGATGTCTTCTTCTAACTCCTCCTGCTCCCCCTACCCCATTCCCCACCTCCATCCCACCCATGTGAGAGAATGAGCCAGCAAGAGAACACGTTTGGCTGCGTCTAGCTACCCTGTTCGTATAAATACTTTTTTGTATGTCTTAAATAGGGGGGGATTTTATCCTCTGAAATATAGCCACAGCACCTAGTCTTTGTTGGTGGTTTACTATCCAAGTATTAAGCAGGCCTGACCCTGCTTAGTTAAGATCTAATGGGATCTTGTACATTCAAGTTTTCCAGGTGTTGGGCACACATGCAATATTCGTTGTGCTGAATTTCTGGTCATTTTGTCCTCTCGAGACAGCACAGAAACAATTGAACAGAATGATAATATAATATAAAGTAGAGATGCTATTCTCAGGTAAGAAGCTCATGGCTTTTATTTTAGGGGAAAAGATAGAAATGCATACAATTTAATAAGGTAATATGACAGATTGCTATAGGCAGCAACATAGTTGGGTTAGAGAAATGCTGGGAAGAAAGTTTTATTATGACTACTAGTATCTGGCAATAGGGTGAAGCCAAATCAACATGATGATTTTTCTATGCGATTTGAACTTCCGGTACTTATTTGCTAGCGGATCTCAGGTTAGGGTACCTTGAGTTCTGGAAGTCCAGAACATGCTTATTGATAAGACACATTCTGTTCATTCTGGCTTTTAAACTGATGGCAGATTTATTTCTGGAAAAGTGGCCAAAGCTTAGCTTCATTGGGCAATCAGAACATTTGGCTAGTGGCATTGTTTAGTTATGTTATTCTTCCTTTTCCTGGCCAATTTGTGGTCAAAACCTACACAATCAGAATAATCGTCACAAAATAAAAATAATGCAGTAACACCAACCAAAGCATACTAATTCTTTGCAGATGCAAATTCTTGAGTATTGGTAGACGTGTAGATGGCTTTTGAAAATCCATTGATCTCCAAATCACCTGCATTTGGCAACATGGATTCCAAATGCCACAATTGTGTTATATCAACTAGAACAAGTATGTTGAGATAGCTTGACAAAAGATGCAGTAGGGCAACAAAACCGACATTCTTTATACATTATACAGATGTGGCCCTGCTAGCTCTCTGGTGAAAATAATGCATGTGCTTTCATTTAATGTATATGTATGTCTCCATAATTTGAATATACACATTTTGTATCTGTGAACATTCAAACACCACTATGTATAACCGGCTTTCACTTCTTCATTTTTAATGACATCGACCATGTGGCTTTTGGGTTGAGCTGCATGGGACATGTAAGTCACCAGGTACAGTATGTGGTACAATAAGTCACCAGGAACCAGATAAATGGGCTCTTGCTGCAACTGGAATGCTTTGAACTAAAAGAGAAATCCACATTTTTCTGCAAAATCTACATATTGACTGTAATAAATGTGGGCATCTGTAACTAGCAAACATCTCTACAAACAAATGTAATTGAACTGCATACCAATAATGACTCCACTGCCCAGACTCAAAACTGCATTAAGATGCCTTATTATTTATTATAAAACGCTTGCACAGAGGGAGAGATCTAATTGTCTGATGAAGATGCCAACCCCTGTGGGTACAAAGGCATACTATTCCAATAAAAGTCACTGCTCATTAGCCTTACCCTAAAGAGTAACACAGAAGCTCTGCAAAAGTAGTGTTTTGTGTTTGTGGAGGGGAGGGGGTGGCTTCCTACCAGTCTCAGAAAACCACACTGCCTTTTTAGTTGAATTTCTAACTAGCAATAAATAGTCTACTGACAAACGTACTATAGGAGATGCCTGTGCTTGGCAGGACCAATAATGTTCAGCACCTCCCATTGTATCTGATTAATCAGCAACCCCTTCCTGCAAAGCATAGATGTCCTGATGCTTCCAGAAATGGCTAATAATCTGGTGGGCAGCTAGGTTGGGAACATTTTTTTTACTCACTATTGATCTTCCATATGCTGGTATTAGCATTGTGTAGATCTCAGGCCCTGTTGTGTGTAGCTTCTAATTAATGTCAGTAGAACCCTTTCATTATGCTGTTATTATTCATTCAGTAACTTTTCCCACTGACCTGCGCAGTTTCTGGGGTTTCCCCCTGGTATGTTGTTGTTGGTTGAGTCACTGCATCTACACAGGGATCCTGTATTACAAAAATAAACTGGTGTTGCTGGGACTTTGTTGGTGCACACTATGATGGCTTGTGGTTCATTAAAACAGAAATATTTTCACTCCCCATTAGTTCCATTCACTTTATAGTATTCAGGAGTTTTCTAAGAGCCAGGCAAGCCATGATGTTTACATTAAAGGAGCAGGTTTATTATAATAAAATTTGAATCAACACTGGGAATCTGATAATTAATGGGATCAGAATAGGCACTGAGAGGGGATTCATCTTTCTCTTTCCCCTACTGTGGTTCTGAAGAAAATTCTCTGGCATGAACTGGGTTCCCTCTCATCAAGAAAAAAAATCAAATACTGTCATCACAGGATGGCTTTTCTTAAGAAATGCAGCAAAGGTTTGATACCTTTTCGATATCTGCTTTGAATCATTATCAGTACTCCCTCGGGATGCAAATTTGCCTTTTTAAATATCTGTCCATTACATGTGAATCTGACGTACCACATGGTTCTTAAGCAGAGCAGAAATGGGCTGCTTAAGGTCAGATAATGCTCTTCCTCTTTCGGCCCATACATATGTCAAGGAGCATGAACATGCCTGTGTGTCCATCAATTCATTCGGTATGATTTGATTTCAAAACAGAGCCATAATAATGTCAATATCTGTAACCTTCACCTCGTAGAAGTCCTGATCTTCCATCCGAAACCTCGGTTTTGATCTGAGGATTTGCAGATGCCAGATTCTGGTTTTATAATCATTGGCTTTAGTCTACCTTGACCATAGGTGTGCATCCTATGGCTCTTCAGATAATGTGGGGCTGGTTGCAAGATGTTATAAATATGGAGGATCAGAATTTGCACAACCCCCAGATAGGATTTGATCATTATGATCCAATGCTTTTGAAGCAGAGGAGTTGCACTGAATAGATTAGGAAGGCAAGCATAATCTCACTCTCTTTCACATGTATGAGTTGCAGCTATTGATTGAGGGCCCTTCCACATAGCCCTATATCCCAGAATATCAAGGCAAGAAATCCCACAGTATTTACTTTGAACTGGATTATCTGAGTCCACACTCAGATAATTTGGGGTTTTCTGCCTTGAAATTCTGGGATATAGGGCTGTGTGGAAGGCCCTGATTCAGACCTATGTTGCAGGGCTTGAGATACTTCATAATTTCATTATGTCCAACTTAGTTGTTCAAGGATAACAACACTCTATTCCATCTACCATTGGTTGCTGCATCCAGACCCCATCAAAAGACAACAGATGGGCATTCAATCCAGTTCTTTCTATTCAGTCATATGAAACTAGAAAGATCAGACTGACAACAAAGACCGTGCAGTTTTCTGGAAGTTGTTCCTCTACATGTGTGGTTTTGACTTTTAAACCAAACATTTTAAAATATTATACACATTTCAGGGTCATGTGTGATCATTTGCACAAAAAGTAGCATGCTCTTTGCACACACAAAAAACCCCATTTAAGTGTAGAATGTCCCTGTTTCATACACAGAACATGTTGTTTTCTGTCAAATTTCTCCTATGTGAATATGTCCCCAATTATAATATTTTTGCACAGACATATATATCCTTTATAGATAATATGGTTTTCTGAACAGAAAAAGCTATTTTCTTTGCAAAGCAACCACATGCAAATTTTGTGCATACTATACCTTGAACTGCAAAGATTCTTGTCAACCTATGGTTCTTCTCCTCATCCACACAGTAATGGGGAAAAACAGTTCCAACTGACCTAAGTGATCAGTGTAAATGTGACTCACAACAATAGCAAAAGCATGGGAAAATGACAAAGATAAGGGTTACTGTCCAGCGAGACCAAACTGAACTCAGCCCACTGGACAGTGAGGACTCTGCTCTCATTGCTGTTGCAGTTCAAGAACAGACTAGTGTAAACACCATGGCAGTATCTGGGACTAGTTGAAAGCAGTAATGCTTTGCATTAACTCCAGATTTCGTGATCCATGTAGGTTATGTGGCCAATGTTAGGGTTTTTTTGTTGAAAGGAATAGTAAATAGTTATTTTAAAATATACCAATACTGCAATGTTAATTACTTTGGGCCTTTTAGCTATAACTGTAACTAATTACCTTTAAGCAGTTATTATTGTACATTTTTCATGTATTTAATTGGCTAATTACTAGGCATGAGAAAAATGAAACGGAAATTAAAAGGATTCGTAAGAGATTCGTATGTAATGGGACTTTTGAGGTTTTACGTATCGCTGCCGCGATCCCGGAAGTAGACTTCCTTTTACGGTCCTTGAGGCCAACAATTTGCGTTATGATCGTAAGAAATTCTTAATTATTAATTAATTAATTAATGTACTACGTACTCACTTCTCCCTGTCTTCTCCCCCTCATTTCCTTCCTGCCTTCATTCAGCTTCTTCTTTTTCCCGCATTTCTATGGGGAACTGGAAGTGACGCTGCTGCTAGGTAGGCAATGCATTCTGGAAAGTGTAGTCCTCCAGGCTTTCCCCCCCCCTTCTCTTCCCCGTTGCTCTGCTGCCATGCCCCATCGCAGAGGCCAGCTTCACACACACGCGCGCGCTTCTCCTCCTCTCTCTCCCTGCACTCTCTCAGATGCTTCTCTTCCCCGTTGCTCTGCCATGCCCCATCGCAGGGGCCAGCTTCAGCCCTCCAGGTACGTGTTTTGGACTTCAACTCCCACCATTCCTCACAGCCTCAGGCCACTTCCTTTCCTCTCAGCCTGGGCAAACTTGGGCCCTCGCTCCCTCAGGATTGGGGTGAGAGAGAGGCAGCGAGGAGCGAGGGGGGGGCTCCTCCTCCTTTTCTTTTGCTGCTTCCAAGAATAGAAAAACCCCTCCCTCCCTCCCTTCCTCCTTCCCTCCCTCCTTCCTATTTTGAGAGTCCCATCTAGAATTCAGTGTGGTTTATTCAAGTTTTGGCCTACAACTCCCAGAAATACCAGCCAAATTACCAGCTGTTAGGATTTCTTGGGTTGTAGGCCAAAACCATCTGAATGCGCATGCTCTGGCATACGAATTACTAACAAATTTCGTTAGTACTTAAGTTACATTTCAGAAATTTTTGGGAATTTTTTTGTAAGTCTTTCTTTTACTAATCAAAAAATATCCCCCCCCCCCCATGTGTTATAAGAATCGCCCTTTTAGGATTCTAAACCATGCCTACTAATTACTATTGTGAACTCTCAACCTTTATTCATATTTCTGATTAATCAGGATCATGGGATAAGCATATCTGGGTTTTAAAATATGGTCTCAAAATGTCAGTTGTTGGATGCAAGGAGAGAGAGAAAGAACAATGGCTCAAAAGAGACACATCAAAATTCAAGAAAGGGAAGCACTGAGGTTATTTTGTGAGTTTTTCATTTCCCCCTGCACCGGGTTTTTTTGCATGACATTTGGCACAATAAATGCTCTAATTTGGCACAACATTCGTAACTGCTCATACAAATTTTGGCTGTGGTAAACTGGATGTGAACAGAAGTAATCTTATTGTGACTATACTCCTTGAACTAGCATGGATTTTGGATATTTCTTTACAGTATGGAACAGAAATATGCTGATATTGTTCAGCATAGATCTGATGCTATGAAAACCCACAAGTTACAATAATAATAATAATCTTTATTTATACCCCGCCACCATCTCCCCAAAGGGGACTCAGGGCGGCTAACATGAGGCCAAGCCCAAAGATACAATACAGCAAAATAAAATACAAAATGCAGACAACAAAAATTATATCAGAATAAAGTACATACAGTAGCAAACTAAAATAAATAAAGCAAATTGACATAATATAAAACCCTTATATTGTATATTACATGAATGTTATATTGTTTCCGTATAAACAAATGTTTGCCGCAAGTTGCTTATATGATATTGGTACACCGCTCCTAAGGATTGCCTCTGAAGAAGCTTTGGAACTCCTTGCGAAATGGTTGAGCTCCAAGTAATACCGTCAGGCATCCACACGAAACTACTGTACAACCTTTGTTTACAAGGTTGGGAGGCCATGGGAGTAATTTCTGGTGCCCATGCACTATTGTATAATTTTAATTGTATAGTTTTAATCTTGTGTTTTTATCTGTTCTTTATGGTCTTTTTAACACTTGTAAATCACGCCGAGCCTGACGGGAGTGGCGACGAATAAATCGAAATAAATAAATAAATAAATAATACAAGGCAATTGATGCAGCTTCAAGCACGGAGCCTGAGAAGCCTTTCCAGTGGTTTCTACATGACGTTATTGGATTACAAATATTATTTTTGAATTCTACATCGAACTTGGATGAACATTATCACTCTATTTGAACTTAAATACACCCCTGAGTGGCTTGTTTTCCATTCGACATTCAATAATCCGGATTATAATTATAACAAACTGAATTTTGCCATCAACCAGCCTGGATTACGTACACTGAAATACCTCAGACTCCTGAAACGTTAAGTATTTTGCACTTTAGATATTTGTGTATTAACTCATATTTATTGAACTTATCATAATCAATTGCTTGATAAACTTATAAAAGATATGTTTTGATAATAATGTGCAACGGCCTTGTTTTCTATAGCACAATTGTACTAGTCCTAGTGTTTAGCTTATAATATAAAATCGAACACAATAGGCAGGCCAAATGGATGAGGTAAAATGATAAAACCCTGGATGAGGTAGGAATAGAAAAAGTATAATTGAGAGGAGCCCTAAATGGATGAACAGTGGGGTTAGGCTTCCAGTTTTGAATGGGGGAAATTGCATCATAGGGGCAACACTGTAGATGGAACAAACAGAAATGGGTTAAATGGTCACTCTCCAAAGGCACATTAAACCCAATTATGTCATAATGACAAGTAAAAAAGCTTCCCCTCCCATTTATTTCTGTGCTAAGATCCCATATTTTGTGTTGTGACAGGGTATGACCCCAGAGCCATTAGATACGTACATGTTTGTTTTTAGTTGAATTTGGAAAAGTTACTTTTGAAAACTGCAATTGCCACATGAATTGCTTGATTTTATATTAGACATATTTATTTCAAAAAGGTAGTGCTGTTAGGTATAACAGAAGCAATCTTGAGCCGAATGTGTCTTTCTTATAGCACAATTTATGATGATCAAACAATAATATGAATTAGAGCAAGCAATATTTTCGAAGCAAAGCAAGTTCTCTCAACAACAACAAAATGACATCATCTTAGATAATTCACTTTATTATTCCCATGTCTCCTTGCTATTTTCCAAGTGTGTTTTTAAAATTCTGCTTAGTCTCTGAAACAGTTTACTCTTCCCTACACTGGATGGCATTAAGAACCATGGACACTAACTGTGAAATAAAACATTCACTCTCAGGATAGCAATGCACTATACATTCTCTCCTGAATTTTGGACTATTTCTTATATTCTGCCTTAACTCATTGCCCCACATTATTACTCCCAGTGTCTCTGTGTGTCTCCTTTTTAAAAAAAGGGTTTTAGTTGCAAGGTTATACAAATTTTGAAGCTTTGCATTCATAAAGGTTAGTGAGGTGTCAGTTCTTTCATTGAGAAGGAAGGTATTTTTAATGAGATTGCAAAACAGATAAGACAGAAGTTTCTGGATAGCAGGAATAAAAAATAAATATTTGGATTTTTTCCTATCACCTAAAAAGGGAGGAGAAGCAGATGAATTTCACAAAGTTTTAGTGTTTATTTCTGGGATCTTTTTCCAAATAGTTGTGTTAGCAATTGCATACAATAATTTGTAATTACATTACATTTTTCATCACAAATTTGTTATCTATTCTTGTTATGAATTTATCCACAAATTAAGATCTTCAAAAGGAGTCCTTTGAAGCATAACATTGCCTGAAGAGGCCACCTAGTAGATATACAAGATGCAGCTTTCTTGTGTCACTTCAATTTTTCTCAGAATAGATCAATTTCTGCTCTCTGATATCAGCAATTGCATAAAATCACAACCTTTCAATTTTGCCATTTAAACTGCATTCGTGTTTATTTCCTATTAATTAAAAATACTTTATTGCTAGAATTATTTTGGCCAACTTTAATGGTTTTATTGTTCAATTTGTTGTCAATGCACTAATTAATGACCTCTTGAGTGCTTTTTCCCCTCCTTTAGTGGAGGAATAGGATAGCAATGTAACCAATGAAATAAATATAAATAAATCTGTTAGCTTGCAAACATACTTAAATTATCACTGCAATGGCATACCCTGTGTTAATTCAGGAGGAATGTGTTTAATATAAAGTCTTTTAAAAATCTCTGTGTGTTCTTTGTTCACATCTACGCAATTCTGAAAGATAAAGCCTCCTAAAATGGGGATACTTCAGGTTTATTGGTGACATTCCTGGAGTCCTGAAGCCCTAAGGTGTGCTGCTAGTGCTTTGTTTTCTAAAGTAATGCTCATTACTATTGTGCTCGGTTCTCCTTTGAACAAGAATCAACCTGACCTCATTGGAAGGTTATGTGAAAGCCCATTATACTGTTCTCCTTCCAGGAAGAGTATTTTGGCAAGAGAAGTATGGGAGCTGATAAGCGGATTTTTCCCCAACTATATACATAATTTGACTTTTGTATTCCTTATTTTGCACTGCAGTAACTTACTCCAGAATATTCCCTGGTGTCTCACACTCTTGCCAAGTATTGCATGACATCATACATAATATTAATAATTACAGTTTATTCACAGATGGATGGACAGATGGACAGAGGTTTCTTTTAAGCTCAATAATATTACTCCCTTTTATCCCTGCACTCCTGCCTCCCTTTGTCTAAAAGTGCTTGGCTCTGAAAGAGAAACAGACGGATGAAATTAAGAGGCCAAAATAAGAAATGTTCAGTTATTTGAAACTTTCAAACTAAAACAACATAAGCAGAAAAACACCTTCATCCCCACCTAAAGTGTATAATTCGAATGTTAAGCATCCCCCTAATCGCGTTTTAAAGTCAATTGTGATAGGACTCATTCAGCACAACCTAACTGTATGTTGAACCACATTAAAATGCTTCAAAATTTAGTGTTTATTCATTAACAGAAGGCTGCACACATTGCTTGTAATACAAACATTCTTTTTTGCCTTTGTTTATATTATGTTGTTAAACAATTGTCACCCAAATAATCTGCATACATGAAAAGACAAATTTAGCTCATTCATTTGACATCAATATCAGCAGCAATGTTATTAATCCCAACTAGAGCAGACTCAGTGAGTCAATGGTGTAAATTCCATTCATTCAGTGTATCTACTCTATTTAGGAGTAACAACAGAATCTTGTGACCCATCCATTAGGCGACTGTATGCCATTGCGTGGCGCGCCATCTTGCATCATGGGCGCTCCACGCGGCGGGCAGCGTCCCGCCCGCCAGCCACCCAGCGTCCTGCCGTTGCTGACAAAACCCCGATGTTCCTTAGGCAGCGCCGTGGCCTGCAGCTGCCTGCTTTTGGGGCTTGTGCGCTCTGTGCAGAGGTTTTTCGCAGATGCGCAGTTGCTCCGGAGCTGAAGCAGAGCGGAGTAGCAACTGCGCATGTGCAAACACCTTCGCGAGGAGGAGGTGGTGAGACCATCAGAAGAGGAGCCGAGCTGAGGAGGCTCACCACGCTATTAGCACAAGGCCGGAGATGTGGAGAGGACTCGGAGGCATAATTGATTGCATTCAGCAGCAGGTCAGTGCTGTTTCTCTCCTGAGCTGTTTATTTATTCCTGAACTTCGCAACGCCCAAATTTATGTAGACTCTGTCTTTATTCTCGCTGACTGCCTTTATTCTCGCTGACATTATGCAGAAGTTTCAGAGGTTGCTTTTATTACTATTATTAATAGTATCAATATGTTATAATATAATATTAGTTGGGGAGAGCATAGGTTGTTTTTGTTGTTATTATTAATTGTATTAATAGAATATAATATAGTATAAGTAGGGTGAGAGCATAGGGTTGTTCTTGTTATTAGTAATATAATATAATATAATAGTGGAGGAGAGCATAGGTTATTTTTGTTATTATTAATATATTATAACATAATATAATATAAGTGGGGGACAGCATAGGTTATTATTATTATTAATATAATATCACAACATAATATAATATTAAAGTGGGGGAGAGTGTAGGTTGTTTTTATTATTAATATAATAATATAATATCACAACTTAATATAATATTAAAGTGGGGGAGAGCATAGGTTGTTTTTGTTCTCATTAATATAACATAACATAATACAACATAATTAATATAATATTAAAGTGGGGGAGAGCATAGGTTGTTTTTGTTCTCATTAATATAACATAAAAATGTTGCAAATAAATAAATAAATAATACCTTATACCTTTTGTTATCAAGTGATTTGGGGGGGGGGGGCAAAAAAATGTTCACTTACCATTTAAAATTACCTTCGACCGCCCCTGTGTAACCCAGTCTTATGCATATTTATTGTGTAGGAAAGGTTTCAGCAAAATATATTTCTCAAAATTTGTTCAAAATTTAATTAAAATTAACCCCATAATTATTTTCATTCTGGTTGGTTTTCCACATATTTGTATCCCGTCCTTCTCACCCCCAGAGGGGAACTCAGGTCGGCTTCACAACAGGCAACCATTAGATGCCATCACATAAATTATAAGCAGAAGACTCTGGACTCTAATGAAAGGGATGTCATTTCTGGTTGCACAGCAAGATCCAATTCAGAATTGTGGTCATGATAAAATGATTTATTTACACATTATATTAGAATACCAGATCTATTCCAAACAAATGTATGGGAAGTGGTTTGAATGTCACTGGAGATTATTAGTGAAATCAGCTCTGGTAGATCATGATATCAGAACCAGCATGATATGGCTATTTCATTGATGGAGTGGGACTCTGGAAGACAAGGGCTTAAATCCCAATTTGGTTGCAGAGTTACCTTGGGTAAGTCACAGTCTCTCAATCTCAGAGGAAGACAATTTCCCTCTAAACAAATCTTGCTAAGAAACCCCCATGCTAGGTTCACCTTAGGGTCTCCATAATCTGGAAACAACTTGAGAGCACAAAAGAACAAACAACAAAGATCATGATGTATTTATATAAAGTTATCTTCCCTTGACTTGTCAAGTCTTTTTTAAGCCATATTCCTCTATTTAAAATCCAACCAGCCTTGAAATCACCTTGGTTTGCTCTCTTTTCCATACATTTATCATTTGGGTTTGACACTGCAAAAAATCAAATGTGGATAACTTTATATTTCCTAAGTGGACATCTTGATAAATTCTTGTTCTTGACATGAAAAAGCTCTTTTCCCTTTGTATTGATAAGTAATTATCATTTATCTCACAAGCAGGCATTTGCTCTACAACCCATGTGCATCCTGCCTCCTCTGAGGCCCCAAATAACAAAGAAATTTTTGCCAGCTTCATGAACTTACATCTCTTATCAATGATAAATTGGAATGGTACATATAGTACTGTAACCAAGTGATGGCATTTCAAAATTGGCACATCTATTTCAAGCATATGGATGCAAAAGCTTACCTAAACCTGGCTATATATAGCAGCGATATGTATATAATAAAATATCATAATGAAATAAAATATTGACATGTTGCCCTAGGAAGTATTGGAATAAAATTATATCTGATTATAGAGAGGAATGATTAAAAATTACAACATGTAACACGATTTTTGCTTCTGGGTTATAAATGTCATATCTTAATTGATTCTATCATAAAAAAACATGGAAAAAGTTTATTAAACTGCAAAAACGTTGTTTTTGTGGGGCATCTTGCTGAACATTTTGCTATAGTTTTTCAATGAATGTCTCATAGAGCAGTGGTTCCAAACCTTTTTTTGACCAGGGACCACTTTGACCAAGGACCACGCTCCAGTATTAGTACCAAAAGGGTACTATTAGGTTTTGGTCAACTTTCGATTTGGTTTAGTTATTTGGGGTGCTGATTCAGAAAACTGCATTGGATAGACCACATCAGCTCTAGATTCTGATACAAAACATATGCCATCCAGTAGTCGCTATCTGCTCACCCACAGAAAACCATATTTAATAATGTAGAGCTGATGAGGTAATAGTAATCTTTCATGTATAGTCAGCTTCTCCCCTCCCAACATCCCCATTGCTTCAACAGTATAAGAGGGTTTTGCAAGACTAGTCGCTCTTGTTTCCACATGGGTTCGAGGTAACGGTGTAGTAATGGTGAGACTGCGGACCATATTTTCATTCTTGGGGACCAATGGTGGTCCACGGACCACAGGTTGGGAACCACTGTCATAGAGTCTCAACCAATTCAACATAGTTTGTGGTAGCCACAGAAACAAAACTGGGAGTGGCCCCTTGTTCAAAGTGGTCCCTGTTCAAGTGATCCCTGGTCAAGTGGTCCCTGGTCAAAAAAAGGTTGGGAACCAATGTATTAGAGTCTTGCCATCTTATGAGGCTTAGAGAGTATGGAGCCAAATGTCAGCCAGTGGGTTTCTAACCCATGGCTACATATAATCATTATGTGTGTGTGTGTGTTTATGTAATCAGATTGTGGATAATGTCATTTCTTTCCTCCATTTCCACCCTCTTTCACTAAGAACATATTCTACAGCTCCTTTCAGGACACAAGTTTTTATTCCAGTGCTGAGAATTGTGTAGGTTTTCTAACAACCCTAGTCAGCCAGCTCTTGAAATTAATTTTCTTCAGTCTCTTTAGACTTTCTTAACCTCTTCCATTTTTGCTCTGAGCTTATCCTGATTTTATATTTTCAATGGGCTGGATACAGACTTTGCTAACCTAATATATTTAAAAAAAACATTGGTTATGGTGAGTTAACTCAAAGTCTCACTGAAACTGAATCTAATTCACCCTCAGAGTAGTTTCATATTGACTGAAACAATGACATCTCACAAGAATCAGCTTGGGTGACCTTTGAATCTATCTAGAGAGCAATATAAGACAACATCACAACTCTACATCAATGCTGGGCCAATTAGAAGTGGAATAGTGTTGACACAATGGTGATCACAGGAATAGCAGCATCTGGGCATAACCAAGCCATCAGCTACACATTCAGTCAAATGAAAAACAAGTACACATTTTAGGTTCCATGTCTGAACCCAAAACACAGATCAAAGAGGTTCAGGCTATCTAATATGCAAAATGTCCCACTTATATACAGGGAGCTTGTTAGTTTGATATTTCCTGCAAAAGTTATTGAAGCAAGTCCATTCTGGGCCTGCACCAGAACTGGTCATTGTGAAAACTTGTTAGTATCGTTGCTGTCATAAAATAACTCAGATAAATAAAGTTAAGGTGGATATGTGTATAATTTATTTTTATTTATTTACTTTTTTTATACCCCGCCTTTTCCCCCATATAAGGTTTTTCCTATAATTAGTGTCTCTTTAGAGATATCCATTAAGAAATGTCTCTACTTTTCCAAACAAAATAGAAGTTATTTACTTGTTTTGAACTGATATGACCAAATATACTGTATGTGCAGATCAAAACAATAATGATAAGCAGTTATCTCATTCGCAAATCAATGCACATGCAAGTACAAAGAATAATCTATACTCCCCAGTTAAAACATCTGAAAGATGATAATATTCTATTGACTCTGAAAATAAACTCAATCAGCTATAGTCGTTAAGGCATATTACCCTGGCTTTGATAAAGGGTGCTTTTTTGCAGAAAAGAGTGAAGATAACATCCTAGATCTTGAAAAATGTTAAAATGTGATAAAGCAAGAATTCTTGACTCTTTCACTTTACCTTCTGACTTGAGAATTCAAATTAGCAAATAATTTTCAAAGTCAGATGACTAGATTGAAATGTTGGTGAGTGATCATAAGTTTCCCTGCAGTCGTCTTATTCATCTCAATAGAGGAGCGATCACCAAGGGCAGCGGTAATTGGTCTAGGGCATTTTTATTAAATACAGATTATTACATCTTGCTGTTTTTTAAAAAGAGCTCATCAGTTTGCCGCACTTAGAAAGAACTAGAGAAAGAACATTGTTATTTTATATTTTGTGTTTGCCTCCTCCATTCATTCACATTTATAAAAAGAATATTTAGCTCATATCTCATTAAGCATGATCTAAATAATCATGAAAATACTGTCATATCAGTGACTATGCAACTTCCACTGTGTTAAAGTCTTTATTATGATGTGCAAAAGTAATGACCAAGGGTCCTTCCATACTGCCCTATGTCCCAGAATATCAAGGCAGAAAATCCCATGATATTTGCTTTGAACTGGGTTATCTGAGTCCACACTGCCAATTTAAAGCAGATAATGTGGGATTTTATTCAGTTGTGTGGAAAGGTGTCGAGATAAAAGAAATAAGCCTGGTTTTCGAGGAAGATACATTGACCTCAAGAGAAAAGAGGAAAGTAAGTCTGCCCAAAAAGGCATGAAGTGGTATCTCACCCATGCTATCCCATCTGGCCAAACACCCTGTGGCTTTATATTTTTATATGCAAAAAAGTTTTTCCAAACATGATACAGGTTGTGTATCGCTTATCTGAAATGTGTGGCAACAGGAGTGTTTTGGATTTTGAATTTTTTTCATGTATTTGAATATGCACACATAATTAGAGATCATGTGCATGGAACCCAAGCCTAAACACAAAATTTTAATTTCATCATACATGGCTTATACACATACTCTGAAGAGCATTTTATGCAATATTTCTGTACATGAAACAAAGTTTGTGTACATTGAACCATCAGATATAATTTAATTGACAGGTCATGTTATTATTTAATTCTAGGTTGCATGTTATAATTTGGTCTTAAATATTGGTTTATTTGGGGATTTGGCTGGTTCGTTATTGTATGTGTATATATGGTTGTATCAAAGCATTGAATGTTTGCCTTTTTTGTTTGTTGGAATCCACCCTGAGTCCCCACAGGGAGCTAGGGCAGAATATTAAAATGTTATTATTATTATTATTATTAAGATCCACATAATTAAAGCAATTGTATTCCACATGGTAACCTATGGATGCGAGAGCTGGACCATAAGAATGGCTGAGCAAAGGAAGATAGATGCTTTTGAACGGTGGTGTTGGAGGAAAATTCTGAGAGTGCCTTGGACTGCAAGAAGATCAAATCAGTCCATGCGCCAGGAAATAAAGCCTGGCTGTTCACTGGAGGGAAGGATATTAGAGGCAAAGATGAACTACTTTGACCACATAATGAGAAGACAGGAAAGCTTGGAGAAGATAATAATGCTGGGGGAAATTTAAGGAAAAAGGAAGAGGGGCTGACCAAGAGCAAGATGGATGGATGTTATCCTTGACTTTGAAGGAACTGGGGGTGGTGATGGCCAAAAGGGAGCTCTGGTGTGAGATGGTACATGAGGTTACAAAGAGTCAGAAGTGATTGAATGAATAAACAATAACTATTATGATGGATGATGATGATTATTATTAGACAGCAAATATGTCAATATCTCAGCCATCCATGTACACAATTTTGGACTATGGATTATTTTACATTTTGGAATGCTGGATAAGGGATGCTCAACCTGTATCTAGAAGAATTTCTTCAGGTAAGTGATAAACTGCAGATGTATTTAAGTTCTATAAAATGAAGAAACTATAGTATTTTTTCAAACTTTTAAATGATTGTATATTTCTATATAAATGTTAGTAGCTGCCATCTATTTCTCATTGCATTAATATTCAAATCTGATTTTATTTTAATCAGGGTAAACAAGTGTAATTGATGGTAACTGTGTACCTTTTGCATGGAAACTATAATTTGCAGCATTCACAGTAGTGAAGTACAAGGTGTTGATATAGAACATCTCGAGGTACTATTTATAAAGTCAGTTTAGACAGAGAGTAATGACCCTAGATTCACAGTCAGACACACAAACTAAAAGTATATTAATTGTGTAAAATAAACTCTCATATCTATATCCAGTACAATATCAGCATTATACGTCTCCCTTTGGTCAAGTTTAATAAAATAGTAGGCTTCAGTTATATTATGGACCATGTTATAAACTTTCTGTTGCATTTTTTAATAAAAAAAACCAAAACAATAAATTTGCTTTCTTCTGAATATTCAGATGCTTCAAAAGTTACCCAAAGGATGCAATTGGACCCTTGGGATATGCACCATAATGTGCATATATCATATTCAGCATAGACTTTCCATCATCTACATAATTTATGTTTTTCTGCATAATTTTTTCCTTTTAATGTTTCCTATGTGTGTGAGAGATAATACAGAAGCCAGCTTCCCAACCACCAGTACAGGCAGAACTTAAGTCAGTATGCTTACTTCACCCAATCTGCTTAACTTCTTGTGAAATGCTAGAGGGGAGAAAAACCCATGAGGAATCCTTTCATATGTACCAAACATCAAGGCATAAGGAAAAATATAGAAGGTTCAGGAACCTTTCTGAAATTAAACAGAACCTTGTCCATTTTCACATTCATTTGGGTATTCACTAACGTCTCTGATGAATAACGTTAAAATGTTAAGGCTTTTAAACTGCTTTTAATTCCGTCTTCGACTTGAAATAAACAAAATAATGTTAAAATCCCATGTCTTCTTAGCTTGGAGTGAAAGTAGCTTAAATACAACTTTGCCTTTCATTGTCAAAAATAGAAGAGAACATTTTTAAAAAGTTTTATTGTCGTTTATCATTATCACTTCATCAGAATAAGCTTTTTTAGAGTGGAAAACATATTACTAGGTAATTTATAAATGAAAACTCTTACATGGAATTTAATCCCTTTCTGGATACTAATCTACAGATCTTCACACATAGTAACCAGCTGCAGAACATTTCCACTTTCCTTGGCACACAATATTTACAGGTTGTGGTTCTTGAGCAAGGAAATTACAAAGAAAGACTAGAAAAAGAAACTGCTGGGTTGAATTATGTGAAGATGCTCAAGCAGGAAAACAGCAACAAGGGATACCATGTGCCGAGGAAGGAGTAGCAAGAGGAAGGAAAGAAAGGTGCTGGTGGTTGGAGATTCATAGAGGCACTGATGTGCCAGCTTGAGAAAATGAATTTGAAGGTGTGCTGTCTTCTGGGATGTCATTAACAACTTGACTAAACTCATGAAGTATATAGATCAGTATCCATTTCTCCTTGTTCATTTGGTCACCAGAGACAAGATCAAGATCAAGATCACCTCTGTCTATGAAACTTGGGCAGGAAGCTGCAGTGGTTTGAGGCACAAATAATATTCTCATGAATTCTGCCAGTGAAGGACAGAGGGCTGCATAAAGACAGTTAAAGTGATTGACTTGCTAAGTAGATGGTGTTGGTGGAATAGATTTGGTTTCTGGGACCATGGCCCTACCCCACAGGAGAAATTATACTATTTAACCAGTATCGCACAACCTGACATCCATCGGTAAGTAACAGCCAGTAATGAAAGGACCAAGACATTGACATCTCCGACCCATCCTCTGTTCAGATATCAGCCAGCACACTAATGTCTAAATCAAGAAATAGCTTCCTAACATCTACAGAGGTACTTGCAGGAACACCTCAACAAGCTCAGGCCCAAAACTGGCAGGCTAAAACTCAGAATCTCAATCAGTGGCTGATACGGGCCAAGAGACTCCCTCCTGGGCACAAAGAAAACTGTGAAACTTGGAAGGCGCTGAACAGACTGCACTCTCAGACCACGAGATAGCCACCACGAGGTAGCCAACCTTAAGAAATGGGACCACCAAGTGGAGTCCACACCATGTGAGTGCTGAGAAGAGCGAATCACAGACCACTTACTACAACGCAGTCTGGGCCCTGCCACATGCATAATGGAGGACCTTCACACAGTGACACCAGAGGCATTCCACGTGGCCAGCTTCTGGTTAAAGAAAATGTAGTATAATGCCAAGTTTTTAACTTTGTGGTTTTTTATACATATCTGTATTCTCAATTCGCTTCTGACATGATAAATACAATAAATAACTAAAGGAGTGTGGATGATGCTTTTAAGAGAAAAATCTCAGAAATATCAAAGATGCAAGAATTATAGTTTTAATGTACTTCAATTACCATGATATTTGCTGGGAGACAAACTCTGAGCATATTTCTTTCTTTTTATATTTATCTTGCATTTCTCCTTATAAAAGGGCTAAAGGCAGATTAGACTATCAAAACCTACAAATAATTTCTTATTTCAAAAGGTAGAGGAAGGAACCTGAGGACCAGCAATCCTGAGCCAATAAATAGTTACTGGAATTATAGCTGGTAAGGAGGGAATGCTGGAATTTGCATTGTGGCATAGGTCAAAATAAAATATATGAGCAAACTGGTTGTAGTTCCACTTGCTATCAAAGTAAACTCAAAAAGAGCATGAAAACTATTTAAATATAGTTTATATTTTCACTATATCTATATTATCATGGAGTACAACACTATAGCCAAATATGGATTTCAAAAATTCAATCTATAACTCATGTATATTATTTCATATAATTACTTACACACAGGTAAGTGGTGATGCAAAGTTCTACAGCCGAATGCTATGAGGAAAATTCCTCAGAGTGCAATTCCACAAGATGATCCCTGAGCGTTCAGATAGCTTAACAGTCTTAATTGGAAATAACGTTCTTCAAATAGATCCAAGTTCTGTTTATAATCCACTTTATGAGCGTGCTTCTGAAGCTCAATCTGGTCAAATATGGATTTCAAAAATTCAAAATATAACTCATGTATATGACAATCGGGCCAATGCCCAAGCTGGATCGTTTCGCCTGGAGAGGCTTCTTCTGGACCGGGGATCGTATCCTGGGTGGAAAGCGTTGAGCGTCGCGGCTTGGTTGCGCTATAGAAAATACATTTACAAATATAATATATTTGCAAATATGCAGTTTTGCTCCCAAGGGAACTACTGGGGGCCTTCTCCTTGTCAGAAATACATACCTTCTGGTTTATTGTTTTATAGTCTGAATATTTGAATTCCATATTTGGCTATAGTGTTGTACTCTGTGATAATATAGATAATAGTGAAAATATAAACTATATTTAAATAGTTTTCATGATCTTTTTGAGTTTACCAAAATAAAATATAGTCAAACGCAGATCTTGGATTTCATAGAAACTGATTTTATATTACATTTTACCTGAACTTGTGTTCAGGCTGAAATGTCATGGCTAGCTATGATAAAGGTAAAGGAGACCCCAATGAGGGCAGGAGTTGTCAACAAACGTGTTGCAAAAAGCACAAACACCATATCAAAGTTTGTAGCCTTCCTAAGTGACGGTGGAAGAGTAGTACATGATTCAACTGCTTTTGCTTCTGCCTCACGCAACAATGAGGAAGAAAAGAGAAAAGTATGTAGAGGAGTTTGTAGAATTCAGAATATGTCTTTAAAATGTAATATAATAAATGTATCAATGTAGTTACTTTGAGATCACATTTTAAAATGGTAACTATTAGGGTCTTTGAACTGTGTTTGAAAGGAGCTTTCAAACATCAATTGACAGGTATAAGGGTTGCAAACACAGACACAGACGTTCCCAAGCAATTGCAGTAGCAAATGTATTTAGTACTTTCAGTGTGAACCATAGGATATGAGCCCATTCTCAAGTGAAAAAGGGACTTGGGTTCAATGGAAATGTTAACTCAATGGATAATTATCCCTCTGATTTTTTTTAATGAAATGAAGGCAAGGAAATGAAGGATACTGAAAATTTGCCTCTAAGGTGTTAACTAAGCTCAACACAGGTTACCTTTCATCTCTTAACCATCTTCCGTCAATCATCCCACATAATAAGACTACTGGGTCAAAAATAATGTGTGCAGCATCTGAATGCCAAAAGCAGAATATTTTAGCATGCACTTTTCAGTCATTTTGGTTGTAATGATCCTTTCTGTAGCTTCTCCACAGTTGATTTCAAAACATATGTCAATAGATTTTTACGGCAGGAGAATCTGTTCTGATTAATTAATCATACACTTTTTTCAACTTCAAATGAACTTTCTAATGAAAAGTATTCATTATTTCTTCTTCTGTTTGTAAGAATGCATCTGCACACCACACGGTTTGAGCATATTAATTATGATAAATAAAAAATAAGGAAAGCAGCAGGTGTCCTCGAATGCAGTGTAAAACGAATGTTATTTTTGTAACTTTTTCCCCTAGATCTGTTTTATTCCTGCTGTTCCACACCATAGGTTTGGCAATATAAATATTTTTACTGAAACACATGCATAAAATATAGCTGACTTTTTGGGGGTGGCAATTTGAAAGACATTGTAATTTTGGATTGTATAAAATTGTGCTCCATATTTCTCAGAGTCTGACCTTTTTGTGTAGAGCTATTGCCCAGAAGCTTGTTTGCAAAGATTTATTTTAGCTGTAGGAGCAAGAACAGTGGCATACTTTGATTTAAGTAGGAAACACTCCCACCCCTCCTTCTACTTGTCTAATAATGGTGGCTCCTTGGACACTTGTGGCTGACAGATTAGTTTCTTTCTGGCCCATGTTCATTTCACATGTATATTTTTGAACAGTAAATCTTTCCTGTTTACAACTCACTCTGCAAATCAATATATACACAAACATATAGGACAGGCCTGCACAATCTGAAACCCTCCAGCTGTTTTGACCTCCAACTCCCAGAATTCCTGGCCATTGGACAAGCTGGCTAGAGCTTTTGGGAGTTGGAGGCCAAAAACAGCTGGAAAGGCCACAGTTTGTGCAGACTTGATATAGGAGAATAAAGTCTAAATCAGTGGTTCTCAACTGTGTGTCCCCAGATGTTTTGACCTTCAATTCCCAGAAACCCTAACGGTAAACTAGTTGGGATTTCTGGGAGTTTTAGGCCAAAACACCTGGGGACCCACAGGTTGAGATCAATGTCTAGATTGAGGAAAGTAATAATACTACTTTATTTTGCTTTAATCAGACCTGGAATACTGTGTCCAGTTCTGTGCACTACAGTTCAAAAAGGTTATTGACAAGCTGAAAGGTGTCTAGACGAGGAGGACCAAAATGACAAAAGGTCTGGAAACCATACTCTATAAGGATTGACTTAGAGAAGTGGGTATGATTAGCTTGGGGAAGAGAAGCTTGAGAGGGGACATGACAGCTAAGTATAGTATACATATTTGAAAGATATAGTATAGGACTTCTGGGTGAGTGGCGATGGTGGTAGGCTGGGAACTGCAGGGGCTCCTGTAGTTCCAACCCCAGGACAGTCGTCGGGTCGAGCGAAAGCTCCCCTCTCCCGGTGGATCGAAACCGGGAGGAACGCAGGAGCCGGTAGGTATTCGGGTTCCCTAAATCTCTCCCCCAAAAAGGGGTGAAGGGACCGGGAGCCAGTACCGAGGGCACGCGGACGACTCTGGGGGAAGCGGCCCCAAAAGGAGCCACAAAAACTACACACCCCGCTCACCAAAACACTACAAATCAAGAAGAAGAAGGCGAATGCCGTGAAGGGAAACGTAAGTTTTCCATAAGGGACTACTCCTCTGCAAGTGGGCTTATAGCTAAATAGGGGACTTAAGAAATATCAATACTAAAGAAATTAAAGAGAAATCCAACGATTTTCATGATTTATATTAAGAAGATTTGGGATAGCTATCCAAATTGCCCAGCGGGGGAAAGATCAACAAAGAAACACAGAAAATAAGGAAACAAAACAAAAGACTGACCTTGACGCCATTGTTGTTTTGGCTACGAGCCCCTTCTTCATAAACAAAGAGGCCAGCTGCGAGGAGGGAGGAGCGGGAAGCCACGCCAGTGCCCAGCGTCCTGAGTAGAGGCGGGCGCAGCAGGACATTCTCTGCCCACCGAGGGAGAAGGAGGAGTGACTGCAGCCGAGAGGAGAAGGCGCGAAAGAGAAAGAAACAGGAAGTGACGTGAGAAGGGAAGAAGCCAAGAATACTAAGGGCGGAAGGAGGCCAGTGTAGGCGGAAGGAGGTCAGCATGGACTCAGAGACCAATAGCTTAGGCATGAAACGGATACAGCGCCACCTGGTGTGGGGAAGATTAAACTGCAACCTATCTATTTAAGCCTCAACAAACCAAACGGCACATTCAACCAAGACAAAAGAAGGACTAGGAACAGAGGAAGTGAATATGAAGGACATTATGAGAGAAATCCAGAAACTGACGGAAAGTCAATTAGAGACAAAATTTGAAATGAAAAGTCTTCTAGAACAGCAAAACCAAGAACAAAGAAAAACACAAGACAAATTAGATGATATGAAAAAAGAACTCAAAGAAGATATTAGCAACATCAAAAGAGACTTAAACAAAGTCAACCAAGATGTCACGGAGATAAAGGATAAAAGTAAAAAATTGGAAAAAACCCAGAAGAAGGCACAGAAGGAAATGGAAAGTTTAACCATAAGAAATGAAAAATTGGAAAAGAATTATGAAAGACTACAACAAAAAGAGCTGGAGCATAAGCTGAGACTGAGAAACCTTCCAGAGGAAGACCAGGAGAACATAAGGAAAAGAATAGTCAATATTCTGACAGGCATCCTGGATAAACAAGAGGAGGAGATAGAAAGAGAAATTGATCGCACCTACAGGGTACAAAGTAATTATGCTAAGGAACACAAAACACCCAGGGATATCATAATAAATTTTGTCTGAAAGACAACACGAGATGAGATTTTGTACTGGACGAACAAAAAGCCAATTTTCTTCAAAGGGAAGAAAGTAATTGTTTTAAAAGAAGTACCCCCTTCGACTCTTAACAGACGCAAAAATTACTTCTTCCTAATGGAGGAATTGAAGAAAATGAATATCAGATTCCGATGGGAAAGGTCAGAAGGAATCATGACAACTTATAAAGGTCAGAAATATTGGCTGACAACAGAAGAAAAAGCCAAAGACTTAAAAAAAACTCAAAAGGGAGAAAACCACACCACCACGAGATGAACAACAAAACCAGCAGAAATCAGGAAAATCGGGGTCATCCCCAAGGAAACACAAGAAGAAAAAGAAAAGACGTCGATTCAACTCCCCAGAAGAGGAAGAACAAAATAAAATGGACGAAGCCGGGGCCAGACCAACTGAAACAGAAGAATCAGTAGCGGAAGGATCTTCGTCGGAAGAGGAGGGGGAGATGCTGGACGAAGTGAATATTCCAACAGATGATGGAGGGTCAACCAGTCAGAGTTTATTCCCTTAATGCAAACGGGCTTAACAGTCCAAATAAGAGAAAACGTATTTTTCAAAAGATAATTAAAGGCAAATTTCAAATTGCAAACATCCAAGAGACCCATATTTCTCATAAACATATATCACATTTAAGACAGCCGAAACTAGGAAAAGAATATTACTCTTCTTCGGACCAAAAGAAAAAAGGAGTGGTTACATATGTGTCTGAAGATTTAAAATCTGAATTAAAATTTAAAGATTCTGAGGGTAGAGCGGTGGGAGTAATGATTGATATACAAGGGGAAAAGACACTATTATGTAACATCTATGGCCCAAAAACCAAATTTATAAGGTTCTTAAAAGACAATATACAAGGAATTGAATAGGACAACTTGATGATAGTTGGAGACTTTAATGGGGTCTTAAATACAAAAATAGATAGATCAAACAAGAACAAGGGAAGTCAGGGAGGAGAGCAAGGATTGCTCCCAAAGACATTTGTAAGGTTGAAAGAAGACCTGGACCTTATAGATGCATGGAGATACATAAACCAAGATGCGAGAGACTATACATTCTACTCTGGCCGGCATAAGTCGTGGTCCAGAATAGATATGATATGGTTATCAAATTCATTGGCAACAAAAATTGATAACCTGAAAATTATGCCTAGAGATAATTCAGACCATAGTGCATTGGAACTGTACTTAAACTCATTACGTAAACCAAAGAGATGGAGGCTAAATGGAAATCTAATAAGAACAGAAATAGGCATTGAAAACAATAAAAAAACTTATAAAAGAATACTTCGAATTAAACGATACTGGGGAAAGCTCACAACAGACTATATGGGATGCCTTTAAAGCTGTAATGCGGGGCAATCTCATTTCACAGGATAGTATTAAAGTAAAAGAGAGAAATAAGAAAATGAAAGATATAGAAAAAGAGATATGGAAGAATGAAAAAGAACTGAAAAGATGCCCACAACACCAGAACATAGCAAAGATATTAACAAGACTAAGGGGGGAAAAACACCATCTAAAAATGGAAAACCTAGCAAAAAATATAAATATTTAAAACAAGACTATTTTGAAAATGCCCACAAACCAGGTAAATGGATGTCAAGGAGAATAAATAAAAAGAAACAATATGAAAATATCATAAAAATTAAGGAAGGGGATTGTATCTATATTAAGGATAATGAGATACGAATGAAACACCTGACATTCTATAAAAAATTGTACACTAAAGACGAAATTCCAGAGGATCATATAAGCCAATACCTTTCGGGACAAAATATACAACATATTACAGAAGAAGAAAGGGAATTCCTTAATAAGGAAATCTCGGAAAGGGAGATAGAAGAAGCTATCAACCATTTTGACCCAAATAAAGCCCCTGGTCCAGATGGCTATACTGCAGACTTTTACAAAGTAATGAAGGATATCTTAATACCAAAACTTAAGAAGCTTATGAACTTAATTCTTAAATGCGAGGATATTCCAAAAACATGGTCTGAAGCAATAATAACTCTTATCAAAAAAAGGTGCAATAGAAACACCAGAAACACAGGATTTCCGACCGATATCTCTACTAAATGTAGATTATAAGATTTTCACAAATATACTGGCAAAAAGGTTTAAAATTTTCTTGTCAAGCTGGATAGGGGAGGAACAGGCGGGTTTCCTTCCAAATAAAAGTACAAAAGATAATCTGCAAACTATAATAAATACTATAGAATACTACGAAACAAATATTCAAAAGGAATTAGCGCTTCTCTCGCTAGATGCGGAGAAGGCGTTTGATAATTTAAATTGGGATTTCTTTAAATCGATTTTGACGGAATTGGACATAGGACACCAAATTAAAAATGCTATAAACAACATTTATTCGGAACAAAAAGCAAGATTATCAATAAATGGTATACTAACAGACCAATTTGATATTTCGAAGGGAACGCGCCAGAGCTGTCCCCTATCCCCATTATTATATATTATGGCTTTGAAAATTCTACTGAAAGCAATTAGAGATGACCAGGATCTAAAGGGAATGAAAATCGCCAAGCAAGAATATAAAGGCAAAGCATTTGCGGACGATGTTATTTGTATTATAGAAAATCCTAACGAAAGTATAGACAAATGGATAGGAAAAATCGAGGAATATGGGAAATTATCGGGACTAAAAATAAACAATAAGAAAACAGTAATATTAACAAAAAATCTGTCCCAAAAGAAAAAGGAGGAATTGGAAAAATATCTGTATTTAGAGTCTGTACAAAAATAAAATACCTGGGAATATGGGTAACAGCAAAAAAATTTCCCAACTATTAACAAATAACTATGAACAATCCTGGAAAAACATCAAAAAGGATTTAGAAAATTGGAGAGTACTCAATCTATCCCTCTCAGGAAGAATCTCAGTAGTTAAAATGAGCATTTTGCCAAAACTATTGTACCTCTTTCAAAATATTCCAATTATAAGAAATCAAAAATCATTTGCAATTTGGAAAAAGGATATATCTAAATTCATTTGGCAAGGAAAAAGACCCAGAATAAATCATAAAATAATGATAGATTAAAAAACAATGGAGGTTTTGGCCTACCAGACCTCAAACTCTATTTCGAGGCATGTGCACTGCAATGGATCAAGGAATGGATCTCACTAAAAACCAGAAACTATTAACTTTGGAGGGGTTTAACTTAAGACTAGGGTGGCATGCCTACCTCTGGTATGGGAAAGATAAGGTAGAGAAAAATTTTGGGAACCATTTTGTCAGATCCGCGCTGCTCAAAGTCTGGAACAAGTATAAAAACTACTTCTATAGGAAGACACCTCTATGGGTCTCTCCTATCGAAGCAGAGAAGACTGCAAGGTTGGTCAAGTTGGTTAACATACCAGGAACTGCTCAAAAAAAATAATGAGAATCAGATATTAAAATCCCAAGAGGAAATTAAAAAATTAAGGAAAACCTAACCTGGCTTCAATACTACCAGATTAAAAATATATACAACCAAGATAAAAAATTGGGTTCCATGATAAGGAGGATTTTTGGATACAATTGATTAAATTGGACAAGAAAAATATAACTAAAATATACAATAAGCTTGTAGACTGAGAGACTGAGACAGAACAGGTTAAAAACTGCATGGTAATCTGGGCAAAAAATATTGGCAGACAGATAAAATTAAAAGATTGGCAAAAAAATTGGAACAAAAAAATAAAATATACTTATGCCTCAGATTTGAAAGAAAATTGGCTTAAGATGTTCCATCGTTGGCACATAACTCCCAAAAAGATAGGCATAATGTATAAAAAAGCCAAACAAATTGTTGGAAGTGCAACTCACATGTGGGAAGTTATTTCCACATGTGGTGGACCTGCCCGAAAACCAATGAATATTGGAGAAATATCCATAAAGAAACCCAGTCTATATTGCAACTACAGTTTCCTTTAAAACCAGAATATTATTTATTGGGATTAGATGATAAGGAACTTACTTATATGACAACAGCAGCACGACTGGTCTTCGCTAAAGAATGGAAGACAGATCTAATACCCAAACTGGACACATGGATAGATAAGATTTACAATATAAAGGACATGGACAAACTAACCTATTTCTTGAGGAAAAATACGGGAACCCCAAGGAAAAAGACAGACTGGACATTGTTTGAAGAATATATGGAAAAGAAGAAAAACAAGGACAAATAGAGAAAAACTCACTTGGAGAAGAGTGGAAGTCAACATGTATATATCTATTATCACTGTTTTCCCCCCTCTTTCCCCCCTCTTTCCCTTCCCTATCCATACCTTCCCCTTATCTAAAACCCACACCTTGCCCACTAACCATACAAACCTTACCCCTATTAACCACTATTGTGAACTTCTCTCACATCACTATATTCCTATTCCTGATAACACAAATGTTCAAAATCAATTAAAAAAAATTTTTTTTAAAAAAAGAGAAAGGTATAGTATACATATTTGAAAGGCTATTGAGAAGTGAGCAAGCTTTTTTTTGCTACTCCAGTAACTAGAAAATGGGAAAATTTATTCAAATTGCAGGAAAAGAAATTCTACTTGAACATTAGGAAAAAATGTATTGATTGTAAGAGCTATTAGGCAGCGGAAGAAGTTGCCTCAGAGTGTGGTAAAATCTCCTTCTCTGCAAAGGCTTAATAACCTTTGCAGAGTACTTTGTTGGGAGTATTTTGATTTTGGTAAGGGTGTGGTCCCATTCTCTTACTGGGAAGGGTGGTGCAGTTTACAGTAAGGTAAGATTCGGTCTATTGGCACCAATGGGGAAATTTTAGAAGCTTGTTTCTCCATGAATTTTAGGTCTATCAGGATGAAACTTGCTTCAGTTGTAGACCACATTTACAACTGCAATCCTGCCAAGTTTTAGAATGTTTTACAAATCCACTAATTTTGGGGAATTTTTAAAAAGTTTTTACCATAATATTAACTTTTTTTTAAAAAAGCACAAGAGGAGGTTCTGAGAATTGAAGTTCCAACCAGTGCAGCACAAGAGGGGAGGAGAATGTAGACAGCCAACCAGGCCTCTCAAACAGAGAAAGAGACAGACAGACAGACAGACAGACAGACAGACAGATTGCAACTCCCATCATACCCCAGAAGGGAGTGCAGGGGCTCCTTCAATATCCATGCCATGCAAAGTTCCCAGTAAGACCCTCTCTGGAGAACAGGGCTAGGAAAACCTTCCCTGCGTATTTGCCTCAAGTGGGTGCTGCACTTGAGTGTCAGGCTGCTTTAGGAATGGATGAAGTAGACTGCCAGGGAAGAAAGAAGAGGAGGAGCTTCCGCTGACGCAAGGTGCATGCTTTTGACTAATTTGAGAGGCTGCCACACAAAGTGGCCTCTGCCTCAAATAGAGGGCCACTCTTCCCCATTGTCCCCATTAACTGAAAGATCTAGCTGTCATGATCCGTTTCTGGCTTAGCCTTCAGCTGCCCCCGTCTTGTCACCTAATTTCCCCAAATCTGAATTTGCCAAACGGAATGGTGCACACCCGTACTGCATGGCAGAGGACTGGATAACCATGTTGTCTCTTTCAACACTATGGTTTTGTGATTATACACACACACACACACGTGTGTGTGTGTGTGTGTGTGTGGTTATAATATTGTATTATTGTATTATTTTTAAATGTATTTTTCATACATTAAACATATTTTGCAGGTATTCAGTTCTTTCTTTGAATACTATGACATTGCACAGCTCCATCTCATGGTTACTGTCAAACACTTAATTAAAATATAATCCTTAAACTGTCATAATCACAGCCTAACATAATGCCTGAAATGAAAAAAAAACACCTGTACATTCCATTGCTAAGTCATTTTGCAAGTGTTTGCAATAAGTCAAATGAGAAGACATTGTCCCAAAAGGCTCTGGATACCCTGTGCTGAGGTCACAACTGCTATATGGAAAACAAATGGTGTCCAAATCCCTCCAAAATTGCCTTTAAAATCCTACGTTCATCCACTAACTAAAACTTCAACCTCTGGGCTACAGGTGGACCTCAAAAGTGTGTTTGCACTCCTCAGTCTCCCAAAACCTCTCCCCAGTTCCACAATCTCCTAACTCTGTTATTTAGAGAAATGTTATTGTGTATGGAACTGCTTTTTCTGTCAATTTGTTGTAAAACATTGTTTTGGTGCTTAATTTGTAAAATCATAATGTAATTTGACATTTAATAGGCTTTTCCTTAATCCCTCCTTATTATCCAACATTTTCACTTATTCAACATTCTGCCGGCCCGTTTACATTGGATAAGCAGGCCAGGAAGACTGTATATCCCAGTCTTCCTCACAGGAATTATACAGCCTGCCAGACTATTTAATATCTATGTAAAATCAGTCTAACAACCTATGGCAGTGCTGTCCAACTTCTAACCGGCCAAGGGCCGGATTCCAGGTCACTGATGACCTGGGGGGCCGCCCGGCCCCGCCCCCGGCTGCCAGGATGCTTTGGGAGAGAGGGAGGAGCCACGGGCACCCTCCCTTCCAAGGCATCCGAGCCGCAGATGAAGCTGGCGGTTTCGCGGCTTCAGCTGCTGCCGGGATGCCTTGGAGGGAGAGAGGCGCCGTGGGGGACCCCCCCTTGCAAGGCATCGCGCAGCTGCGGAAGCCGGCGCCAGCTTCAGCTGCTGCCGGGATGCCTTGGAAGGGAGAGAGGCGCCGTGGGGGACCCCCCTCCCTTCCAAGGCATCGGCGCTGGCGAGAGAGGGAAGAAGAGGGCAGTGCAGGGAGGAGAAGCTAGCTCTCTTCCTCCTCCTTGTACCACCCCTTGTCCCTCTCTCACCGGCGCCGATGCGATCCGGTTTGCATCAGCGGTACGGAGAGAGGGACGGAGGGGGCGGTGCAGGGAGGAGGAGCTGGCTCACTTCCTCCTCCCTGCCCCGCCTCCCCCTCCCCCTCGGCCGCCTTTTAAAAAAAATTAGATTTTTTTTTAAAAAAAATTAAAAATGGCGGCCGGGGGCATAGCGGGGGCCGTGTCCAACAGGCTGGGGGGGGCGTGTACGGCCCCAGGGCCGCCAGTTGGGCAGCCCTGACCTATGGTAAACCAAGTTAACTATCACAATTTTTTAAAATCTCAACCGAGCTTGTGATTGTAAGTAGGAAGACAGGCCAATTTCTTTTTTTAAAAAAAATGCAGAAAGAGGTTTTTAAACAATTAATACATTCATCCACCTTTTACAGTGATAACTGGGCGGGGGGAAGAAATGCAAAGATACAAGATGGGTAATTCCTGGCTCAACAACAGTGCACGTGAAATTGTTCTTGGAATCTTTATGGACAACAAGTTGACCATGAGCCAGCAGTGTGATGCAGCAGCTAAAAAATCCAATGGGATTTTGGGCTGCATCAAAAGGAGTATAGTGTCTAGACCAGGAGTGGGCAATTACCGGTCCTCCAGGTGTTTTGGGCAATTACCGGCCCTCCAGGTGTTTTGGACTTCAGCTCCCAGAAATCCCAGCCAGTTTACCAGCTGTTAGGATTTCTGGGAGTTGAAGTCCAAAACACCTGGAGGGCCGGTAATTGCCCACCTCTGGTCTAGATCGAGGGAAGTCATTGTGCTTTTGTATTCTGCTTTGGTTAGACCTCATCTGGAATACTGTGTCCAATTCTGGGCACCACAATTGAAGAGAGATGTTGACAAGCCGGAAGGCATCCAGAGGAGGGCAACTAAAATGATCAGGGTCTGGAGATCATGCCCTATATGAAGCATCTTAAAGAAATGGATATGTTTAGCCTGCAGAAGAGAAGGTTGAGACATGATAGCCATGTATGTGAAAGGGTGTCATAAGGAAGAAGGAGCAAGCATGTTTTCTGCTGCCCTGGAAACTAGAACTAGGAGTAATGGATTCCACCTGAACATTAGAAAGGACTTCCTGACAATATGAGCTATTCAACAGTGGAACAGTGTGATGGAAACTCCTTCCTTGAAAGCTTTTAAACAGAGACTCGATGGCCATCTACCAACGGTGCTTTGATTGTACTTTCCCTGCATGGCAGAGGGTTGGACTGGATGGTCCATGTGGTCTCTTGCAACTCTATGATTCTACAATAACAATTAGTACTACAGCAGGCATCCATTAAGGTTCTGTTCCAGGATGCCCCACTTCCCAGATACAAAAATCTGTGAATGTTCAAGTTCCATTATATACAATGTCATAGTAAAATGGTGTCCCTTAAATAAAACGGACCAGTTAAGGTTTGCTTTATGGATTTAAGCCATTGATGGTTCAGTCTATGGATACAGATAGCTGGCTACAGACTGTAGCCGGGGAGTGTGGGGTTAAGGGTTTAAACCACCACCACCCCCCAAAAGGGTTCTAACTCCCCTCCCCACCCCTAAAACCTGGTTTACTCTTGAATTTTAACTGGTTAACCAAGCTATAAGTAAACCAGGATTCTTTTTTAACCTGACACATTTCAGGGCAGGGTAGAACTTTTTTTACCACCATCACCACCCACCACCCCCTGGCTACAGCCCTGGCTGGCTACAAGTATATTAACTGTTACATTAATAGTTGTACTCTTAAATATACAGTATTTACTGCCAAAACACCAAGAGGAGAGTGGACAGACATATCCCACAATATGAGCAATCAGCTTGCCTTGCCCTGGATTGCAAAATCTCAAGCCACTGCAATGAGGGGGCTTCAGCAAAATCTCGAAAAGGCCTTACTGGTACATTATTTAAAATGTTTATTCATATCATGATCTGATCACCATGCTCATTATATCCCACATTAATGGGGTTACCCTCTTCCACCCAGTCTCAGCCCCCAAACCAAACTTCAAAATCCTGGCTACGGCCTGAGCCACTGCCCCGAAATCTCACTTTGGCCAATTTCTGTTTGCTTCCTAATTTATTATGTGAATGTTTTATTTGAAGAAGTCTGAAGAAACCCATAATCATTAATAGGTTTCTTATTAAATAGCACCCCATTTCCCAAACACAGATTCTTATGCTGCTAGGGAATCCCTTTTCTTTCCCCTTAGACACATAATTGTAGAGTAGACAATGTCAATTACACCAAAGTCTATTCCATATGCTACCATTTATATTCCCTTGTGAAACTGATAACATGAGCAGCATAGGCCTTTCCTTTTTGTTCTCACTCTTTTCTATGGAACGACCCATTCCAACTTCATCTGCAGAACATTAGGCGGTTGCTTCATTTATTGCAATCTAAGAAGGCATTATTACATTTCTCTATCTGAAATGTGATCTTAAATAACAGCTTGTACAATAATTAAATGTAACTGTGAGAACATTGTTAAAGTCAATGACCCAATGCATTAGCCGTTTAAACACATTTTAAGTTAAGTGGATTATGGGGAAAGTAATTCAGGGTACGTTAAATAAGCACAAGCAATTTGTATGAGTGTCCAAGAATGGTCATGTCATTCTGATGATACTCCTGGTTATCCATTGTGGTGTAAGGAATAGCCAGAAACTGTGGTGGCCTGGGTTCAAATCCCTAGACACCCATAAAGATCTCAATTTCTGTCTCTCAAACCTTTCTATTGCAAAATGTTGTTATCAGACTATATTAAAATAACTGCATGCATGTCTCCCTGAATACTTGTTGAAAAGATACATATTTCCTTGGTTAACCTATAGTTGCATTCAATGCATTGATTAATACACTCATTAGAAAATACATAGAGTGAAGGACTGGTTTATTTCTTTCAGATTTTCAAAACTATAAATCTTTGTACAAAGAAATGGTTATGTCCACAGTATTTTCAATATTTAACCTTAACCAGCTGCAATGTTTATCAATGGCCTTAATACTCTAAAGGTGTTTCTATCTGATATTTGAAGCTGAGCAAGATCATCCCTGATTTGTACTTGGATGGGTAATAATGATGGAGTTCAGGGGAAATGGACCTTGACATTTGGGAGTTGTAGTTGCTGGGATTTATAGTTCCCCTAAAATCAAAGAGCATTCTGAACCCCACCAATGATAGAACTGGGCCGAACTTCCCACACAGAACCCCCAGGAGGCAAGAGGAGGTCTCTACTTGGGGAAAGGGAGGCAGGCCTTCCCAATGCATGGAGAGGGACGGGTGGGGGGGGGGGTGTTTGTAATTTTGTGTCTTTATCGAGGTAGGTTTCTTAGGGTTTTTATACTTCAACACACTAGACTCCCCCCCTTCCTGGAGGTTCCAATTTCCCACGGCACACCTGATGATCGCTCACGGCACACTAGTGTGCCCTGGCACACTGGTTGGGAAACACTGGAATAGGTAGTTTGAAAGCATGTATACATAGGGTTAAACAACATATGTGCAAGTTTTAGCTATGTAAGACTAAAGCCCCATCTACACTGACCATTTAATGCCATTTGAAGCTAGCTTCAAACAGTGGTGGCCAGACAACAAACACTCACAAAGTTGCACAAAAGAAAGCCTTTAATGTGCATCAATGCTCTGAGGTTAGTGTAATCACCACGCAAACCCCACATTGGTTCCAGGATTTCCTATGTAATCATCTGCACATTGTGAAACCATTTAAAACTGTATTAAATAGTCAGTGTAAATGGACCCTCATTGAAAAGAATGAAATTATCACGTGAGGAACAACTCTGCTCTTAATACTGTGCATTTCAGTAAGATTTCCTAAGACATTCTTATGGGTGAATAATTTTCCAACAGTTTACCTTTGGGGAATGGTGGAATAGTTAACGCATTGCTTTGATTGGCCCTGGAAATGAAGAACATCAAACTTTACTTCACTCACATCATAACAAGGAAAGCCTATTATTATTATTATTATTTGAAGCACAACAAGATTAGTTCACAGCAAACAAGATGACTCTGCTGGCTGTTGTATTGAATCACACATCGGATACTTCCCAAGTGTCTAGGACTGTGTGATGTATCGACGAATAATTCAGATCCCAGCAAGGTGGCTTTCTGCAGCTGGCAGATTATAATTTTGTCAGTGCTGATTGTGTTTAAGTGCAGGCCAAGGGCTTTAGGCACTGCACCCAGTGTGCCGATCACCACTGGGACCACCTTGACTGGCTTGTTCCAGAGTCTTTGCCGTTCGATCTTTAAATCTTCATATTGTGCCTTTTCCAGTTGTTTCTCTTCAATCATGCTGTCACCTGGGATTGCAACATTGACAATCCATACTTTGCTTTTTAACACGATTGTGAGGTCAAGAGTATTGTGCTCCAAAACTCTGTCTGTCTGAATCTGGAAGTCCCAGAGTAGCTTGACGTGTTCATTCTCTGTAACCTTTTCAAGCTTGTGATCCCAGCAGTTCTTTGTCGCAGGCAGATGGTATTTGTGGGCAAGTTCCAATGAACCATCTGGGCAATGGTGTTATGCCTCTGCTTGTAGTCTGTCTGCACAATCTTCTTGCAGGAGCTGAGGATGTGATCTATTGTTTCATCTGCTTCCTTGCCGAGTCTATATTTAGGATCTTTCGTTGACTTTTCAATTCTGGCTTTGATGGCATTTGTTCTAATGGCTTGTTCGTGGGCTGCCATAATCAGGCCCTCCATCTCCTTTTCAAAGTTCCATTTGTGAGCCACATCCATGTTTTTTCTTTGTCAATTTGGCTCTCAATTTTCCCCAGGAACTGTCCATGCCCTATAGCCCCGTGGGGACTCAAGGCAGTTTACAACAAGTTGCAGCAAACAAAGAACAAACTAATATATAAGCAATAAATAAACTGTGGCTCTTCAGATATTATTGGTCTCCAATTCACATTGGGTCCAACACTATCTGGAAAATGGTCAGGGATGCTGGAGCTTCTGGTCCAACAATATCAAGAAGAACAAAGATATATCAACAATATCAGGAGGTCCATTTCTTCAGTAGATCCACTTAGACCAGGGGTGCTCATTAGGTAGATCGCGATCTACTGGTAGATTGCGTAGGGTGTCCTGGTAGATCGCAGGCAGGGTGGGAGGAAGGCTCAGTCCCACCCCGCAGGCTCCCAACGCCGCCCAGGTGCTGCCGGCCCTGGGTTATATGAGGTCCTTTCCACACAGTTGAATAAACTCCCATGTTATCTGCTTTGAATCAGATTATATGGCAGTGTGGACTCAGAAAAAACCCAGTTCAAAGCAGCTATTGTGTTATATGTTTCACATTTTTGTAGTGGCTAGGAAGATCATTTTAACTTGGTTGTTTTATAAGTAGCTCGCATGCTGAAAAGGTGTGAGCACCCCTGACTTAGACATTAAGTTATGATAAGTTTGAATATACATGAAACAGTATTTTATAATTGATTGTGTCTGTTGTCAACTATAAATTAATGGTTGAGCTAAGGTTAAGTAGTTGAAAGCAACAATAATTTACAATCCCCATATTTCACTATTGTGCAGATAAGACTGACAAAGAGCAACATGGAAGCTGGAGCATATTTGTATCTTTTGTAGCCCTTGTAGGATGACTGGTGGTCTCAAAAAATTTCAATTTTCAGTGCATTGGGTTTTTTAATAAAAAAATCTTTGATCAGTGACTGGTGGGCTATATAATTATAAAACAAAAGTGTAAATGCAGAACTGGGAAGGAGGAGGACTCTGAATAGAAAACCCTAAAGAAATCAGACTGTTTATGTATTCTGGTGAAGAATCCCACAAAGTATTCAGCAAACCAGGACACCATAGTCCTGGTGGATTTATCCAAGGAAAAATGTGTTTGAAAAGAGTATCCATGGTAAAAAAAACCCCAGTAAATCCTGGGGGCATCCAATGTTGAAATATGGGGAGATTTTACGTATGTTTCAGCTATAATATATCATTTAATGTAAATTATTATTTCTAAAACACAGGTGGGCAGGCTATATCTTTTCCAATGAAACTGAACTTCATCACCAGTATAGCCCTAAATCACAGTGTGTATATATACAGGCAACAGGACATTAATGAAGGCATACTAAAATGAATAGCCACCATCATTGCAAAGTAGAAATCCAAAATACCAAGTCCCATTATTGTAGCAAGATGTTGTATCACTCCTTACCATGAAAAGTAAAGGAGGAGACAAAAAGAATGTACTTGCTCTGTCCACTTGGATTTTGTGTATAGACATCACTTTGTTTAAAGTTGTCTTGAATAGACCTTAGAATGAAATAGAATGAAACAGAGACATGATTGTATATAATAAATAAGAAACTCACAACCCAATCGTATATTATCCTCTACAAAGCAGCCTGCATTTTTAGATATTTGAAGAGGGCTTACCATTGGTCCCACCATCATTTCAGGACTATCAGGTCAGGACACTTGAGTAACTTTTCTCATTTGCTGTACACAGGCCAAGAAATTCCCTTCCACAAGAAGCCTAACTAGTTCCTTCCTTGCTTTCTTTCCACCAGGAAGCTAAGAACTTACTATTTAGAAAGATCTTTGACTTTTCACCATACGGCAGTAAGGCATTTGAAAGTAGTGTGCTGGTTTTAATCTTGGATCCTTTCAGATTAGATAAATTCTGAATGATTTTAACCATACACTTTAAAAACAGAATAGTCATTTACCGTATATACTAGTGTATAAGTAAAAAAATCCCAAAAAAAACTGATGAACTTATCCATGGATCAATGCTGGAAGAAGACGACGATGCCTTGATGAGCTTGATGAGTTTTGTACAACATGAATGCAGCCTGGAAAAAGAAAGTGAAGGAGAAGATCCAAGAAAGCAATCTGCCTCTATTAGGGACCAAGCGTGAACAGAGTGACAAGATGCAAAAGTAAGAAGGTGCTCTTGGTATGGCAATGGTTTCACCTCATTCCCCCTCCTTTACCCAAATCAGAGAAATAAAAGAAACTCTCCCTCCTCCCTCATCTCATTTTGGGGGGAGGGGGTAGAGTGGCATTCAACAACAATATGGGGAGCTCAAAAAGTTCTATATTCCTTAGGGTGCTATATTTATAAGCTTAGTATGTCCTGTTTTGACATATGGCATAGTGAGCTAGAACTCTGCCAAAGGGTAGACGAGCAAGACGAGTGTCAAGTATGGTGAACATCTTGAGTCAGAGCTCTCATGTTTCACTGACTTGTGTATTATCTGTAGTCTTATTCCTCTGCTAGTGATGTGGGCAACATGGAACATCATGGATCATTAGGCTTACTCCATACCTTATTGAGACTGGAGCTATGTTTCTAAGGACCTTATCCCATGAGTAGGAGGGAAGGAGGGAAAAGTCGAGGAAAGTGGGGGAAATCATCCTTAAGAGTGTGGCCCTGGCCGACCCCAGCAAGGTCCATCTTCAGATGTTTCCCTATCTTCTTCCAGCTTTCCTTCACATCTTCAATCAGAAGTCGTGGAACTCCGAAGTCTTTTGACCATCTTTGCACACTGGCAAGACAGATTTCCATACACAGACATCAGAAATAGCTGTGCATTATGGGATAGCCTCCGTGGGACTTCATTTTGCCAACGTATGCAGATGGTAGGAAAATGGGGAAAAATGGGGGGGGCATAAGTTCATCAGTTGACATCATGAGCAAGAAGTGTACAATTACAGAAAAAATTATCAACCTTCAAGATTTGAGTTATTACCAAAATAATGCTATTTGGCACAATTTTAACTAATGGCTTGACACTATGGATTTCCGGAATGCCTAGTTTGGTAAAGCACTCTTTGGTAGACAAGGTTAAAAGCTTTGTAAAACTTTAACTCTCGTAATTTCATAATAGTGAGCCATGGCAGCTGAAGTGGTGACAAACTGCATTAATACTAAAGTGTAGATGCACCTCCTAACAATTGCTGTAATGGAACTTGAGAGGTCAACTTCAAATCTGTGATTCACTTGGTCAATCAATCTATGGGCCCTTCTACACTGCTGTATGATCCAGAATATCAAGGCAAGTAATCCACATTATCTGATTTGAATTGGATTATCTGAGGGTGCTTCCAGACAGTTTAAAAGGTGGTATTAGGGAACTAGTGTGGTGTACTAGAGCCAGCATGATATATTGGTTTGAATGTTGTAACAAGATGTTTAAAATGGGTTTAAATCCATGCTTGGTCACAGAAACTCACTGGTTGTTCTTGGGTGTATTAGACTATCTTGCAGCAACAGAGAGAAAACTTGATATTTTATCCTGGATGAAAAAAAGCAGATTTCCTCATGACTGCGTGACCCTGTAGTCATGTAAAATTCGAGATTTCCCTCTTTAGCCCCCATAGAGACTGCTTCCTTCCTACCTATGCCAGTTTTAAAAAACCCAAAACAGCTAATCAACTGTTTGGGCTCCCACGAAGACACAGCTGATTTCTAGCTGGTTTCAAGAGAGGAGAACCATCAAAGGTGTCTGAAAGTATTTATTTTAAACTTTATAATATTAAATAGATTGTGAATAAGCAACTGGGGAAGGGGGGAAATTAGGCAACACTTTTTTAAAAAACAATCCACCATTATGCACTAATGTGGATATGCGCCCATAGAAATCTCTCCATATTTGTATTAGGATATTTGCATGTGCACATATAAGCACCAGCACATAAATGAGTGATTTTAAAAAATTGGTGGATGTTCCTCATCCACCCTCCATTTTATCCCAACACACAGAAGGGCTGTGAGAATGGTGAGGGAAGAAAACCCGGGATCGGCAGGACTGTGTGGGGATCTGCTCTGAGGCCTCGGGTTTGTTTATCCCGCATATTAATCCTGCATTTTGGCACTGTGTGGAAGCACCCTGAGTATGCATTGCTCTCTCTCTCTCTCTCTCTCTCTCTCTCTCTATATATATATATATATATATATATATTCCAGATCAAAGCAGATAATCTGGATTTTATTCAGCTGTGTAACTCATCTGCCTTCTTGTTAAACTAAAATAGGAGGGCAACCATGTATACCACTTTGAACACGTTGAATGAAAAATGGGATATAAATGTAACAACAAGTGTAAACAAATACATTCAGGAAGAGGAAGACATGATCTCTGGCCAGAATGGCTTAATTCACACATGCTATGCTCTGTCTGTTTCCTTTGCTTGTTACTCTGTCATAAAGTGAATGCTTGTGCTGGCATGAAGGCTACAGAGTTGCAGCGAGAGCAGCCACCACAGCTGGCAGAACAAATGATGATGGTATTTGGCATATTCATAAGCTTCTTATTCATTCTCTGCATTTGCCTTTAAAATGAAGTTTGATTCTGAACCCATTCCATGCTCATTTTCTCTCACTGATTGGTGATCATATTTGCTCACTTGGCAGGCACAGCAATATGGGGGGAGGGGGGTTGCACAGGAGTGTGCCGGGGCTATCTGCAGTCCTTCAAAACTCAACCACTTAAAATCGGTGCCAAAATGGACTCTTGCTGGCTCAACCATCCCAACTGGTAAGTCATAAAAACCCTGCAAACTTGGCCATTTTAATATTAACGGCATTCAATGGTCCAAAGCAACCCAATCGACCAACAAACGGCCAGCATTTTGATTGGAAATCAAATTGCAACAGCATTACTTCATTTCTCATATGCCCCATGCTGGGTTATTCCAATGAATGACATTAAACAAGCAAACAAACATTTGCTCTCCTTCCACACTTTGGTAGATAGGGTTCGGCACACAGATGCCTATTGTGCTCAGAAAGCCGGCCGTTTTACCTTGCTCCTCTTCTTGGCATTCTCTGAAACAGTACCTTGAGCCAGCTGTAATAAATGATGGTGGGTAGGTGGGTGGAAGAGATTCTTGTAATTGATTATTTAGTGCTAAAGAGGAAAAAAATTAACACAGGTGGTGATGGCAGATGTGACAGCCCAGGATACTTGGCAAAATAGAGCCTATATTGGATCACTAAAATACAAAGTCTGATCAGGGGCTGACTGCTGAGTTTCTTTCCCCCTCCCTTTAGATGTTTGCATAAGAAACATTTGTGTACCTTTTTCTTTTTCTAAAAAAACAGTTAACTTTTTTCTCTTTTTGTTAGATTTTTGGCACTGATAAAATTCACTGTGTTAAATTAAGTTACTAGAAAATCCTTACAGCGTGTCAGTGCCAGCAATTAAATGTTTTAAAGTGTATCAACATTCTCAGATCCCAAAATGCACATTGGATCACATAACAGCCACAATTGATACTTTTATGGCATAATACCACAAATCCTGTATTTTAAGGCAGGCTTTCAAAATGTTGCTGTTGTTGATGTCATTGTTGTTGCTGCTAATTAGCATGCATTCATTGTTTCTATGCATTTCCTTCTCTTTTCCAACAGTTTAAAATATTCATCATTTCAACAGGAATTCTTGTGATTACAACACATAGCACTCCATAGATCATCTAATCTTCAGAAAATGGGATTTTGATAGCAGTTTTAACTTGATTTGCTTTTTTTGCAAGAAGCTTGATTATCAGCCACCTTTTTTGTAGATTTAGGTGGTCATTAAAAAACAGAATGTTTTAGCCCTGCTGAACTATCACATCAAACTGTTATCTCTATTTCTAGGGTAATTAAAGGGCTTTCTCATCACCTACCACCACCAAAAGCTCTCATACAATTCAATTCGTATGAGCAGATTGTATCTGGTTTCCTGAAATAATAAGTGTTGTATTTGTTCCTCCAGAAGCTTTTTGCTGTGGCCAAGACCATTTTCTTGGTGGACTAGTATTGACATCTAGATGATATTCTCAACTTTCAGAGTTGTGAGAACAAATACTTAACACAATGTTCACATGAAAAACAGCAAGCTGTTGCAAAAAAAAAAGTAGATATCTGGAGAGTATTTTTGCATGTTTATACATATTTATACAAATAATCCTGGCCAGAAATCTTTGTCACTGTGTAACATTGTTTTACATACTCTTAGCTATGTATCAGAGGCATGAAGAAACCCTGATAAGGAATTGTAAAGATATACAGTTGGACACTTGCAAAAGTGTCCTGATGTATACAGGAACTTCCTAGCAGCACTCTGAGTGGATCCAGACAGCCTTTTATCCCAGAAATATCTGCATTTAAAAATGCTGATGTTTCTGGTAAATTGTGTACACCCACCCCAGAAAGTGCATGCTTTCTGGGGTGGGTGTCCAGATGTTGTACTGGGATTTCCCAGGACAACATTAGGAGACTAACCCTCCCCCCAGAAGCCCCCCTAAAGTGAGTAAAAACAAAAAGAACTCACCCAGCCTCCCAAGGATGGCTGCCGGAATTCTCCGGAAGCGTACAAATGATATGCTAAGAGAAAGCCGGGGGGGGGGGGAAGAAAATCGCTCCCCCCCTTTCCCCTGGCATGTCATTTGTAAACACCTGGAAAACCCATTATCTAATTAATTTGCTACAAACCATGGTTTTCCTGGTTTGTAGCGAATTAATTCGGGATTGTCCAGAACGTTGTTTGAACAGCCCCTCCTTTATTGTGGTAGATACCGCAATAAAGGTATTGTCTGGACAGGCCCTCTGTAGCTAATATCCCAATGCACAATGTGACTGATGCACAACATGGCCAATGTGTATTGGCCCCACTGTGTATCCATCACATTGTAATGATGTTGATTATTTGTGTGTAAATGTTGTGTGACATGTGTTAAAATGTATGTTGTTTTGAATGTTCTATGGTTTGTTTCTGTGGGTGAAACAGAAGGGAGGCATGGCAGAAGCTTAGAAGAGCTGTCGCCATGGCAACCAGGCTAGAGGCTAGTAGAATGTTCAGGTTTGAATTCTACAGTTGGAAAAGAGCGGGAAGCCAACTGCCAAATGAGAGGGGGAGGAGTTATGTTCTAGTTTAGAGTGTCCTAAGGACTGAAAGAGAACGGTCCAGTGTTAGTGTGTGTCTTAAGGTCTGCTAGTGAGCAGTCCAGTTAAAGGGTATAGAGACCCTAGTTAAAGTTGCAGGGGTTTATAGAGGTTTAGTGGAAACCCTATAATAGGTCCCCATTGTGTTATGTAACAGAAAAAGTTGTGCCTCTAAGGAAGTTTGAAACCAACCAAGATTGTACCCATTTGTGTCAAAATAAATTGTTTGCATCTTAAAAGGAAAACACCTCTCCTGATTCTTTTATTGGTGGTGGCCCTCAAAGTCAGTGGTCAGCCGGATAAATGGTGGCAGCGTGGTCAAGTGGTCACTGAGAAGTTTTAAAACTCCAGTCAGTTAAATGGTGAAGGGGTGAGACAGTACCCTGCCAATAAACGTGAAGTTGCTGAGGTAACTTCGAGGTTTCCTTGGATTGGAGGTCAGCAGTGTGGACATAGAAAGATTGTCCAGTCTGAGGCCGGTCAAGAAGTGGAGTGGTCACATATTGGCGGCAGCGGTGGGATCTTTAAGAGAGGGTCCACCCTGTCCAGCCGGTTGATTTGAACGTAGCTTCACCGCATATTGGCGGCAGAGCGGTGGGATCGTGTAAGAAAACTGATCCAGTGCGAAAGCAAGGCTACCAGAGGAATTTGTTTAATTTCTCAGTTTACTGACCAAAGTCGTGTGGTAGTAGGAACTTTAATAGTTTAGTTTAAAGTTCTGAGGTAAAAGTTCGGCAAAATGACCACCAGGAGACAAACGAGGGCTTTGGAGGAAGCAGGGCAGCCTGAGGTTCTGCAGGAAGGAGAAGACTCTGAAATTTCAGAATCAGAGTCAAGTAAAATGTCTGGAGAATACCGGTTTAGGCTTGAGGTGATGAAACTTGAGATGCAAAGGGAAGAGAAAGAAAAGGAGAGAGAGATGCGAAGAGAAAGAGAAGAAAAGGAGAGAGAGATGCAAAGAAAGAAAGAAGAGAAGGAAAGAAAGAGAGAGAAAAGGAGAGAGAGTTGCAAGAGAAATAGCCAGGTTGGAGTCTGAGAGAGGGAATGCCTCTCAGCGTGCCAGGCCAGTTCAAGAGGTGCAGGCAGAAGGTTCTATAGACCAACTCCTGAGGAGATTCCCGAAGTATGTAAAAGGGGATAGTGTGGAGAAATTTTTGGTTTCTTTTGAAAGATGTTGCTATGATTTTGAAATTGAAGAGGAGAGATGGATGACATATTTACGACCACAGATCTGCGGACAGTTGCTGGAGATTTATAGCGATATGGCAGAACAGGACCACAAGGTTTACCAGAAGTTTAAACAACAGGTCCAACAGAAGCTTCAGTTGACGCCAGAACATTACAGAGTTAAGTTCAGGTCCTTGAAAAGGAGAAAACCGAAAGTTTCTGTCAGCTAGCATCAAAGCAAAGCCAGTATTTCGATAGTTGGTTAAAAGGTGCTCAAATTACCAGTTTTCAGCAACTTAAGGATCTGATGATCCTGGAACAGTTTTATCAAAATGTTCCCTCAGAGTATAAATGGTTAGTTCAAGAAAGGAATCCTGAAACACCCAGTCAAGCAGCTCTTATGGTGGATAAGATGGTGACATTGAGAGAAGGAGTTTGTAAGGCTGAAGGCTACAAACCAGTGGAGAAACATTGTTTCAAGAAACCATACAAAGTGTTGCCACAGTATCAAGAGGCTAAAAAATGCAGGAGAGTACGCTCGTTACAGAAGGCCTGAGGAGAAAAATTACCTCAGAGATGGCTCCCTCAGTAGTGGAAATCGTCCAAGCTTTGATATGGCTAAGAGAATGTGTTTTTCATGCGGCAAGTTTGGACATATGAAAGCACAATGTTATCTACATAGCAAGGAAAAATCTTCCTTATGTATAACTCCAATATTAGAAAAGAGTTTTGAGAAGGGGCTTGAGTCTAATAAAGGAAAGAGTTCTTCGGAACCAATGCAAGTACATAATCCCTTAGAAAAACAATGCCTTTTTGTTATGTTGGACACAGATAGAGATGACTACTTTGAACCACTTCAAGTAGGTCAAAACGAAATATTAGGATGGAGAGACACCGGATCGGAGGTCTGTGTGATTCGCCCTGAACATGTGCCAGAGGCATTCAGAAAACCTGTGTCTCAGCTTAGACTAAAAGGAGTAGGGGCAGTGTTGTGCGACGTTGTGTCTTTGCCAATCCAATATAAGAATTGGAAAGGATTTTGGGATTTTGCAATATATGAGGACATTCCTTTTGATTGTCTGCTGGGAATGATATTGTAAGGAAGATCAAGTATTTAACAAGAGATGATGAGTTAACTGAAGGTCCAGTTAAACAGCAAGATGTTTCTTGTTTACCAGTTGATATTATCCCTGAAGAAAATCCTGAGACAAGTTCAAATATAATAGAGTTAGTGAAAACAGGAGCAGGAGAAGAGGATATTGCTAATGAGCAAAAGGCAGATGAAACACTGAGATCTTTATTTACTGCGGCTCAGGATGAGACGAAAGTCTTATCAAAAGAAAATCCTTCAAGATTTGTAGTTAAGGACGAGTGTTGTATAGAGAGACCATGTGTGTAAAGTCTCCAGGAGGAACTAGTTCTTGTACACAAATAGTTGTGCCCCAAGCTTATAGGGAACAACTTATGAATTTGGCACACGCAAGCACACAAGGTGGCCATATGGGAATCGACGCACCACACAGCGCATCACCAGAAATTTCTTTTGGCCCAATATGTATCAGCACATTAAAGAGTTTTGTCAATCGTGTGATACATGTCAGCGTGTCGGAACAGGAAAAGACAAGACCAAGGTTCCCTAATTCCTATGCCACTAATTGGAGAACCATTTTATCGTGTGGGGATCGATATTGTGGGACCCTTACCAAAGGCAAGTCGTAGAGGACGTCGGTATATCCTTACTTTGATGGACTATGCCACGAGGTACCCAGAAGCAGTGGCGTTGACTAATATTGATACAACCACAGTAGCGAACGCCTTGTTGTCTATATGGGGAAGAACAGGATATCCCAAAGAACTGATTTCGGATTTGGGAACCCAGTTTACGTCAAGACTGATGGAAAGACTGTTGGAGATGTGTGGAATTAAACATCTGACATCGTCTGCTTACCATCCACAAACTAATGGTCTTGTGGAAAACCTAAATAAGACCTTAGTAAGAATGATCAAGGCGTACACTCAACAACATCCAGCCGATTGGGATGAGAAACTACAGCAACTCCTGTTTGCATGCAGAGAGACTCCACAAGGCAGTACAGGATACAGCCCTTTCGAGTTACTCTTTGGAAGGAAGGCGAGAGGTCCGCTGGATCTAGTGAGAGAGCACTGGGAGACTTCCTCGGTTGCAGAGCCAGTTCCAGTGAGTCGGTATCTACAGAGTTTACGGGAGGCGATGGAGATGGCAAGAGTTATCGCTCAAGACAACCTTGCAGCAGCACAGCAGAAACAGAAGACCTGGTATGATCAATCAGCCCGAGAGAGATCCTTCGCCGTTGGTGATAAAGTACTATATTTGATCCCGGAAAGAGTCAACAAACTTCAATTGAAATGGACAGGACCATGGACAGTTGTTAAGCGTGCCAGCAGAGTTAACTACTTGATACAAGAATTACAATCAGGACTGGAAAAACTGGTGCATGTTAACTCGCTTAAACCTTATGTTGAAAGATCAGTAGATGTATGTATAATAGTTAATGAAGGTGTAAATGGATCGTTTCATTTCTGGGAAGGGAATAGGAAGGCTGACAAGAGTGTGAGTCAGGTAAAGCTTGATGAAGGGCTGACTTGCAAACAGCAGGAGCAACTTAGAGAACTGCTCCATAAGTATAAAAATTTGTTTCGGATTTACCGGGAAGAGTAGAAGGGTGCAACATCAAATTATAACAGGAGACGCCTTACCCATTGCGTCTACTCCCTATCGAGTCACAGGGAAACTCGTGGAGTGTGTTGATAGAGAAGTTCAGGAAATGCTGGATATGGGGATTATAGAACCATCCAGTAGTCCTTGGGCATCACCCGTCGTGTTAGTTCAAAAACCAGACAACACAATAAGGTTTTGTGTTGATTATAGACGGTTAAACGAGGTGACGCAAACCGATACATACCCTATGCCAAGGTTAGACGACCTGTTAGAAAAAATGGGGAGAGCCAATTACATCAGTAGCCTAGATCTCACCAAGGGTTTTGGCAGATACCAATGGATCCCAGAGACCGGGAGAAAACGGCCTTTAGAACCCATAAAGGGTTACATCAGTTCAATGTCTTACCATTTGGACTTAAAAACAGCCCAGCCACTTTCCAACGATTAGTAGATAAGATACTCGGGGGTATGAGTAACTTCTGTGTGGCATACATGGACGACATAGGTGTATTTAGCAATACCTGGGAAGAACACCTACAACATCTAGACCAGGTGCTGTTTCGACTGAAAGAAGCAGGGTTAACAGTAAAAGCACCCAAGTGTCGTTTAGGGAATCGAATGTCCAAGTACCTAGGACACATGGTGGGAAGTGGTATGATTGGTCCAGAACCTACTAAGGTGGAGGCGATACACAAGTGGCCGATACCCAAAACCAAAAAACAGGTTCGGTCCTTTTTGGGATTAGCCAGTTATTATCGAAGGTTTATCCCAAATTTTAGCGAATTGGCGACTCCATTGACAGGCTTAACCAAGAAGGCATGTCCAAATGTTGTAGTGTGGACACCACAATGTCAGGAGTCAATGGACAAGTTAAAACAGACCATAACATCACAGTCAGTGTTGAAAGCTCCAGATTTTGATCGTCCATTTATATTAACGTGCGACGCATCAGAAACAGGTTTGGGAGCGGTTTTAAGTCAAGCTGACGAGGATGGGGAAAAGCATCCTGTAATGTTTTTAAGTAAAAAGCTATTGCCGAGAGAAAGTAGTCTTTCTACCATCGAGAAAGAATGTCTCGCCATAGTGTGGTCGATTCAAAAACTGAGACCATATCTGTGGGGCAGGAAGTTTGTTTTGCAGACGGATCATGCGCCATTAAAATGGCTGAGTAATGTTAAGGGTACTAACAACAAACTCTTAAGATGGAGTTTACTCTTGCAAGACTACGATTTTAAGGTAGTGCATGTGAAAGGCAAATCGAATGTAGTAGCTGACTCTTTATCGAGAGTTACTTAAATTCAGATTACAGAATGGATATGGTTTGTATATAGTTGTGTAAGTATAAATGTATATGTGAAATGTATAAGATTATATAATGTCTTGCTAACGGCATTATTTTTAATTCACTCTGGACAGAGAGAATTAAAAATAATTTCGGGAGGAAGGAAGGTAATGTAATGATGTTGATTATTTGTGTGTAAATGTTGTGTGACATGTGTTAAAATGTATGTTGTTTTGAATGTTCTATGGTTTGTTTCTGTGGGTGAAACAGAAGGGAGGCATGGCAGAAGCTTAGAAGAGCTGTCGCCATGGCAACCAGGGCTAGAGGCTAGTAGAATGTTCAGGTTTGAATTCTACAGTTGGAAAAGAGCGGGAAGCCAACTGCCAAATGAGAGGGGGAGGAGTTATGTTCTAGTTGAGAGTGTCCTAAGGACTGAAAGAGAACGGTCCAGTGTTAGTGTGTGTCTTAAGGTCTGCTAGTGAGCAGTCCAGTTAAAGGGTATAGAGACCCTAGTTAAAGTTGCAGGGGTTTATAGAGGTTTAGTGGAAACCCTATAATAGGTCCCCAATGTGTTATGTAACAGAAAAAGTTGTGCCTCTAAGGAAGTTTGAAACCAACCAAGATTGTACCCATTTGTGTCAAAATAAATTGTTTGCATCTTAAAAGGAAAACACCTCTCCTGATTCTTTTATTGGTGGTGGCCCTCAAAGTCAGTGGTCAGCCGGATAAATGGTGGCAGCGTGGTCAAGTGGTCACTGAGAAGTTTTAAAACTCCAGTCAGTTAAATGGTGAAGGGGTGAGACAGTACCCTGCCAATAAACGTGAAGTTGCTGAGGTAACTTCGAGGTTTCCTTGGATTGGAGGTCAGCAGTGTGGACATAGAAAGATTGTCCAGTCTGAGGCCGGTCAAGAAGTGGAGTGGTCACATATTGGCGGCAGCGGTGGGATCTTTAAGAGAGGGTCCACCCTGTCCAGCCGGTTGATTTGAACGTAGCTTCACCGCACCCAAGAAAAAATTGCTCCAAATTCTTGTTACTGTTGTTCTTCACAGTCAGATTTCCCCAAAATTTAGAAACTTGCTTTTCAGCCAGGAAACAAATAGCAGTGGATCCCGGGAACATTCCACACCACTTCATTTCAGGAGGCTGCCGTACTACAGAGAAAAGAATGAACTGACTGCTGAGAAGATGAAAAACAAAAGCATATAAGTAGCTCTCAGTCATTGAGGGCTTTTAAACAGCGATTGCTGATGTCTGAATTATACCAGTTCTTACAAAAGCAATACATTCATCTCCTGCCTCACAAGTGGCTATCAGCAGAATTGTGGCATTAAAGAATGCAAACCAAAAGAAAAGGCATTTCCACCTCAAATGTTATGGACTTTGTGGTATTGCCTCTGAAATTCTAATTTTTATGCTCTATACCAAAGCAGGGATACTGAATTCTTTTTTTTTCTGTTCAAGGAAGTTATTCTGCACTGGTGGTATGCAGGTGTTTATATGAAAACTGTGCTTTTGGCATGAAAAATTCACCATTCCAAAATATCGCAGCTTCTTTATATTATTAGTTCCTGGTAAAACAGTGTATTGTTCCTACATGCTACACATATCTTTGTGGATGCATGCTGTAGTGTAGGTGCAATGTAGCTATATCCACATAGAGTAAGGCCTTAGAGAACAGCTCTTTAGCAGCAGGTGGTAGCATCTAAATTTATGATCTAAGGGTGGTATCATCTAAACCAGTGTTTCACAACCTTTTTTGAGCCGCGGCACACTTTTAACATTTAAATAATCCAGGGGCACACCACCAACCAAAATGACACAAAATGACACTCTAACACAGTAAAGAATGGCTGGGGGATGGTGGCCTGCTGGGAGCAGCTGCTGGGAGTGCTGAAGCCAGGGGAGGAGCCATGCCATGCCCTGCCCCTCCCCCAAGCTTCAGCTCTCCCACAGCTTCTCCAGCCTTGAAGGGGCAATGCCAAGCCAGCGGTGGCAGATCCAGCACAATGCTGGCTTGGCACTTTCCCCTCAAGGCTGGAGAAGCTGTGGGAGAGTGGAAGCTGGGGAGGGGGCAGAGCCAGGCCATGCCATGCCCTGCCCCCTCCCTGGCTTCCTCCTCCACGCAGCTTCAGCGAGCGAGGGACGAGAGTCATGGTGGGAGTCATGGCGGATTAGAGGCTGGCTGTGGAAACGGCCAAAGGAGGAGGTGCCCCGGCCCCTTCTTCTTTTTCCTCGCCACCGCCCGGCCTTTCCTCCTCCCCCCCCCAAGCAGCAGGAGTTTGGCAGGAGGGGGGGGAAGGAAGGGGGGCAGAGAGCTTTTCTCGCGGCACAGCAGGAGGTCTGTCATGGCACACTACTGCGAAACGTCTTAGCGGTTGGGAAACACTGATTTAAACTGAGTGAAAAACTATCTTCAGAGCAAGTGTTTCCAATAAGGACACGGGGACTCCTCACACTGGAATTGCCATGGATTGCCATGAATCGCTGCAATTGAGGTAACGTCCACCCTGGAAGTTTGGGGACCTATCGCCCCATACCCCACACCATTCCAGCTTAACCCCTAACTCATCACACAGGGGAAGCATCAGGCTGCTGTCACTTCCTATATATGTCTTTCGCTGCTGGCTATTTTTCAGCAGCAGCAACAGGTTTTTGGCAGTTTTGCCATGGGGCCACCCTGAAAGTACTTCTCTGGAATGTGATGGGAGCCACCAGACTCCATAGCAAAAGTGGTAAAAATTCATCACAGCCACTAAAAAGGCAGAAGGAGCTTCTTGATAATATCTGGTAACAGTCATTTTCATACCAGCAAAAATGTTAATTATCTCACTGGTCAAAATCAAAGTAATACCAGGGTCATTCCAGATAAATGCAAAATATCTCAGTCCATGTTTTGTCTTTTTTCTTATTTCACTCTGCATTTTGTTTCTATCCATTATGAGTCATCCCCATGCCCTTTTTCCCATTAACATTTCTGATTTTATTTGGGCATAAGGTGGACTCTTAGTACCCACTGGGATATGGTTCCATGATCCCCTGACTTCATTTGTATATATTCTCTCTTTCTATCATATATGGTTTTAGCTATTCAAATTTTAAAATGTATGAAATGCTTGGAGTGAACATTATTTCTTCAAAATGACCCGTAAACCTTAGAAAAGTGCACATTCACAATGCAAGATTGTCTTTCTGTGATGAGTGACAGGAGATGCAAAAAGGTCTCTTTTGCTGAATTTGTCAAATCCAATGAGATTCTTTCCTACTCCAGATCTATAACAAGGTCAATGAAATCATGAGCTGATTTTCTTCAAAATATATCTGCCTTTTACTATAATTAATTGCATGCAGTTGTTATGATGTATTGTTCTTATTGTTGTGTGCATTTAACTCATTTCCTATTTGTGGTAAAATGAACTGCCAACCAATAAAGCAGTTTCAGGAAGGAAATTATGTGCTCCCCATAATGAATTTCAGTCAACGGTCTAGACACAGCATTTGGACCTGCTGAGGTTTGCAAACAGTTTCCAAAAGCACCTTTGGAAGCTGTCAAATGTGTTACAATAACCCAAACAGGATGTAATCCAGGCATGTGTTACTGTGGCCAGATCTGACATCTCAAGGAACAGGCATTCCTGGTGCATTAGTTTTAATTATTCAAACACAGTCCTGGCCGCCACCAAGATCTAGACTTCCAGGCTCAGGATTGAGTCCAAGAGAATGGCAATGGTACAATCCTGAGAGTTTATTTATTTATTTATTTCCAGCATTTTACCCCGTTCTTCTCAACCCCCAAGGGGGGCCTCAGAGTGGCTTCCAAAAAGGCACAATTTGATGCCAACACAGTAAAAATGTCGGATTACTGTTTAAATTGCTTCTGTTTTAATTTTGCTGTTTTTTACTGTTTTTAACTGTATGTATTTAACTGTATGAATTTTGCGGTACCTTGTGGCTACTGTGAGCCACCGCGAGCCTCCGGGAGTCGGCGGCATAGAAGCCGAAATAATAAATAAATAAATAAATAAATAAATAAATAAATAAATAAAATAAAACACAATATAAAACCCCAAAAACATTCAGCACTAAAATACATTAAAATACAATTACATTAACACATCATACGCAATCAATTAAGTTAAAAACAGTGTTCCGTCCATAAAAAGCATTGAGCCCTATTCATCAACTTTCCATTAAAATCCAGTCTAAAATGCTGCCTTGTGCTACCGGTAGTGTGCAAACGCCTGGTCCCACAGCCAGGATTTTACTTTTTTCCTGAATGTCAGGAGGGATGGAATTGATCGTATGTCGCTAGGAAGCGCATTCCACAGACGGGGAGCCACCACCGAGAAGGCCCTCTCCCTCATCCCCACCAGCCGGATTTGAGAAGTTGGCGGGAGTGAGAGCAGGGCCTTCCCAGATGATCTTCAATTACGAGGTGGGACGTAGCAGCAGATGAGTTCGGACAAGTAAGTTGGGCCAGAACCATATAGAGCTTTAAAGGTCAAAACCAGCACTTTGAATTGAGCTTGGAAGTGGACAGGCAGCCAGTGAAGCTGACAGAACAGGGGGGTGGTATGCACCCTGTATGTAGCTCCAGTTAGTAATCTGGCTGCCACCTATTGGACTAGTTGTAATTTCTGAACTGTCTTCAAAGGCAGCCCCACGTAGAGTGCGTTGCAGTAATCTATCCGGGATGTGACCAGAGCGTGGACAACCGTAGCCAGATCAGACTTCCCAAGGTACAGGCGCAGCTGGCACACGAGTCTTAACTGTGCAAAAGTTCCCCTGGCCACCGCCAAGACCTGGGGTTCCAGACTCAGCGATGAATCCAGGATCACTCCCAAGCTGCGAACCTGCATCTTCAGGGAGAGTGTAACCCCATCCAACACAGTTCACAGTAACATAACCCCATCAAATACAAAATTCATCCCTATTCCCTGATCTTTCTTCCAACTAACCAGGCACCTTTGTCTTTTCTGGAATAAATCTCACAAAACCAGTCTAGTATCAATATTCTGGATATACATGGATAACTAATCCAGAAGGAATGCATGTTTTAAAGAAAAGGTATGAAGAACTGTAAACCTCAACATCATGGATTGTGTCTGGGTCGTTTGACTTGCTACAGAAGTGGAGAAAACCTTTAACAGCATTGGCTCTACTTGGATTTTCTAGAAGCATCATTAATCAGGAGAAGCAAGAATGAAACAAGAGAGAAATATGGGTCTTTGTCTAAAGACATATTTGCCTTCTTTACTCCAAACCTCTTTTATTTTGTAGATTGAGCTTCAATCCATCTTTTAAAAAAACCCACTGCTACTTTAATCAGCTTCAGTTAAAATCCTCTTATCAGCCTCTCATTCCAGTGTCTCATATAGGCATGTTGAAAGCAGGGGAACCCGAGTCTCTCCAAGCCAAATGAGATTAGCAAAACAAAATCCCGGCTGCTCTTCTCAGTGACAATGGCCCTTTACAGCTTCAGTAAACATGAACTCCTGCCTTCTGTATGACTGCCATTCAAAGGGAGAAACAATGTGAAAGCCAACCAACAAAATCACTTGGATGCTTTTGTTGGAAAACGACATTCTCAGTTGTACATGGTTTCCATGCAACTTTTCTTTACAGTATACTTAACCTTCTCTAAATTTAAAAAAGATGATGATGATCATGCAAATTAAACATACACCTGGGCATCTTCACTGAACACCTGTATCACACATTCCTTTAGTTGTGTGAAAGAAGGAACTAGGAAGTCCATCCAGAAAAATATAACTGCACACTAACAGCCCATTCCTATATTTACGCACAATTGAGAGCAATAAAGTCTATTGCAAGATAAGTGGATACAGTATAGGTGTAAAACCCTCAATTTCCAAAATTCTCTTGAATATTCTACTGAAGCCACTTCCACACAGCTGAATAAAATCCCACATTATCTGCTTTGAACTGGAAAATCTGGCAGTGTGGACTCAGATAACCCAGTTCAAAGCAGATATTGTGGTATTTTCTGCCCAGGCCCGGATTACCCATAAGGCCACCCTAGGCCATGGCACTTTTTTGGGGGGGGCAGCAGGTCCGGACCCCCAAAAAAAGTTTTTAAAAAGTAAAAAAATCCAAAAAAACCTCCCCCCAAATTTTTTTTAAAGGCGCATGCGCAGAGGGCATGCTTCCCTATGCCTTCCTAGCATTGCCCGTTTCCCCTGCTCGATCCATGGCATTCGCTTCTCGGTGGAGATTGTCCCGCGGCGAGACCCGTCAGCCCCTCCTCAATCTTTTCAATGGTTGCTGGGACATCTCTTCCTTTGCGACTGAGCCCTTCGATTGGCCGCCAGCGCTGCCTGTGTGGGGAAGATTTGGCTTCGATTGGTCAAGCGGGGACGAGTAGGTGGGGTCTGTCGTGTGGAGGTTGGTACCGCTGGCGTCGCGGCGTCCGAGACGCCTCTCTGGCCAGGAAGAGGAGGAAGAGCGGGCCAAGGAGATCCTGTGGGGCTTCAAGCTGTATCCGGGCTCACTTCGGGGAGGGAAGGAAGGAAGGAAACTGGGGGGGGGGAGGCGGCCACGGGAAGGCTGTGCGACGCTACAGGGGAATTACGGGAGTGAGTGAGGATGCCAAGGATGGAGGAGGCCCGGCCGCTGCTGCGGGTTTCCTCGCGTAATTACGATACAGAAGCTTTGCTCAGGAGGGAGGGGAATAGGCAGGGTGCAAGGCTGGAGGCTGCTTCCATAATAATAATAATAACAACAATAACAAGAACAACAACAATTTAAGCAAACTATCATATTCCTTTGTATCTAAGCCTCCCCTTTTTCATGCAAAGGTCAAAGGCAGATATCAATATAATAAGAATTAAAAATGGCAGATATAAATATAATAATATATATAGGAGGTGGAGGCAGAGCTGGGGGCGGGGTGGAGCCAGGGGCGGGGGCAGAGCTTTTGGCCTAGGGCACCAAAAGGGCCAGATCCGGGCCTGTGTCTTCCTTGATATTCTGGGGGCCTGTCCAGGCATTACTTTTATCCCAGGAGCTCCCACAGCAAACAGGAGGGTGGCCAAATGTAATAGCTACAAATGGTAAAAAAACACGAGATTTTCAGGTGCAGGAATATCCCAGTTCTCAGCTGAAAATACACATCTTCGAATGTGGGGACATACAGTCATTTTCTCTATTCAATGTTGCACATCTTTTCACAATAAGAGCAATCAGGAACAGACATGTATAACTCAGGAACAACACCCTGTGTGCACAGATGGCCCTGCAGCTTATATAACCCAGGAACGGAACTTATACAATGATTTGCATCTTCACATCTTAACTTTTTTTAAAAAAAAACACTGAAATTATCAGCGGAAGTCCCATGGCAGCCATCTTAGGGGCTGCAAAATCCCATGACAAAGCAGCAAGTGTAGATGACAGAGGCGGGATATTCCAGGACAAACAGGTCTGTAACTGGACATCTTCTCAGGTCCCAGGGGTTTTTGCCCATGACTAAAGCATGCCATTTAGTGCTGTCTAGAACTGCCCTGGGATATAGGGCTGTGTGGAAGGGTCCTGAACGACCATATCCACAAAACTCCCTTGCTATGTCTTCCAATTTTACTTTGCGTTACTATGCTGTTTCTCTTTTTCCTACATGGAAGCTCTCCAAAGCCCTTCGTTTACCCATTTCCAAAATGACGTGGTTCGATGCAGCCCATAATGAATGAATGACCATAAGGGACAAATGTCTTAGAAGCCAAGATAAGGGGACCAGTCTACTCAGTGTGTTGTCCTGACACTCTCTGTTGTTTGGCATTTTATCAAGAACTCTAGGGAAATAATACTTGTATTTTGATTGTTGAATTTTGAAGATTGTATGTTACAATATATTTATATATATATATTAAAATTTTTAAAAATGAGCTCTACTCTATGGGTTGCCAGACATACTCAGGATGAAATGCAATTGAAACAAAACTAAATATAAAGTCACTAGTTGGGAAGGAATTAAAGGAAAAGATTTGAAAAAAGGAGAAAGTGGGGAATAGAGGAAGACGGAAAAAAGAAGGCATGCAATGGGGTTCTCAAACTTAATAACCAAAGGCTAAGAGTTGTCAAAGGGAGCAATCTACATGATACATTGGGGGTGAGGGGGGAGAGACAGCAGAGAAAGAATGAATAGATGATGCAATGAGATGGACAGAGTGTGTATATTTTCAGTGGATTGACTTGGGTGTGACCTGAGGCAATATCACTACCCATTTTGTAAGCTAATACAAAGGTGAAGGTGAATCCGTCGAAGATGGAGATCCTATGGCTGGGTCGCCCTGGGTTGGATGAATGCCGACTGCCTACCCTGGACAGTGAGCTTTTAAGCCCGTCGTCTTCAGTAAGAAGCCTGGGGGTCCAATTGGACCCACTGCTATCAATGGAGATGCAAATCTTCATGGTATGCAGGACCTCGTTTTTCCATCTACGACAGGCTAGGCAGCTGGCTCCCTACCTGCCCAGGAGTGACCTTGCTACGGTGATCCAGGCAATGGTCATCTCAATACTGGACTACTGTAATGCCCTCTACATTGGCCTTCCTTTGTCATCAATCCGGAAGCTCAAGCTAGTGCAGAATGCTGCTGCTCGACTGCTGGTGGAAGCACCCGCACAAGAGCACATTACACCTATTCTGCAGCAACTGCACTGGCTACCAACAGAGTACCGGATTGTTTTCAAGGTGTTGGTGTTGACCTTTAAGGCCTTGTATGGTCTAGGGCGGGTGTATCTGAGGGACCGCCTTACCCCATATGTTCCCCCGAGATCACTACGCTCGGAAGAGCAAAACCTCTTATTAGTTCCATCTATCCATTCCTGCCACCTGTCTACAACCAGATCAAGAGCCTTTTCCGTAGCGGCACCATCGCTATGGAACTCAATGCCAGATGAAGTCCATGCCATTAAGGAACTGGCCCCGTTTCGGAGAGCCTGTAAAACGACCCTTTTCAGACAGGCCTTTCATCTAAATGGCTCCTGAGAAAGTTGCCCAAATCCTTGAGCCCTATGTAGATTGTTGTTTTTATGCTCTGTTTTATATTGTTGTTGTTATTAAATTGAAATGTTGCTGTTTTACTAATTGATTTTATGTAAGCTGCCCCGAGCCTGCTGGAAGGAGCGGTATATAAAAATGAACAATAAATAAATAAATAAATAATACATTCCATTTTGGGCTGAGCTCCTACCTACTCTCACTAGTATGTGGCTATTAGATACTTTGGGCTAAGAAGTTCGCTGGCTGCATGTATGCCTTGTTTTTAGTCAAAAAGTCTCACAAACCAGTTTACAAATCAACAACTAGAGCTATGTTCTGGAATCTAGGTTGCCACAGAAAAGGTGAAGAACAAAGAAGTTGTCCAATTAGTGGTCAATGGGCTTTAACCTCTTTCTTCCCGCTGCTCTCTGCTTGCAACTAATTTTAACCACAATGACAATGTTCACCTATAATCAGGGAGGCAACTGTGAGGGAATCAGCGGCTAATTTCCCTGTCAGATCTTCCTTAAGGTAATACAGCAAGCCTAACTATCTGTCTTTTCCTGTGCAGTCTATCTAAAATAATACTGAAATTGATGTCATATTACTTTGTGTTGCCATTTTGATGGGGCCTGTGACAAAACAGATTTATATTGACGGTAGCAGTTGGGTGGCAGAGTTTTCATGTGTTTTGTGTGTTTGGAGCTTTATGTGCCATTTTTCTTTGAAAATTGGCTCAATCTAAACTATGTTTTAAATGGGGGATTGAGAAGATTCAGATGAATGGTGGGGCTATCAGGAACTAAGAAAAAAGTGCGGTCCAGGGGCCTCATGATGCTCATCTCCCATATATGAACTATAAGCAGTGGTGAAAATAAAAAAAATTATTTGAGGAAAAAGAAAATAGGTGGGAGGAGAGTTTAGTTCACTCTCTAGTTTTCTAACTTCTTCCTTCCAAAGTACAGACTTATTAGTACCCCTTCCAGATGGGTCATGGCAACCTGACTTCCTATTCCAAGGTGTGTTGTGAATGTCAACTTTAAACCATTCTCTATTTGTACTATATGTTAGCTACTTTTTCTTCCATTTAAAGTAAATGTGTCAAGCATTAGCTAGATAGCATGTGAATGTTAAATAACTCAAATTCCCCTTTGCATTACATTTATCTTATTCATGCAAATATCTTTCTTCCAACGTCATCAGAAGATAAGCATTTTGCAGTAGAAAAGGAAAATGCAATTTTTAAAAACAATTTCATACTAATAAATATTTACTGAGAGTTAAGCAGATGCACTACAAATAGGAAACAATCACATTTACAATTGGATTTGCTATGAAAGAGCACAAAATTATACAGCAAGGAGATTTGGTTTTGCATTTGGTGCCAACTAACAAGGTTAAACAATAGGGGTTCACAAACAGAAAAGCAGGATATGGTGTAGAAATTGTCTTTTTTTACACATATGCCAATGTATTGTCTTTGCCATTCCTGAAAATTATGATCTATTAAAATCTTATGTCAGAGTTGGGAAACTTTTGTACCTCTGTTTATTTTGGATTACAACTCATACAATGCCATGCAATTTATAAGGCATTAAAAATGATGAGGATAATGATTGCACTTGTGAGAGTTTGGGTCCTAGTGTTGACTAGGTCAGAGCTAGGAACCTTGTATCCTTCCATATGTTGTGGGCTACAACTCTCATAATTTCCCACATTGGGCCTTGCTGACCAGGGTCAACAACATATTTTCAAATATCCCACTGTTTTGAAACATCTAAATTATAGCCAAGTTCTGCACGTTCAAGCCCTGGACTGCTCTTTTGACTGCTGCTAATGTTTTTTTGGCACACTAGGCAATCTCTTGTTTACATCCTCATCAGACAGAGTCATTTTAGCATCCTAAGACACTTTCACCCTGTCTGAGGGACTGAGGCCAATGCTGGATATTACATAATGTTTTCTGACTTCCAACATAGGCCATGCCCCCAATTGGGGTGAAAGCATTGCAAGACACTTACCGGGAAACATGGGAGGCTTCCTGTGTTGAGCTGGCTCCAATGGAGCCAGCACGGGGCATACCCATAATGGCAACACTTTCCCCATATGATGAGGAAAGCATTGCTGAGAGGGAACTGCACGCAGAGTGACAGATTCGCCCCGCTGCTCTCATTTTCCTCCCGCTGCTCTATTTTTCCTTTCCTTGCCAGGGCTTTATGATGAGGTCCTTAGTCTCGCATTGGTCCATTTCTTTACCCATCAGGTAAGTGGGGGCTTATTGTATAGATTGCCCATAGGGGCTAGAGAGTTAAAGATACAATCTTAACCACTTTCCTGGGAGTAAGTTATGTTAAATTCAGTGATCAGGGTTAGACATAACTAGGAGAGTTCCATTAATTCTATGAATAGTAGATGGGCTGGAAAACTATCTTAGCCTTAGCTCATTATCTGGAGCACAGCAGTAGTATTAACTGTGAACAACATCTGTATCCTTTGGTGGTAATGCAAATATATTACCCAGTGAGTCAGGAGTGTGGGACTACCTGGCCGCCCGGTAAGTATGCTGCACCATCTGCCCACCTTTGATGGTGCTCCCCTATCTCCATCCACTACTGTTAAGAGTTTGGGTGTGGTCTTAGACACACAGCTAACCATGGAGTCCCAAGTTGCTGCTGTTAGCAAGCAGGCCTTTTTCTATCTTTGCCTGGCAAGGCAGTTGGCTCTTTACCTTTCAAGTGAGGCCTTAGCAACAGTCATCCATGCCACGGTTACATCTAGGCTGGACTATTGCAATGCCTTGTACGTTGACCTCCCTTGGTCAACGACCCAGAAAATTCAGATCATCCAGAATGCAGCAGCCAGGCTACTTGCTAAATCACCTATGAAAGGCCATATAACTCCTATGCTGCGACATCTCCATTAGCTCCCAACGGAATATCAGGCCCTTTACAAGATGCTGGTCCTGACTTTTAAAGCCTTGTATGGCCATGGGCCAGCATACCTCAGATACTCTCTTCTCTCCACCATCAACGGTTGCCTCGCCCCACTCAACAAAATCTTTTGTATGTACCAGGTCCCAGAGAAGTACGTCTTGATAGTACAAGATGCAGGACCTTTTCTATTACTGCTCCTGTTTTATGGAACTCTCTGCCCCCTTATCTGAGAGCCATGCGTGATTTGCGATCCTTTGCGCAGGTACTTAAGAACTAGCTTTTTAACAGAGCTTTTGTTTTATAATTCTGATTTTAATACTTCTCTGTTTTAAAGCTGTATCTTTATGTAAATTGCCAGGAGCATCTGGGATGGAGGGCGATTAACAAATATTAAATTGATTGAATGGATGAATGAATGACAACATATTCCATCCCTTAAGTGTATGATTTTGTTGAGTATAAAAATTAGAGACCATTTGATCAAACCAATATATGAGGAAAGTAATATGGATAGATGAAATATCTACCTAGTATCTATCTATCTATCCTTCTTCCTATCTATCTCTTTACTTTATATCTATATTCTTTTTCCTTTTCCTTGTTATGTGAAAAACCTGAGTTCCAGGTTTGCTTTTGTGTTTTTCTGCCAGTCGGACTCAATAGCTAGCTTTTCAGCCTTAGGCTGTAATTCTCAGACTCAGTTTTGAAATTGGAACGGTTTGTTTCAGATAGAAATGGCCAGGACTGGTGTCTAACAATGTTTCAACCATAGCTCCTCATCTGCCTGCTCAAATTTATTCCAAGTAGAAGTCGCCTAGTAAACAGATACCTTTCTTTAAATATTCTAGAATATTTCCATCATATTCACTGTAGCAAACACCACTCTGACAATTTTCAACACAAAGTCTGTCTTTGCTCACCAACCCACACACTGCATTCAGACTATTGATCATTGTCCTCAAATTACAGAGCTGTTGTTGACAAGGTACTGAATGCTACAGGATTGCTTTAGCGAAATAGGTAAACAGTTAAGTATCCAATCACTTAATAAATTCAGTATTCTTGAATGTTTTAATGTTCTTCATTGGAGAATATTCCACCATGACAATACAATTATTAACAAAGGAATTTAAAATGATATAGTTTTTTTAAAAGGTGCTCATCAATTAAAGCAGCATATCACATACAACTTTATGTAACATTTCTGAAGTATCCTTTTCTTCAAAACCAGAAATGGACTTCTAACCACTTGAGGTTTTATTATTTTGTTGTTTTTATTTATTTGTCTATTTGATAGTCTGTGCAATCTCAAAAGATATCAAGGGCCAAAAATTGACATCTGTCTCCATTCCTCCCCCCACCCCCACCCCACCCCAGAATTGTCAACCACTTTTTATTAAGGGACATTTGTTGTTGAGGCATAATCCAACAAAAGTTAAACATTTTAAAAATGACTTTAATATATTCTCTAACATTTCCCAGAAGGAAACGGTAACACTGGCAAATTAAGCAACAATAGCAAAAATAGTGGATCAAGATAAATTATTAGAGAAAGCAAAATTTGTTAATGAGGAAGGACACACAAATTAGGAGAGGCTGCAGCAGTTTGCCTTTGCCTGGCTGCTGGGAATAGCATGATTTCACCCTCCTGTCCCATATACTGAGTTGAATGCAAACAACATGCTTTTGCACCTCAAATTCAGTTTGCAGCAACTGCAGAGAAATGAGGGGAAAATATGAAAGTTTGCGGGGGGGGGGGGACACGGCTATTGAAAATAGGAAGGACAAAGTGCCAAAAGTGGAACACTTGGAAAGGTATGTTAACTTCAAGAAGTGAGGGGGTCACACATTTGCCTCCATTTAACTCAAGAGGACTTCAGTATAAATCCGTTTACCTGGATTGTGATTAATATAGGTCCTCTAACAGCCCGCACCACAGGAAGAACACCATCATCCCGACATCAGCATAGGCAAATCTATGCTTAAGTCTGTTCAGCAGTTCACCTACCTGGGAATCATCATCTCTTCAGACGCCAAGATTGACAAAGAGATAGATCACAGATTAGCAAAGGCATATAGTGCATTTGGAAGGCTTCACAAAATAGTCTGGAGCAACAAGCACCTGAGGCAAAGCACCAAAATCAGTGTGTACAGAGCTATCGTACTGTCTATTCTCCTCTATGGGTCTGAAACATGGGTCACCTATCGCCAACACCTACAGTATGACTCCTCGAATGCTTTCATCAGTGCTGTCCTTGCACAATCCTAAATATACACTGGACCGACTATGTGACTAATGTTGCTGTCCTTGGGCAAGCAGGGATCACCAGCATTGAGGCCATGCTATTGAGAACAGAGCTGTGCTGGGCAGGGCACGTCTCTAGGGTGGAGGACCACCGTCTCCCTAAGATACTACTCTATGGTGAACTCGCCATGGGTCAGGGCAAGAGAGGCACCCCCAAAAAGGGATATAAGGACTCCCTGAAACAACATCTCAGGCTCGGCCAGATTGATCACCAACAATGGTCCACTCTGGCCTCACATCGGGAGGCATGGAGATGCACTATCCACAATGCTGCGGCCTCTTTCGAGAAGACACGCTGAATGGGTCTCGAAGAGAAATGACAACGCAGAAAGAACTGCAATTTGGAAGCAACATCACCCAAGGAGACTTTCTGCTGTGCTTTCTGCAACCAAACTTGCCTCTCTCAGATTGGCCTTTTTAGTCATCAACGTGCTTGTAAAAAGCATGGGGTGAGTCCTTCCTGAATCTTAATTTGCAAAGTAATGCCGAGGGAGAGATTAATATAGGAAACTAAGGCTGAATAGATTGAAATGTAATGAAATTACACACGTTTCCTTTAGCATCGTCTTCCTTTCCATATCGTTCTTCCACTCATTTTGCATCTGTTCTTTCCTCTCTCTCTCCTTTTTAAGAAAATGCTTTTAGAAATTCACTTTATACTTGCAGGGAGCCTGGCATATTTGCTGAAGCTTGTGCCTTGTGGAATTTGCAGTGACACAGTACGCCAGCCCCAGTAGCAGAGCCCAGAATCAGGCAGCCGTTCTGCAGGTGGGATGCCAAGATTATGCAGAACTCAGCCTGCAACATTTATAGTTTGGCCGACTCCCTCTGCAGTGGAATTAAAACATCTCTGTCTAATTATTGACATCCTTTCTCTACAGATCTGTTTAAAAATGTGAAAGATCATGCAAAATTTGCAAGACCCTTCCTTTCAGCGAGCATAGCTACATGTTCTGCCAAATCAACTCTTGTATGGGCATTCATCAGGAGTGGCACAGGCTGAGAAGATGTCACGGGAAATCTAATTTTGGAAGCAGAAGATGCCTGAAAGTCATTACCTCCTGGCATACCTCCAGTTACCCACTAAAAAACAGGAATGGTGAAGTTCACACCAGGAGCACTGAAATGCATTGTGAAATGTAAAGAAAACATGGGAAATATTACATCTGTTGGGAGGAAAATTCATAAATATTTAAAGGATCGACTGCTGCTGGGAGCCCATTTTTCTCCATAAAAACTGTGAGTAGGGAAGCCTTGTTCATCCAGGGCATTTGTTCTAAAATGGGGGTTGTCTCTACATATTTGTGTGCCCAAGTGTGATTACGGTATGTTTAGATAGAAATGCACAGATGACATTCAGCAGGATGGCTTCCCTTGAATGTTTTCCAAGCTTTTGCTACTGCTGGTCTACAAGGAATATGGGAAAAAACACTAAAAGAATTTAAATAAATAGGACTGAAGCCACCTAGGCAGTCTCATTCAAAATTAAAATGAAAAAAAAAATGAAATCTCTAAAGTGGTCTAATCAGAGCTTCCATAATGCCAAGTTTGATTTCATATGTCTGGATTAAAACAATAAAATATTTGGAGTCCCCATAGCTATCAGTTGCCCTGTAGCTGCATTATATGTGTTCAAAAGACAGCTTCCCATTTATGGCACCAGTTGGTTGAGTAATTGTTGGTCAGAAGGAATACATTATATTCAACATAAGCAGGATGCTTTGACATCTCTATTATGGGACACCACCCACCCACCCACCCACCCACCCAAATGCTTCAAAATCTAACAATGTAGACAAGGTACCCAGCGAACATTACTATAGGCCCAATGGATAAAGGGAACAAAGAGGAAGACCGAACCATGAACTCACATGGACAGAATTGATGGATTAAAATATGCCAACATTCGTTATGGCCTTGGCACAGCATAGGGCACTGATTCACACACTAGGTAATTGCTTTTTTATCCTATAAAGCCCGCTCAACCCACCTGCAGGGAGGAAAGCACAGCATGGCAGAATAAGAGTACCTACATGGGCATAAACCACTTTGTGTCTCCACTATGACACCTTTCCCTGACTGGTATTGCAGTAGAGTCTCGCTTATCCAACCTTTGCTCATCCAATATTCTGTATTACCCAACACAGTCTGTCTCCTGCCCAGATCCACAGCTGTTTGAAAACATGGTGATGTTTTGGTGTTAAATTACTACATAATGTTACCGTGCATTGAACTGCTTTTTCTGTCGATTTGTTGTAAAACATGACATTTTGGTGCTTAATTTGTACAATCATAACGTAATTTGATGTTTAAAATAATCTCTCCTTATTGTTCTACATTTTCACTTATCCAACATTCTGCTGGTCCATTTACTTTAGATAAGCAAGACTCTTCTGTACTCCTGTTCACCCCACAGCCCAGTATCAAAACCAGCTTCCAAAGTTGACACAAGAATAAAAACAAACAGCATAGTAATACAACCAGAATAACTTTCAGGCCAAAAAGTCAAAGCCTGGTATGACAAATTCTACCCAAGGGATATGATAGAAAAGCTGGAATCCCCTAAATTCCAGATCCTTGGTAAGAAATGCTGTTAAGCTTCACAGATAGACTAGCATGAACACTGTGGCAATCCGGTCTGCTCACGGAAGTCCTGCCCATCATACCATCCAAATCAGTTTGTAACTGGCTGAACTTCCAGGAGAAGAACTTGTGGGAATGAAAAATGATGCCAAGACACTGTCAAACATAGCAGTGATCTCCTATGGACATGCAAATAAATACTCAGTTCAGCCTGGACTGTGTGCATGTTTGCAGAAAGAATGTTAAAAAATCCAAAATTAGCAATCATTCCTCGCAGAGATGGCATATTGAGCATTCCGTCTGTATGATATCCTATGACGTTAACTTTCACAACATCAGAATAATCCTTGGAATTATTCCAATAAATTTTTCAACTTTCTATCTGGATTTGTTTCTTAAACAACAAATAAAAATGCAAAATATGGAGACACTTAATTTTATCTTGGTTGAGCAACCATAATTAAAGCAACTGGCATGATTCTTCTTGATTTGCAATTTTTCCCATTCCAAATTTCTCAGTAATGGTGGCTGGATGAAATTCTGTTATTCAATTATAAGATCATAAAGCAGTAAGTTATACGTTTCTTATTCACATTTACAATTGTGGTACCATTGCTACATTTGTAAAAGCTCCCCATAAAAATCCAGCTGCACCAAAGAATGAAGTTATGTGGCACTGACGGTGTGCTTACAGATGCTCTATTCTACTTGGAATCAACATTGCACTAAGGAATTGTTAGGGGATCCCAAAGGATCATAGCTTCTGCGCAGTGGTCTGTCAATTGCTGCAGAAGGGGTTGGATGTGTCAGCTTTTAGTAGCCCACTTGGAAGGACAGCAGAACTCCATTCCTTGGTGCAGCTAATTTGATTTTAAGGTCAATTCTGGAAGTCATATCAGGAGACAGTTCATAGCCACAACATTGAAGATAGATGTCTGATGCAGGTCCTCAGCCAGCATATAGAAATATTTCATTTAAAAATGTTTCCCAATTTTATATTTCACCTTAGTCTTTAAAAATCAATTTCTATGATAGACAAAAGAAGAATTTCAAGGACCTTGAGCAGAATTGGTTGTACAGGTTAATAGAGAGATATGACACGGTCAAGCCACTGATATGTGATCAAATTGTAAGCAAATCTGTAGAAGCCAAAACTAATTGGCTCCAGTCCTTTCAAATGAAATCCATCAGTGAATTCAGAACAATGAAACATCATCCCTTTACCACCACTAAGAGCACATAATCTCCATGTTATAAAATGTGCTATCAAACCTAACTGATAACAGCTTGAAAGGTCTTAAAAAACATGAGAAATAGATCTAAAATCCAAAACATCTATGAAAAATTGGAACAAAAGTACCATTACAATCTGCTTTACTAAGCACATGAGAATTCCTTAAAGTGGGGTGGGGTATGGTATTTCTTCTTAGCTATTAATATACTGCAAATCCCATCAGTCTTAGCCAGAACATCCAGTGTGAGAAGTATTGGGAGTTTCAGTCTGGAAGGCCACACTTGGTTGATTCCTAGCTTAAAGAATTAATTTGCCATGGCATTCTCTGCCTACTAAAGTTACATAGGAATGACAAATTCTTAGTACCTAAGTGCTGGAAAAGTTTGATTTGTTACTAGGTACAATTGTTAAATAATTTAAAGTTATAGCAAAATTTAAAGGCTAAGCCATGTCTTAAATAAACCTGTAATGTTGGCTTTACTTTATTTAAGACCACATAGGTTACACTCCCTCATAGGTTTTGTCATATTAACTGAAATATCTCTGTATTTGGGAGATTTATAGTCAGACAGCAAAGGCTCTGGAAATTCACTTTGATAGTGATTATTTAACCTAGAAGTAATAAAATAAACAACTGCTGTGATCATTATTAAAAACAATCTTTATTGTGTCTGTATCCTACCTTTCCTTCAAGGAATTCAAGTTGGCATACATAATTTTCCTCATCCCTATTTTGTTCTGATGTCAATTCCTTAATATATGTTAGGCCAAGGGATAAATAGCTCATAGTACCCAAAAAGGTTTGAGAATGTGTGAGGTTTTGAAAATGAGTCTGATCCCTATATCCAATAGTCATTACACCATGCTTACTCTCTGTATTCTCTTGCATTCATAGTTATATACCATCCCATAAACCTAAAAATGCTATGTTGACCATCATTTGGAAGACCGGCTCTCAATTATTTGCTTGATGGATCCTGATTCAGAACAAAACCCATTCGAGGTGGCCAACATTAGAATATCTGAAACGACTACAGAATGTATTCTAGTTTGTGTCTCTTTAAGAACATATGAAGGCTTTCACTGGCATATCTTTAACTGGATATATAATAAATTGTACAACCTGTTATTGTGTGCCTTGATCTCAACAACTTGGGGAGAGCATTAAAATGTAAGCTTTAAGACGACAATTCGTAGAGTCATTTCTCTGTTCAATATTCCTGCCCAAAGGCAAATTGATGGGACTTTTACAATGGCTTTCAAACACATATCCCTGTCGATTATTGTATATCTTGCCTTTAGATGTGAGCAATTATATGACCCAGGCAAAGCATGCAGTTTTAGATTTTACCTCTTTTAAAAGTTCCCATTATCAACTAAATAAACAATAGTGACTGTCAGAAAATAATATGGTTCCCTACTTTTACATTGTTGATGTGTTTTTTCATTCTTACTGCTGAGGACTCGTGGAAATGGATGTAAGTACTAGGAAATGTACAACCCTCCAGATAGTATTGAACTGCAACTTCCAGCATAATTTGACATTATCTATGCTGACTGAGGCTTCTGGGAGTTAAACAATGTCTGGCAGACCACACAATTCTCATATCTCTGCTAGACCTAATACGCTGCTAATAAAGGACAACACTATACCTTCCTACTCAGAGGTCACTCCCATTGATTTCAATGGAGAGCATACCCAGATAAGTGGATATAGGTCTATAGCCTTAGTTCATTAATGAACCTATGTCTACAACCTAGTCGTAGAAAACCAAGGAGTGCTCCATATTTATTTATTACCTGTTTCTACAACCACATAACTGTACAGGATGTGCAAGGTGGTATCAGACCATTTTTCACTAACCCAGTTGTCCACATCACAAAAACCATTACAGCAACTGACACTAATTGGACCCTGTGTTGGCAGTCTCTGCAGAGAGGTTGAGAATGGGGAATTCCCATTTGATCTCTAACATGTGTTCTTTTGTTAAAGACTTATCACATCCAACCAAATCGATTCCACTGTTAAAAGAAGAAGTGGGACAGACAACCAAATGTACAGCATAATAAAAAGATTACAAGGAGAGAAGATTCCAATGTGGGCATCTGTGAAAACGACAAGATCTGAAAAATTACTTTAGTATTTTGGGGGTAAACATTTGTAAATAATTAAGAGAGTTTTTAGAGGTTCAAATTAGGGGGGGAAATAGGAATTGAACGTATCTGGTTGCCTCCTGTGTAATAATAGAAGAAGTTCAAAACACCACAAGCCATGTCCAATGCTTTGTGAAGGCACCTGCTCTGTCTCTCTGTTGCACTGTGTTGTAACTCATTTGGCCTCAAGCTCACCTTCCTTTGCTGTATGTGGGGAAATAGTTTGCTGCAGCTCTGGTTATAATAAATCCTTCAAAAGAGAGTCTTATAATGGGAACAGTGACAGGCTCTTACCTACAGCAGTGCCGGCAATCTCAGCTAAACACTGGCTCACATAAGAGAAAGGAATCTCTTGTATTGGAACTGGAAGCTCCCTTTTCTATGACAGGCTTGAAAAATCACAGTAATCATATAAGTCATTTGGGGGCTGCCCATTCATGAGGGGGAGACGGCCACGGTCTTTCCAATAAACATGACAGGATTGCTTATTTCCTCTTTGATTTAATTGGAAGAAAAATGGCTGCAGCCTTGGCTCTCCATCTGTATGACCTATCATATTTCTATATCAAGTACTAGGACTTGAAAAATATACATCAGCTATCAGTCACTTTCCTTGAAAACTTCACCCGCTCCTGGGAAGGTTTTATCTATCCCTGAAAAAGTTTGAGAAGAACTTATAAGTTTGCCGTGAATGTTTTCCCAGAAATGCTACAGATTTAACTGAGATTATCCCACTGGTTTAACTGGGGCCAGAGGGGGAGCTAATAAGGTTCAAAATGTTGATCTAGAATTAGAGCAGATTTAGATGCAGAGGCAGTACTTTGATGTGACATTCTCTTATTTTGGTTACATCCAAGTACATGGGAGATAAACTTCAGCAAGTTTCCATTATCTAATTACAAAAACCTTCTCGTATTCCCATGAAACTAATTTTGACTTGATGAAAAACAGACCTTGTGGAAATGGGTTTCATACAACTCAAGAGATAAGGAGTCGTTCTCAATATGATTTTAATTTACTAAAGATACCAACACTGGAGTCCTATATTAATAAAGATCACATGTCCTTGATACACCACACTTTTCTATTACTGCTCAAGTATGATTTCTGGCTCTCCATTACCAAGTTCCCACATCATTTTATTAATAGATGTCTTAAAGAAGGGATTATAATAAACAGCTAGGTGATATAACAAATACTTTCTGATTTCAAAACACTACAAATAATTATGCATCACAACTTCTCAGATAAGTCTTTTTCCATAGAACAGCTTCATGAATTTGTATATGTGCTTTTCACAATACACAATGACAGCACTATAATTCCACTGTAGTTGCAATGGTTGGATCTTCTGGAATCCTAGAAGTGGGGGTTTGGTGTGGCTTTATAGTTCAGTAGTTCAGTAGTATAGTTCAGTTGAGAATCACCAGCATTGAGGCCATGCTATTGAGAACACAGCTGTGCTGGGCAGGGCACATCTCTAGGATGGAGGACCACCGCCTCCCAAAGATACTACTCTACGGTGAACTCGTCATGGGTCAGCGCAAGAGAGACGTCCCAAAGAAGAGATATAAGGACTTCCTGAAACAACATCTCAGGCTCGGTCAGATTGATCACCAACAATGGTCCACCCTGGCCTCACATCAGGAGGCATGGAGACGCATTATCCACAATGCTGTGGCCTCTTTCGAGAAGTCACGGCAAATGGGTCTCAAAGAGAAATGACAACGCAGAAAGAACCGCAACCTAGAAACAACATCACCCAAGGAGACTTTCTGCTGTGCTTTCTGCAACCGGACTTGCTTATCTCGAATTGGTCTTCTTAGTCATCAACACGCTTGTAGAAAGCATGGGATGAGTCCTTCCTGAATCTTCATTTGTGAAGAAAAAGGAAAAGCCAAGATAGTTCAGTTGAAAATACTAAATACCACTTCCTACTTTGTAAAACTCATGTATCCATAGAATTTTCGGGGTACTTCAAAGAAAATAATTATTTAAAAGATCATGTTTACGTGATTTTGTCAATAATTTGTTTGAGAAGAGCCTTTACAATAAGTATTTCCCATTTCACTCACATTGAAATGAATGTGAGTGGTAGCCTGAAGCAGATTCTGATGAAGAAAATGGACACTGGAACATATAATATTGCCAGCCAGTGACTTAGAGACATCTACAATGTGTCCTGTTAAACTGAGATTTGAACCTATATTTCTTCCATCCACACCCAAAATGCCTGAATCACTGATTGACAAAAATTGCAATTAAGTAAAACAGAGTTGAACTGTTCTTGTACACTGAGTAATTCCTCATCCACAATGCTTGGGACCAGAAGTGTTTTGGATTTGATTTTTTTTGGATTTTGCACAGAATCTATATTTGTATATATGTAGTATGTACATATCAAGAATTCTTGAAGATGGGACAGAAATCACCCCCTGCCTTCCACTGTCTGGCTCTTAGAGATCTGTCACATACAGCTGAAAGAAATCACACAACCAATTTACACCTAATGAAACTCGAATTAAGTTCAACCAATATGGGCCAAACCAATCCTGAGCAATGTGTTGAGATAGAACACCACAAAAAACCTATAGGACCAAATTTTGCACAGAACCAAGAAATTATCCACAACTATTTTATGACATTTATTATCATCATCATTGGCATCACTGGCATCATTGTACACCCCCCCCCCACCCAAAAAAAAGCTTAAGTCAGCTTATGTATTATGAAGATTGGTTAAACTAATACAAAAAAATTCAATATAAAACCAAATTGAACTAAATCTGTCCCTGAATTCATGTTATCATATATTAGGGGTGGTCTGTCCATGGCCCCAACTATTGTTGAACGACTTGGCATGTAGGTTAGTTGTTTTTGGTTTTTGTTTTTTTACTTGGCTCAAGTAGCCATCTATGTTGGCACTCCATTTGATGTTTCTAGCCAGCTGTATGCCAGCTAGTGGTAGTCACAAGATGTTCAGCTCAGTTGTTATGTTAATTGAAGGTAATGGGAGCTGATAAATTTCACATGTGAGAGTACAGTAATAATAATAATAGACATAAAATTATATAGTCTTTTTTTAAAAAAAAAAAGAGAGAATTGGAAATCTCAAAAGAAATCAAATTCCTACCCACCTCCCAAAAAATCTCTGCCTTTGATCACCATGATTTCAGCCTCTATCCTTCATTTAGCAAAAAAAAAAATACAATAAAAATAAGTGCTGGTTTTTGACAGGGCAATAAAGATGTGCTTTTAATTTGGATTTTTTAATTGCCTGCCTTTTAATTTTGATATTGGCATTTCATTGCATGGGAAAATCAAGGTCCTCTGGATCAAATATTGTGGAGGCAGCTGTACCACAAGCTTTTCAAGACTGCATGCCAATGGTTTTAACCTCCAACCTGCAACATTAAGCATAAGAGATCTTTATGTTACCACTGTGCTGAACCCGTCCTGGGCTGCTAAATGTGCCAAATTGATGCGTACTATAGATTGGTGTGCACAAAAGACTTAGCTGAAGCTACGCTACACTGTTTACAACAAGTGTGCCAAATCACTGCAGCACTGAGGTATTATTACTAAAACGTAGGTCCTGGCCAGCAGCAGACAGGATGATTTCACAACTGTCTTTCTGCTCCCTATTAAAAACTGAAAACAGTCTTCACAGAACGAAAGTCACAAATCAGATCTTAAACACATATATTCCTTACAACAGACTTTTATGACATTATCACATGGGCAAAATTGCTTATCCTACAGCACTTTCCCCTCAGTTCAGGGACAGAGTCTGCTAGATCCCATCAGACGATGTAGATCTATTTCCAGTGGGGCTCTGTCCCCGAACTGAGATGAAAGTGTCATAAGAGGGAGCAAAGAGAACATGAGAGGCTTTCTGTATTCTGATTGAGAAGAACACGGGGCAGCTGAGCAGTGACATTTCCCCACATGGGCCCTTGGTAATAGGTGATGCGGAAGATGCAGGGTGGTGGATTCCCCACACTGCCTGCCGGAATCGTCACTATGCATGGTGACCCCACACACACACTATTACCTGCAAATTTGACCTCAATGTGATGAAGTCCTTGATGCTTTTCACAAATTCTCAGCCACACGACTATTGTTCACAACAAAATTGCCAATACTAGTAATCAAAGCTTAAAATGTAGTTTTTGGTATCATGCGAGACAAAACAGAACTTTGCCCCTTGTGGTTTTAAAGCCACTTGCTTCATGGGAACTGTAGACAATGCTAATCATAGTTCTGGAGGACACAAATCATATTTCAGGAAGTAAAAGATTCTGACTTTCTTCTGCTACTGGTCATTTTATCAGAAGAGAAGGGATGTAAAGAAAGCACCAGTCTAAGACTGCTACATTATAGTATAGTTTTGTATAACATAAAGCTTGAACTAGAAAGCAAAAAAAAAAAAAAGACCAAAAGATAAAATGTAACCAATATAGCTAAAAATGAAAAAGGGGAGGGGAATAAAATAAAGGTATTTGGAAGATGTCCGATTTGGGTGGTACCAATCTGTTCCTTATTGAAGCCAACAACAAAGTAAGTGTTCCCTGTAATTAAGAGCATTGCTAGGCTTGAGAAAAACAACTTTGCCAGGGAATTTTTGATAGCCATTTTATTTCTACGGAGATTCAAAAGTTACCCATTATCACCTTTGTTTAACACATTTCTTCAGAATTGCTGCTAAAACAATGCCATGTGTGGATAATTCACCTTCACTACCTTCAATCCTCCTTCTTCGTCCTTGTCATTTAATGGCCATACTTCATCTCACACTGTTTTCCTTCTTATGGCATATTTGAAGACATGTTTAGTATTAGTTTGTATATATTTACCAATTCAAAGCTTCAATTCCATCTATGAGGTGAAGCTTCCAAAATATATGTTTCAAAATATAGAAAACTTCCTGTGAAACAAGAAGGAAAGGCTAGTGAGAGGGAGAAAAGTAAGGAGACATAAAATTCATAAAACATACTGGACCTCCAACTCATAAAACAAATCAAAATAAAAGTGTCATATTCTTATATTTACATCCTTGCCCCACTTATACCAGCTAGGTGAGTTATAAACTGAATATGTATGAGGGGAACTCAGGCTCTCAGGTAACATATCCTAGGATTTCATACATAAATGTGGAATTTTTAAAGGAGGCTAACAGTTCATACATATCTCCCCCCACACACACACACACACATATGCTCTGTTCTGCTCCCACCACACCCATTTTCATTAGTAAAGCCAGAAGCTTGCTTTTTAGACACTATAATAATTAATATTTCATGACGGAAAATGGCACCAATTGCCCCCCACCCTCTTTTCTCTGGTTAGAACCTGTACATCTTTACCAAAACCCTGGCCTATCATTTATTGACTTCAAGGATTTTTCCATTCCTGCCATAAAGTATATGTTTTAGAGCTACCACAAAGTTATTACTTAACAGTGTTTTAGTAACAGCATACATGGTACACTAACAAGCTACACCATTGCTATGTTTATGTCTTACATTGTCAGGTTAATGTGCTTGGCAAGTGTTTATTTGTGGGTGGGAAGTGGGGAGAGAAACCCAAAATATAAACACATTCAGTTATTTCAGTACCTCTCCAATTGAGTGCAATCTCGCCCCAATGTAGGGCAGAGCTCCATGCTGGGCCATCCAAGTCACTGAATGTTAAGCCAACTCCAGAGTTCTGGCTAGCTTTGAAAGCACTAATCCCCAAATATATTCAGCACCATGGAGAACTACTTTCAAAGGATGAGACTGCTACTAGATTTGAATGAGAAACTAAGAGCCCAATGAGAAGGCCATTCCAGGCAAAAGTAAACTACTTTAGTTACATGGATGAAATTAAGCACATTAATTAAATTCTTCTAGTTTAAATAAATCAGCCCTGAATATGTTAAAGGCAGCCTCACTTGGATTCAGTGGGGCTTATTCCCAGGCAAACGTGCAGAAGAGTACAGTCATAGCCTGCATTTGTTCAGCTTTGTCTGATGTGTTCCATATAGTGTGGGGCTGTTGCTGTTACTTCGGGACTCTCACTACCAGGAACAAAATGTATTTGTTGCATATATATCATGGGAGCTACTATGGTGTAATGATTTGAGTGTTGGACTAGGATGCTGGGAGAACAGGGTTTGAATCCACACTCAGCCATGACCCGCTGGATGGCCTTGGGCTAGACACAATTCCTCAGTTTCAGAGGAGAGCAAGGGCAAAAGTCCTCAACAAATTGTGCCCCCAAAATCACATGATAGGTTTGCCTTAGGGTGTCCGTCAGTCAGACATGAATAAAAAGCACCCACCAACACCTTTCCTCTAGTGACTTCAAAGTGGCATATACGCTTCTGTTCCACAACTGCACCTTCAATAGTCTGTGGATCAAATTTCCTCTTGCATGGAATCCCATATCAATATACACATGTTATCTGGTATGCAAACTAATCCCTGGCCTTTTGTATAGGGTGTATTGTCTCTGATTATTTATATTACATATTAAATCAGTGTTGCTTTTATAATTCACTAATAACTTTCCAGAAATGGATAGGGACAGATGAGGGCCAATACTGCAGACTATGAATTGTTAAATTTAAAACTCAGCTTCTCGCACACCTGCAAATGTTTCTCTCTGAGAAACTTTGGAAGACCAGCTAAACTCAACTCTCACTGTTCAAGAGGAAATTGTTAATGTACAGTACTTGCCAAAATATTATAGATGGTATCTAAATTAAATGGAAAGCACCACAGGCAACTGAAATAATATATTTCACCTTCATTTCACATATGTTTAAGTCATGTGGAGCTTAAAGAATCCAGATACTGGTCACCAAAAACCATGTTTAAATGATAGTATGGCCTATCAACTACCATGGGCTAAAACATTTCATGCTTTACTTGCGTTATTCAGGGATATGTGTTCACATTTAATTTAAGTAGAAAATATAAGATACTAACTTGAATCACATGTCCAATGTTGGAATAAGTACAATTTTGCACAATGGGGTGGGAATTCTGGCCTAGAGTACAGTCTCGCCCCCACATAGATATCATCCAAGCAAAGAGACAGATGTTTAAATCCCACTGGAAAAAAGAGAATCTACAGTTTCATAAGAGTTTCGCTGATTTTAGTGAACATAATAATTCTTCTACAGAGCGTATCTGTCTGATCTGAAAGATGTAGCTGAGAAGATATCCTTCCTGTTGCAAAGCTAAAATGACAAACACATCACTGAAACAATAGGATTCCTTCTGTGTCTTCTCAAATTCAGATGAACCATGTCTCACAATCACTTCTAGCGCCTCATTCAAGAATTCCATCAAGGAATTCATAGGTTATAGCAATAGATAGCTAAGTCTAAAGCACATAGATCCCTCCAAAGTTCACTGTAGCTCATCTCCTTATATGTTTACTAGGGGTGTGCAATAATTTCATTAGTCGTTGTAAGTCATATCAGATTAATTAAATTCATGCTTACCATGCAATATCTGATGTGTGGGCATGGCCCGTGCTAAAAACTTAAGAATCAAAACTTACCCAATACTTTTTTTTGTTTGAATCTGGAAAACACAGAAGCCTCACAAAGTCAGTTTCATCTGCAGCGCAAGGGAGCAAAGCAAAGCCAAAAAGGCTGCCTTTCCTCTTTAAATTAATGATCTCTTGCCATTAGGAGACAGAAGCAGCAGAGAGAAAGCAGAGTTCGCTGGGGAAGAGACGGAGCAAAAATGTAGTTTTGAAAGGCAAGGAGCACTATGCCAGAGAATTCCAAAGGCCCTGTCCTAAACTACATTCCCCAGAATTCTGCTCAGCATCAGAAAGTCCCAATCCGGATAGGGGAGATAATTGTCCCTCCATAGCAGCTGCCCAGAGTTCCAATAAATTGTTGAATCTGCAAAGAGGAGGACTGACTGATACTTCTAGTAAATAAATCTCTGTGGTGGGCTGGGAAGAAATCCCTAAATAGAAGTTATGTTGGTTTATATGAGAGACATTCAATGAAACAGTTGTTTTTGTGAAAATGTTTTTAAAATCCCCTAAAATCAGTAGATATATGAATTTTTATGACATGGGAGGAATGATCCCTGTTATCTTGTATCATTGTATAGAATATTTAAGGAGATAGCTCTTGTAGTTTTTTTATTTTGTTTATAAAAACTTCAAAAAAACCATCCTGAAACTTGATGGGGTAACAGTGGTAAATGTGTTCTAACATTATAGTAAATTTCACCCCAATAGCTGTAAAAATGAGGGAGAAAGGAGCCCCTGTGTTTTTTTCCATTTGCACAATTACTATAACAAAAAAGTTATGAAGTTTTGTTACTCTTGTTATAGTAGCAAAATTTCTACTAATGATGCTTTAGAAACACTTTGGAAGTGAAACTCCAGTGCCCCCTAATTCCGTAAAAAAAACATTTTTTTTTATCAATCGCACAGCCCTAGTGCTTACCCTTTCTGTTATACACACTCATGGTAATGCTATAGCAATTTTTTTCTCTCGTTTGTGTGTAGGCCACATATTGATATCATTTAGGGATCTCGGGTCAGCTTCTCTCTCAATCTCACTACCACTGGCTCTGCAGCTTAATACCACTTTAACTGCTATGGCTTGGTGATATGGATCATCGTAGTCTTACAAGTCCGACTCTGCCAAAGAGTGCTAGTGCCTCCCCTTGTAATGTCACATCTATTATGGATGGCCAAATTATGAAGCCTGGTATGGGATGTAGTGTGAAAATTGGATCTTGCTGCCAGTGAAGCAAAGATTAAGGACCTCTTTCAGCACAAAGGCTGAATTCAAGTTATTGCATGTGGGAGTCCAGCAATAAGTAGAGCCAAATCCAAATGGGCTCCATCCAAAAACATTTAAAATCTTGTTGTTAGTAACTATCAAAAAGGCACCTCAACTTTTAGAGATGGAGTAAGAATGCTAAGAAACCACCTAAGGGTAGTAACGTGATAGAAACTCAGTTTATCCCCAGGGACTGAGACTGTTCACAGGAAAGGATACTTCCATTTTATAAGCAGACCTGCAGACATGAACCCCTATTAGAAACAAATGTACAGTTAAGTTTTTTTGCATTGGTGACTTATTTGCACTATGGTGCAGAGAATAGTGTCTAAAATCCTCCAGCTCATACAATGCCTAAAAGCAATCTTGTTGCTCAATCATTGGACAGCATTTATCTTTCCACCTATAATTTTCAGAGGAAAGGAGGGTGAAATCTATAATTAAATCCTCTCTTCTCCCATCTGGATATCTGGAACCATTTGGTTAAAGTCCTAACTATATCCCCATGTTTTCTAAACTCTTCCTTATGTTCCAGAATAAAAGTCTTTATTAACATCTGCCATGGCATGGTTCCTGGATGTGCTTTTATGTCTGACACCTTCAGAGTTAATGGATGTGTTATGTAACAACTGACTTCCCTCTTTTTAATTATTATGGATCCCATGGCAAAATTTTAATCCATTACATAAACCCCTATTTCCAGCCATTCCTGGTCTTACCTTCCACAGTTGTGCTTCTCTGTGTTAATTCTAAGTCCAAAGGTGTTCTCATATTTCCTCACAAAGGCCACCAATAAAATATATCTTCAGCACGGTATACATCAAATAAGTGTTCCCTATTATTTTTTTAAAGTATTCATTGTATTACATTTTTTCTCCACTCAGACAACACTCCTCTACCATTTAATGGCCTTTACAGTGATCTTGTGGCAATTTGGAGGCTCTAAGGTTGCAGCCCTGCAGCGTTCACTCTGAGCTCTCTGCCATAAAATTGAGCTCCTTACCTGAAAATACATGCTTTTAACTCTCCTAAACCCCTTTTGGGTTTGGAAAAGTAAGTACCTGTCTTTGCAGTGTTTGTACCTACACACAACTCTTTGACTGTTCAAATAAATGTTATACAGACCACTGTGGTGCTCCCCTTGCTACAGAACATCTCTCTGCAAAGAAATGAATACCTTTATCACCAAGTTCGAGTATTTATTGTCTTGATTCCATGGGAGCTTAGACCTTAAATTCAGAGAAGCCCAAACTACTGCATCATTAGTGTTTGTAAACAGTGCAATTCAGTTTTCAGAATCTTTCAGATTGGTCTAACCATTCCATCTAACAAAGTGGTTCCCAACCTTTTATTGACCAGGGACCACTTGTTCAGGGACCACTCTCCAAAATTGGTACCAAAAGGATTATGAATCATTTTTCGGTCAACTTTAGAATCGGTTTGGGGTGCTGATTCAGAAAATGGCATTAGATAGACCACATCAGCTCTAGTTTCTGATACACAACATGTGCCATAATCAGCCACAGAGAGGGAGTGGCAGGTGGCACAAAAGGAGTGGAAATAAAAATAAATAAACAAACAAACAAACAAATAAAGAGGAAGGAGGCTCGCGGACCAGATTTTCACCCCCACAACCCACTAGTGGTCCATGGACCACAGGTCAAGAACCACTGATCTAACACCAAGGCTAGATTGAGCAAGCGTATATGCTTTACTTTCCTAGAAAATCTTGTTCCTTTCTTCTCCTGGCATAATGACCAATATGTTTCAATTCCCACAGACTCACACATGCTCATAATACATTACACCAAAAGGCAAGGAATAGGCCATACCCACCTACCCTTCTTTACTTATTTATCCATCTAATTATTCTTATATCATAATTTTTCCTCCAGTGACTTCAAGGTGGTATTCACTTGCCCACAAGCCATCAGTTACCATTCCAGGGCAAGTTTCCAGGTAAAAAAGAAACAGTTATAGCCACTTTTTTGTTTGATGGCTGCTACTAACTAAACTAAAATCTGGCAGAAACACTGCCTGAGAATAACTATTTTACTGACTCCTTTCGATTTCAGACACATTTGATTTCAGATTTTTTTTTGTAAGGACCGGAATTCTGGAAAAATACAGTGAAATTTCTCCAAATAATGTTCTACACACATATGTGGGAAATGATGCATGGAGTAGGAACATCTCAGTAAGTTTCATAGCCCCACTCCTGATTGATAGTGAATTTGTAGTAGTTGCAACGCTTTTCATTATTTTATGAAATGGTACAAAATTGATCGTATACGAGGGTTGAATGAAAAGTAATGCCTCCGCCTTCATTACTTGGGTTTGGATGGGAATATTTTAATAAACCAAATGCAAAAATAATCCTTACAATGTGCTCTTTAACTACAACTATTCACTTTTCCACATAATTACCAGGCAATTGGATACATTTCCGCCAACGATGAACAAGTTTTCTGAAGCCGTCACGGAAGAAGTTGACACTTTGTTTTCGCAACCAGCATCTCACAGTTATCTCTATGTCTTCATCAGAAGCATAATGATGTCCCCGCAGATCTTCTTTCATTATCAGGAACAGATGGAAGTCAGACAGTGCTAAATCTGGGCTGTATGGAGAATGCCGTATGGTGGTGAGATCCACTCTCTGAAGTTCTCCTGTGGTGGCATGTGAAGTGTGTGGTCTAGCATTGTCATGCTGCAGGAAAACATTTCCATTTTTATTTCAGACCCTTGTTAGCCATCGTTTCAAAGTTCGCAGTGTTGTGATGTAACACTGAATTTATTGTTGTTCCACATTCAAGGAAATCAACATGGATAATACCATCTGCATCCCAGAACACTGCTGCCATGATTTTTAAAGCTGAGGGCTGATCCTTGAATTTCTTTTTCTGGGGTGGGTCTTTGTGTTGATATTCCATAGACTAACGCTTTGTTTCCAGGTCGTAATGGTGTACCCACCTTTTGTCTCCTGTCACAATTGAGACAAAATGTGAATGGAGAAAGGTGTCACCTTCATTCTCGTAATGCAAGAGGAGTTCCTGGCAAATTTCAAGTCTGTGCACTTTCATTTCAGGCGTCAGCATCCTGGGTACCCATTGTGCACAGATTTTCCAATAGCCAAGCAAAGCAATAATGTGACCCACACATTCTTGTGAAATGCTGCTTATGCTTGAAATTTATCTCTGAGTGATACAACAATCATCCTGAATCAATCTGTCAACCTTTTGCTTGTGAAACTCGGTGATTGCTGTCACAGGACGTCCAACTCTTTGTTTGTCATGCAAGTCAGATGTTCCCACCTCAACATCTTTAAACTTACTCACCCAATGATGCATAGTACTCATCAACACAATCACCATAAACAGCTTGCATTCTCTGATGAATCTCCTTTGGGGTGACACCTTCTGTTGTCAAGAATTCAATGACTGCACATTGCTTAAGTTGCATTGACCGACCGTCTGCAACTTAAGCAACTTTGCACTTTAACAACCAACCATTCAATGCTAAGGCATCCTGTCAAAATGGAACTGTAGAAGAGAGTCTACTGAACAAGCCAGTACCTGCCGCATACCAGTACTGCCATCCGTTGAGTAGTTGCAAAGGTGAAGGCATTACTTTTCATTCAACCCTCGTATAACAAAAATATTAAAAGGTTCGAAACAATATTATTTCCCAATGTTGATACTTTATTTTGCTGGATCTATTCTTTAGCATCACCTACTAGTGGAAGCAAGCAATGTGTTATCCATATTCCTTTAATGCCATGTGTGTATGTGTGTGCCTGGAAATCAGCTGTCAACTTATGGCAATCCATGAATTTCACAAGGTTTTCTTAGATAGGGAATACTCAGAGCTGGTTTTGCTAGTTCTTTCTTTAGTGCAAATTTATGTTTCCCCTCAGTAACCCAACAACTGTAATTTGAACAGCAAAGTTATGTTTAAGCCAAGGAAAAATTCAAATTCAGAAGGGGGAAAATGTAACCCATTAATTCACTTGCCACTTTTTCAGTGTCTACATGTATACTCAATCTTGAAACAAAGATATTTGTATTTCTTTTACCAATATGCATCTAAGAAGAAAAACTACCACCAAAGATTTTGCTAAACTAAATTTACGCCAGACTCTTGAATAAACAAATCTTTCAGTATTTAAGAACAATACATTTATACTGAAAAGATATATTAGAGAGAGGTACCCAAAGCTGTGTAATGCAGCACTTATTGTAGGAGAAAGTCTGTAAATCTGCAGTAACTGAGAAATAACAGAAGGTGCGGTAGCATTCTTTATGTTAGTCTATATTGATCGGCTCTAATGAGCACCAGTGGAGCTGTAGCTAATGGTGGTATGTCTGGTGTTAAGGGCAAATGTGGGAGAAGATTATCAACCCAAGGGGTTTAACAGTAGCTGGACTGCCCTCAGCCCTCAGGGCAATGATGCACTTGAGAGGTCACTGTATCAAATGAGGGAAAAGATTCAGCTTGTGCTGCTGGAAGAAATGCAGCAGGAGACGTATTTTAGCTGAGACTCAAGGCATCAACAAAACTGTTAGTGTATGTAGTACTACTTCGCCCCACCCCCAGCTACTGCCTCCTGTCCATGCACAAACAAGGCCATTGTCTACTTCGAATTGCATTCTTAATTAATAATTGTAATACCAGCTACACAAGCTGCAATGAATAACACACTGCTTCTCATTCTCACTTGGCTTGTCTCTGTTCCCCAAGTCAAGGGGGGCGAGGAAGGAACCAGACCTAAGAGTTCCATATAATCAGAGAAAGGGCCTTACATAAAAAGCACAAGGAGAGGAGCAAGTTGCAGTTTTGAAGGCTTTATACATGATCTGTTTATTCTGGGAGGGGGAGAGGAGACGTGGCAGGCTGTCATTTGATCTGCCTGCTTGATATTTCATTCACTGTGGTCCTTGCCATCCCTCCATCAGAGATCTGAAAGGGCCAACGTTGAGTGACCCACAAGAGACCAGAAGGCCATGGGCATTCGAGGGAGCCTTAACTGGCAGAGTGTAAAATGCTTGCAGTAAAATGTTAGTGTAGAAAGGAAGCTACAGGTATTCGAAAAGATGAAAATGTACCGAGAGATGCCTTGAGGTGTCAGGCATGTTGCACATTCTTTTCTCTAATAGTGTAATGGAATACATTTCAGCATGTAAGATTTTCAAAGATTGCAAAACCAAAACAATAAAAAAAACACATTCCCCCCCCTTCCTGAGGCTGGGATAGGAAAATCTCAGTTACTTGCTAAGACGAAGGCCAGAATGAAATATACACAAACATGGTTAGTTTATAGTTGTGAACAAATAATTTAAATTTTAATGGTTTCTCTTAGATCTACCTTTAGAAAAACTTTGACATTAACAACCCATTATATTTTTCTTCAACCCCCCAGACCATAAAATGGGTTGGATTCAGAAGAAGTCATATATAGAGTATTCTCATTAAAATGCAAGGAATTGAAATTGATCATCACTGAATGAGTTCCGTTGATTATACAGGCCCCATTTTAAATATGTCCAAATCTGGATCAGTCCCAAGTGCTGTGTTTTAATTCTGTGCTACGCTTTTCCTCTAGACCAACTAAGAAATCTCTTGTTTACAATAAATCCTAGCTTTCCTCCTGTGAACACAAAGCATACCTCCACCAGGTCTGTTTCTGGACAGACCTCCATTGCACACTGACCTCTCAAAACATGAAGAATGTTTTCCCCAATATCTTTCTGTCTCTATCTACTGCCATACAGCAATCAGAAAGTATACTCTAGAAAATACAAACAAATAAGAAAGGGCCAGAGGATGGAGCAGTCAATGTCGTCCATATCAGTGGAATATCTATTCCAAGTACAGGCTGGGTATCCAGTATCTAAATTGCTTGAGACCAGAAGTATATCTTGGAGTATTTTGAATATCATAATTTCTCATGATGCTCAACTTGTATTCATTCAAGGAATTATTCAAGGTGTTTAACACCATCCCACAACAAGCTTTGTCACCTTTGCTTTGGATTGTCGTTATTGTTGCATGTGCATGGGTGATACACCTCCCGCCTGATAACCAATAAAGCATAGACACAAATGGTTGGAATAAAATTTGGCCGCAACTCATTTATTGATAACAGGAACAAAGGTTGGCAGCCATGCATGGGTCCTGGATCAGGGGTCGAACAGTCCACAGTTGCCCGAAGGCGCTTGCCTGCCTGGGTGCCACCGGCCCAATACCGGTCCATGGAAACTCGACACTCCAGGGGCCAGGGCGTTATCCCCCCTTCTATCAAGGGGTGATAAGTCAGCCAGATCCAGGGCCCATGCCACACGCCAAACACAGAGTTGCGACGAACACAGTAAAAGCAAGAAAAGTAACAAGAAGTGAATAATGAATACGCAGCAAGAACAATTAACAAAAAGAAACGAACAATCGATACAAGTAGGGTGGGTGGGAGGAAAATCAGGACCAGTCCCAGTGCCTGCTGGGTGCCTTGTGCAGCCTTAAATATGCTGCCCGGGTGGCAGAGAGGGTCGGCCAGCTGATGGGGCAGAGCAGGGCGGAGCCAGCCACGTCATTGGCCGGCAGGCGCTGGTGGCGGGAAACTCTCTCGCCACCCAGGGGGTTTATGGGAAGAAGAAGCCCCCTGGACCAAGATGGCAGCAAAGACACCCTGCGCTGCAACCCGCTCGGCCAGTGAGTCAACCAAGCCATTTATTTGCCTTCAAATCAACTCTGACTTATGCTGAAGCTACACTGGGTTTTACTTGGCAAGATGTATTCAGAGAAAGTTTGCTTGTGTTCCTTTTAGGCTGAGAGAGTGTGACTTTCTCACAACAACCCATAGGTTTTTAAATCATAATTCCTGGAAATCTAAAACCAATACACCATATACCTTGAATACCTCCGTTAAAATATACATGAAAATCTGGAAGTACCCCGCTGAATTAGAAGCTAACAAGGATCCCCAAACCAGCAGTTTCAACTTCTTTCTCTGGTCAGTGGAACAATGAGATATATGATTAAGATCTATCTTCCTCAAGACCTTTCTCCGAAGAGCTGTTTTTTCCTTCCATCATTTTTCTTATAAGTCAACTGTGTAGGCAGGTACCTTAAATAGACTTTTTATCTTCCTTCTTTTTCCTGGTGTTCTACCTTGATATAGCATTTGCACAAAACATGCAGACCCACTCCCTTGATCTCATGGAAATCTATAAGCCTACAGCACAGCCTGTGTCACAGGTAGAGGAAGAAACAGTTCTTCATTCTCATTATTGTCTCAGTCAGCTGATAACGGCTGGATGGCTGCTCAGATTTCCCTGGGTGGCTCTTTGAAAAGATGGGGTTAATGCAGAGTCTTATGAGGGTAGAGAAGCCTTCCTGGCCTAACTCAAAAAAACAGTGGGGCAGGAAGGACTGTTGATCCCTGCAGAAGACAGTCTGGGGATTCTAAGGCATGTGCAAACATAAACGTTTAAGGGGAAGGTTTGCAGAAATAACAAACCCAGGTGCTAAAGCTGACACAGAAGGACATCCCTCCTCCCACGCCTCGATCCATCAGGGTCAGTTTTCCAGAGCTCTTAACATGTGAGTGACAGAAATATTTAGAAGACAGGCATGTTTAAATTGATTTTGGGGATCTTGCACACACATACCAAAGTTGCACACTTAAAAACAAATGTGCTGGCTTTTGAGGGGGAAATCACTTAAGTGTTTCAAGATTTCTCTTAAAGGGGTAGTTTTTAAAAAGAAAAACATGTGTTGCTTTTTTCTTTATTCTACGGGTTGGTTCAGTTCAACTGCAAGGAAAAGTATGTATGCAGGCATGTAGCCGGGGGGGGGGCTAAGGGGGCTTCAGCCCCCCCCCCGAAATTCTCAGGGTGGTCCGCGAGAAGGCCTTACTGGTACATTATTTAAACTGTTATGTTTATTCATATCATGATCTGATCACCATGCTCATTATATCCTACCTTCATGGGGTTATTGGGATAACAATACAAAAGGTTTGCTAGGGTAAACCCTCTTCCACCCAGTCTCAGCCCCCCTGAACCAAACTCAGCCCCGGAACCAAAATCCTGGCTACGGCCCTGTATGTATGCAAATGTTTCCTTGTTGGATTCTCCCCTCCTGCAACCATCTGATCTGAGGTTTGCAAAAGTGAGGTTTGTTTTGTTGTGTTCTGCTATCCCTGTCCATTCCGCTAGGGCCCAGAGCAGAACTCAAATATGCCAACTGAAGGTTCTTTATTTATTTATTTTATTTATTTATTCGGTTTTATATTCCGCCCCTCCCAGCAGGCTCGGGGCGGATCACAAAATGCAAGCATATAATAAAACATAGTACAACAGTAAAACACATCATAAAACATATCATAAAACATACAGTAAAACAATTATATGTAGCACTGATGGTATAGTCTACGGTTCCTTACTGAGGCGGGATAGACCCGATTGGGTTTGAGGTTACCCGAATGCCAATCTGAAGAGGGCCGTCTTACATTCCCTACGAAAAGGGAGAAGTTCAGGGACCATTCGAGTGTGGTTGGGGAGCGAGTTCCAGAGTGCTGGAGCCGCTGCAGAGAAGGCTCTCTGTCTTGTGCTGGACAAGTGACAGGAGCGGGACGATGGTATAACCAGCACATTTTGCTCTTCCGAGCGCAGTGATCTCGAGGGAACGTACGGGGTAAGGCGGTCCCTCAGGTACACAGGCCCTAGGCCGTGCAAGGCCTTAAAGGTTAAAACCAACACCTTGAAGGCAATCCGGTACTCAATAGGAAGCCAGTGCAGTTGCCGAAGGATGGGAGTAATATGCTCCCTCACTGGTGCTCCCACCAGTAGGCGAGCTGCAGCATTCTGCACCAGCTTGAGTTTCGGATTGTCGACAAGGAAGGCCCACGTGAGGGCGTTACAGTAGTCCAGCCTCGAGATGACCGTCGCTTGGATCACCGTGGCCAGGTCGGCCCTGGACAGGTAGGGGGCCAGTCGCCTAGCCTGTCGTAGGTGAAAGAATGACGTCCTACTGACCGTGGAGACCTGGGCCTCCATGGTCAGCAAGGGGTCCAATCTAACACCTAAGCTCTTAACCAAAGATGACGGGCTAAGTTGCTCGCCATCCAGGGTAGGCAACCGGCACTCATCCAGCCCAGGTCGACCAGGCCACAAGATCTCCGTCTTCGACGGGTTCACCTTCAGCCGGCTGGCCCGCAGCCATCCAGTCACGGCTTCTAGGCATCGATGGAAACAATCGGGTACGGTATCCGGCCTGCCGTCCATTCTCAGCAAAAGCTGGGTGTCATCCGCGTACTGATAACACTCCAGACCAAAGTCGCGGGCCAGCTGGGCCAGGGGCGCATGTAAATGTTGAATAATAAGGGTGAGAGGATGGCCCCTGGGGGACCCTACAACAATGGGAGCCTCCCGGAGACCTCCTCCCCCCTCTCCACACGCTGTCCCCGATCGTGGAGAAAGGAGGCCACCCATTTAAGAGCAGTCCCCCTAACTCCAGTCACGGCTAAGCGGTGGGCTAACAGTACATGATCTACGGTATGAAACGCTGCTGTTAGATCTAACAAAACAAGCAGGGCTGACCCACCCTGGTCCAGCTGGCAGCGAAGTTGGTCTGTAATGGCGACAAGCACAGTCTCCGTCCCATGCCCAATACGGAAGCCGGACTGGAAGGGATCAAGTCCAGCTGTGTCTTCTAAGTACCGCTGCAGCTGATCCGCTGCTGCCCTCTCAATTACCTTGCCTAAAAAAAGCAAGTTGGACACAGGCCGGTAATTGGAGGGAGCCGAAGGGTCTAAATTCGGCTTCTTCAGCAGCGGTCTTACCATGGCCTCTATCAAACCCCCTGGGAACACTCCTTGCTCAAGGGAGCTGTTGATAATCTTTCCCAGGGTCTCGTAGCCCCCGGCAGGATCTAACAAGCCAGGAGGGGCACGGATCGAGGAGCAGGTAGTTGGTCTAGCTGCAGCGAGTAGCTTATCGACAGCTGCTGCGTCCAGCAGTTGGAAACGGGTGAAGGTGGGCCCGGCGAGAGGCGGCGGGGTCTCGAGTTCACGTACTGTATCAAGAGTGGCTGGGATATCCCGGCGGAGGGTCGAGATCTTATCGGCAAAGAAGTTCTGGAATGCCTCTTCTTACAATAATCCAGAGTTTCTCAACCTTAATGCCGCGACCCCTTAATACAGTTCCTCATGTTGTGGTGACCCCCAACTATAAAATTATTTTTGTTACTACTTCATAACTGTAATTTTGCTACTCTTATGAATCATAATGTAAATATCTGATATGCAGGATGTATTTTCATTCACTGGACCAAATTTGGCACAAATACCTGATATGCCCAAATTTGAATACTGATGGGGTTGGAGCGTATTGATTTTATCAAAGGGCATTCTGAACTCCACCAATGATGAAATTGAACCAATCTTGGTATACAGAACATACTTGGAAGGGTTTGGTGGAGTTGTACTCCATCTACATCCAGAGATCACTCAAACAATGAGGGAGCTGGATCAAACTTGACACAAATACTCAATATGCCTAAATGTGAACACTGGTGGAGTTTGGGGGGGAAAGACCTTGACATTTTGGGAGTTGTAGTTGCTGGGATTTATAGTTCACCTACACTCAAAGAACCCCACCAATGACAGAATTGGGCCAAACATCCCACACAGAATCCCCATGACCCAACATAAAATACTGCATTTTCTGTTGGTTTTAGGCAACCCCTCTGACACCCTCTCGCGACCCCCTAGGGGTCCCGACCCCCAGGTTGAGAAACGCTGCAATAATCCCTTTTACACAGGAACTGTCGATGAAGGTACTCTTGAAAAGAAGTTCTTCTCCTACAGGGTCACCAGTCCTGTTTTGCCAATGAAAGTGGTCTTATAAAATGCAACTGGTAGATAGATACTCAGCTCATAGCTGTCAGTATGTCTCCTTCAATTCAGCAAGTCGTTGACAACAATAATCTAACCAATCAATATCTAATTAGCTTATCCTGTAGCATTCAAATATACCAATTTATAGGTCAAGAGAAATCATTTTAAAGGGAACTAATTGGTTTTCATAGGTAAATATGAAGTGACAAGTTACATTGCGCATTTGAAGAACTCATCTTATTGTAATCTCAGATTTACCAAACTGGGAGTGGAAGAAGCAGGTTGCAAAGCACCTCACATTACGTTCTTCACCAAATTGTATGCAAGAGATCATTTTTCTGAACATGTAAAAGACATTGAATGCAAAGTGTGTTCCATATTTTGCTTATATAATTGTGACTAGGCCCTGCTCACTTTGGGAAAGAGGTGAATAGATCATTGTACTTCCATGCTTCACAACTGACAAAGCATTTTAGTTATTATTTCTATTTAAGTTATAGTAATTCTATAGTAATGATGATGTTGATGACGACATCAACAACAACAACAATTTATATTCAACTCTCATCTCTCCGAGGGGGCTCAGAACGGATTACAAGATACACAGATAGACAAACATTCAATGCCTTTAATACAGTGGAATAATAATGACATACAAAAACACAGAACAAAGGTAAAAGCTTCCCCTTTCATCTCTGGCTTTCTGGAGGCAATGCTCAACTCTTGTTCCATTTCCAAGCCGAGGAGCCTGTTGTCCGTAGACACATTCTGGTCATATTTGTTGGCATGGCCGCATGGGCACCTTTATTACCTTCCCAATGAAGGAGTGCCTATTGATTTGCACGTTTTCAAACTGCTAGGGTGGCAGGAGCTAGGGCTAACAGGGGGAGCTCAACCCAACCTGCGGCTTCGAACTGACAAACTTTAGGTCAGCAGATTCAACAGTTCAACGGTTTAACCCATTGTGCCACCACAGCCCCTGAAATAAAATTCTCTTTTTTTCAAAATTGGTATTTAAACCTACGCATGAAAAAATACAAATGTTTTGTTAATCTACTTATGAATCAGTCTTTAAATAACTGTTTACTGGGGAGTTGTCCTTCTCCTCTTAGGGCGCTTGTGCCCGCTTTGTGCTGGTCTGTGACCGTAATAAAGTTTTGTTTTTTTATGAATCAGTCATGACATGACCTACCTGAGTACTCTGAAAAACCAATATATGTTATTTAAAAACCACAGAAATGTAAAGCATGTTGAAGGTAGAAATGCCAATCTTGAATTGTGCTTACTATACAATAACAATTTTACAAAGCAATCTTCTTTGATGTGAGCCACTTGCAAGATGGTGGCTTTTAAGTTGTATGCATTATTGTGAAGTTTTTGCATATTTTAGTAAATGCACAGTACTAGAAAGTGCAATAGCTGCTGTCTGGGTAAGTTTAATTTCCCAAATGGAAAATACACTATGCCCTGAGTCCCCCTTGTGGGGAGAAGGGTGGGATAGAAAAATATGAAATAGTTAGTTTGTGATAAACATATTTTGCGCAACTTGCTGGTGGGCAACTATTTGCCATCTTTGGCCCCATCTACACATGCTGTGAAATCCAGAATGATGTGGATAATAAATGGAGCAGGTGACTTGAAAATGCACACTTCGAATGCACACTGTAACATGCATACACACAGAAAACAGGTGTAAAAAAAATCAGGAGAAAGTCCAAAATCTGTGATAAAATGTACTGCAACTGATCAGATGCTACAGAGCACAAATCTGGGAGCAACATAAGCAGCACAGCACTTGTGTAAACAGCACCACTTCTGGAATATCCGGATACAGGTTCCAAATATGGCACTTGCAGAAAAGTAAACAAGCACTTTTCACCTCCCTCCCCAAGAGGAGTCAGGAGATGAATCCCCTCACTAATTCTCATCCAGTGGGCTGCTTCTGTTCAGTGCATTTCTTCAAATGGGGTAAAAAAAGTGTCTTTCTGTTGAATTGATTCAACAGGAGAGCTTTGTGGACTCCAAGGGAGCTTTTTCGTAGTTCCCAGGATACATGTGGAGACTCTCCAGAGTGGAATTGGATTTGTTTAATCCATATTCTGATCTGGATAATGTGGATATACAGTATAGAAGCAGTCTTAATCTCACACTAAAGGAAATGGAAATGGTGAATCCTTGAGATATTGTTTTGCTGCACCCACTTTCACCTGTATTTTTTTTATTTATTTACATTATTTCTGCCCTGCCCTTCACACACCCCGGGGGGGGGGGGGGACGACTCAGGGTGACTTACAAGGCAGCAATTCGATGCCATAATATACACTATAAAACCATAAAATATACAACATTAGAATAACAGTTAAAAATTTAAAACAATATTCCGTCCACAAACCACGTTAAAAAACAGTACGCCATATTCTCATCTGTTAGCTTGCCAGTCCTATTCCAATCCAAAGTGCTGCCTTCTGCTATTGTATAAAGGCCTGGTCCCATAGCCAAGATTTTACTTTTTTCCTAAATGCTAGGAGGGATGGAGTCGATCGTATTTCACTTGGAAGCACATTCCACAGGCAGGGAGCCACAGCCGAGAAAGCCCTGTCTCTCATCCCCACCAGCTGCATTTGAGAAGCTGGCCTCCCCAGATGATCTTAAATTACGAGGTGGCATGTAGAGGCAGATACGTTCGGACAAGTAAGATGGACCAGAACCATAAAGAGCTTTCTCTGCAGTGGACAGCTATCTTCACAATCTAAACTGAATGATATCCTGGGGTATAAAATACTATAAGTTCTATTGCTGGCCCAGCTGATGAAAACCAGCAACAGAAGCAAATCAACATGAAAAGTGGGTATTCATTCTATACAACTAAAGCAGCAGCTTAATCTCTATCTCTCATAATCTCCACATTTTTCCATGTTGAATCTGCTCATGACGCCTCAAGACTCATTCCTCATCTGAGCCTCAAAAACATGAGTCTTTGGCCTCTTCCACACAGCTGAATGAAATCCCACATTTTCTGCTTTGAACTGGAATATATGGCAGTGTGGATTCAAATAATCCAGTTCAAAGTAGATGTTATGGGATTTTCTTCCTTGATATTCTGTGTTATATGGCTGTGTGGTAGGGTCCTAAATGAGAAGGGATAGCAGAGAGCTTGTTGTTTCAGGTGGCTGCTTTTAGGTGTCATGAAAGGGCAACTAATTGATAGTTACTCAATGTGTTATTGTTGTATTTTTACTGCCACTGTGTGGAAGGGACACTTGTAGGATCTGATACCCCAGAGGCAGAAATAACTTGTCCTATGCACATCAAGTGGAAAAATGACCTGGCCAGCAAAATGTCTTGTATAGGTCTCATGTATAAATATAGATTTTGGGTAGTGTAAATGGTTGTACTGTATGAAAATAGTCGTTTGGTAAGCAAGTTGTCTAATCAGTTCTGGTTAAAGTGAGAAATAGGTGTGACCCTGTCAGTGTTTGTTCCTAGGAGAACATTTAAATTTTGTTCCACATTACCGTGCTATGGATTAATTACTGCTGTTCATTATTAAAGGAGTGTCATTTTGTTTCACTTTGATGGTTTCATGACTGTGTTCTGTGGGATTGTGGGTTTTTGTACACCACCTTGTGAAGGAAATTTGCCCTGCATAGTAAATACTATTTTTATGTAGTCAAAGATTCCATGTGTGCATGTGTGTGCCTTCACGTCAACTCTTGTGTTATGGTGACCCCATTAATTCCATCAAGTTTTCTTAGAGGTCATTTTGTCACTTTCTCCCTTTGAAGTACAGCCTGTACATCCTAGTTTTCATTTGTGTCCTTCCCTAAAAGTACTAACTAGGACTGATCCTACTTAGCTGCAGAGATTTGACATAATCTGGTGACTTGATAACATTATAGAAGGCCAGAATCTTATTGATACCTTCTGTCTTTGTAATAGTCCATTATGATCATGCAAGATGGGGACAGATATTTTGTTCCTTGATATTTAGGTTTTGAACTTGTGTATGGGATGGTCTTACAAGCTGAATGCCAGTTGGAAAATTGTCTCCTTGGCCAGAGAATAGCAGAGGAGTGGGGAAAGAGGAGAAAAATCCTATTCCTTGAAGTCATGTTATTGCCAGCATAGAAACAGGGGAGGCATCACAACAACACAGGTTATGACCATTTGAGGATCAGGGAGCTATTGATTTTTAGCCATCAATAGCTAGATGGGAGAATCACAGGGAATAGGCAACCCAGCAATGGGATACATACAGCATCATGTACTCAACGTGGGGCTGCCTTTGAAAATGGTTCGGAAACTTCAGTTGGTCCAATGGGCAGCAGTCAGAATGCTAACTGGGGCGACATACAGAGAGCATACCACCCCACTGCTGTGTCAGCTCCACTGGTTACCTGTCCATCTCCGAGCCCAATTCAAAGTGCTGGTATTGACCTATAAAGCTCTATACGGTTCTGGCCCAGCTTACTTGTCCGAATGCATCTGCCTCTATGTCCCATCTTGCAGTCTAAGATCATCTGGGGAGGCCCTGCTCTTGCGCCCGCCAGCATCGCAAATGCGGCTGGTGGGGACGAGAGACAGGGCCTTCTCAGCAGTAGCCCCTCGCCTATGGAAATCACTCCCAAACGAAATAAGATCTACTCCATCTCTCTTCGCTTTTAGAAAAAAGCTAAAGTCTTGGTTCTGGGAGCAGGCCTTTGGGCAGCAGATGGAAATTGTACCTTTGGATTTGACTGGATTGACACTTTGGACTTGACTGGACTGACAATGTGTTCCGCTTGATGGCTTTAATTAATTATTGTTGTATGTAGTGGTTTTTAATGCAATATTTTTAATGTTTTTAATGCTTTTTAATGATGTTGATTATATGGTGTATTTTTAAATTGTATTGTGGTGGTGCGGCCTGTAGTGCTGCAAATGTAAGCCGTGCTGAGTCCCCCTGAGAAGCTACAGGGTACAAATACCATAAATAAATAATAATAAATAGGAACCATCACAGAATTTAAGATCTTCTGGGGAGGCCCTGCTCTCGGGCCCGCCTTCTTCACAGATTCGGTTGGCGGGGATGAGAGATAGGGTCTTCTCAGTGGTGGCCCCTCAGCTGTGGAACGCCCTCTCTAGGGACATTAGGTCGGTCCCCACCCTCTTAATATTTCATTAAAAAGTCAAAACTTGACTTTGTAAGCAGGCTTTCCCAAATGCAGTGTAGCAGATAACTTCTTGACCTCGGAACAACTGGACAATTGTGATCGGAAAAAGATTTTGGTATTGACATGCAGAGGATTTATGCTTTTATTGATTTTACTGTTTATGGAAATTTATGTATGTTATATGCTTTTAACTGTTTTTATATTATTGTGGCATCGAATTGTGCCATTTTGTAAATTGCCCTGAGTTGCCCTCGGGCTGAGAAGGGCGGTATAGAAATATAGTAAATAAATAAATAATAATCACCTGCAATGTTGATGTGTCTGCCCCATGCAATAACGTCCCAATTAAAAAAGTTGAAAAGATCCTCTCTGTATTCAGTGATGGTTCATCAGCATATGGAATATAATATTGCCTTGTAGAGCTCCCTCTCAGTCCCATCTGCTCACATGTATTTTCACATTATATTCAATCAGGAATATTTGTTCCTAAGAAGAGGTACCAATTTAGATTTTAATTCCCTTCTCTGTACTACTGAACATGGAAAGAGACATTTAATTCGCACTTTCATTTCAAAAGGCTGCACATAGTTAAGATCAAATATTTTATGCAGGTAAAGCCTTTGCAATTTGTTCTATTGAGCTGATGTTTAAGATGGTTGAGTAAATAGAAAAGATGTAATATTTCCCACCAAGACAGAATTTTAATATAATATTTGCCAGCTTAGACAGCACTGCCTCACCGAATTCAGGCCCCTAACACCGGAAGAGGTGAACAGGCTGGTGACCGGGGCAAGGGCGACGACCTGCCCCATGGACCCCTGTCCATCGCATTTAATCAAGTCCTGCATTGACACCATATCGGATGCTCTGAGGGACCTGGTGAACCTTTCCCTGGATACAGGCACTTTCCCTGAGTCCCTGAAGGAGGCCAGAGTTCGCCCTCTCCTGAAAAAGGCGAACCTTGACCCCGACGAACCGGCGAGCTACCGCCCTGTTGCCAATCTGCCCTTCCTGGGTAAGCTACTGGAGCGGGCGGTGGAAAGCCAGCTGCGTGATTTTTAAACCAATCCGGGGCTTGGACCCGTCCCAGTCGGGACTCGCGGGCCGGAGTGGAATCCGTCCTGGTAGCGATTACGGATGACATCCGCCGCCAGCTGGACGGAGGGGTTCGGCAGTCCTGGTCCTCTTAGATCTAACCGCGACCTCGACACCGTCAACCATGATCGGTTACTCCGCCGCCTGGTTGCCTCCGGGATCCAAGATAAGGCTCTGACTTGGCTAGGATCGTTCCTGCGGGGCCGCTCGCAGCGGGTCGAGTGGCAGGGCCAGGTCTCCAGGAAATGCGGGCTGGAGTGTGGGGTCCCTCAGGGTGCCATCTTGTCCCCCACCCTCTTCAACATCTATGTCCAGCCCCTGGCCAGTATCGCTAGGAGCCATGGTTTCAGCTGCTACCAATACGCCGACGACACACAGCTGTTGCTGAAGCTCGACCCAGGGATGCCGTCGGTGCCTGAAAGCTTTAGTCAGGGGCTGAGGGCGGTGACAAGCTGGCTCAGAGCACACAGGTTAAAAATCAATCCGGCAAAAACGGAGATCCTCTGGCCTGGCCGACCCGACCCTCATTCACCACTACCATTCTTTGAAGGCGAGCCCCTGTCCCCGGTTCCGGCGGTGAAGAGCTTGGGAGTGATTCTGGACGAGAGACTGACGATGGAAGCCCAGATCCAGGCTGCAGCCAAGGGCGCCTTCTTTCATCTTCGAAGGGCCCGACGGTTGGCCCCCTACCTACCATCAGAGGCACTGAAGACTGTGATACATGCCACCGTGGTCTCCCGACTCGACTATTGCAATGCCCTGTATGCGGGTCTACCGCTGTCCACGACTCGGAGGTTGAGACTTGTTCAGAATGCAGCGGCCAGACTCATTTCCGGGGCATCGGCTAGGAACCATATCTCACCAATCCTAAAAGTTCTTCATTGGCTGCCTACAGAGTTCAGAGTGATCTATAAACTCATGGCGCTGACCTTCAAAGCATGGCAAAGAACCGGACCAGCCTATCTGGGCGATCGGCTGACAGGCCAACGCAGTGAAAGACCAGCGCGTGCAATAAATGGTGACCGTATAGCTATCCCAGGGGTGAGAGAGGCCCGGCTGACAGAGACCCGACGGAGAGCCTTCTCTGTGGTGGCCCCTGTGATCTGGAATACACTTCCGCCTGCTCTCAGGGCCACATCGGCCCCAGCCAGATTCCTGTCTGACTTGAAAACTTGGCTCTTCTGCCAGGCGTTTGGGGGTTGACTGGATGACCTGGAGGCTGGGCCCTTTATGGTTCTCTGTACCTGTGTTTTTAATTGATGTACCTGTGTTTTTTAAATGATGTAAGTCGCCCGGAGCACCAGCGGTGGAGGGCGACTCACAAGAAATAAAGTTATTATTATTATTATTATATATTAGGTATGAAAGATCTGAATTGGTTACATTTAGTTAATTTGTATACATTTCTGCTATTTGCATACTTATGGATGAAAAAAGATGTCTTATCTAACACTATAGTTTTTCTCGCAGCTTTCTTGAAATATGTTCTCTGATGGTATAAGACTTTGGTTTCCACATATATACCAGGGGCCATCTGTTGAATCAGATCTCCCCTTTTAACAGTGAAGTATTACTTACTTACTTACTTACTTACTTACTTACTTACTTACTTACTTATTTCATACGCTTCTATCCCGCCCTTCTCCCCACAAGGAGGACTCAGTGCGGTCTCACATAGGCATCAGTGATGCTTACAACATATACAGTACATCATAAGAATAACAGTTAAAAAAATAAAAACATTTTAAAACATTGTACAAATCCACCAATAAATGCATTTAACAATAATATTAGCATGCCAGTAAAACCAAAAATCAAGCTGGGGAATCTAATATCGCAAACCCAAAGTTCCTTTTCCTAATGTCACTATCATCTAGTCAAACGCCTGGCCCCAGAACCAGGTCTTCAGTTGTCTTCTAAAGGACAGGAGGGAGGTAGCCAACTTGATGACCTTAGGGAAGGAGTTCCACAGATGGGGGGCCACTGCTGAGAATGCCCTGTCTCTCATCCCCATCAACCATGTTTGCGAGAGTGGTGGGATCAAGAGCAAGGCCTCTCCTGATGATCTTAAGCTTCGTGAAGGTTCATAGCAGGAAATACATTTCGACAAGTAATCTGGGCCAGAACCATTCAGGGCTTTAAAGATCAATCTTAGAACTGAGGATAAAATGCATCTACACTGTAGAATTAATGCAGTTTGACACCATTTTCACTAGTATGACTCAATGTTATTGAATCATGGGAGTTGTAATTTTACAAGGTGAGGAAGATGTAATCCTGCAGCTCCCAGGATTACATAGCATTGAGCTATACCAGTTAAAGTGGTGTCAAATTGCATTTGTTCTATAGTGTAGAGCCAGCCTGAGCATGGTGTTGTCATTTGAATATCATACTATCATTCTGGAGACCAAGGTCAAACCTCTAGACAGCCATGGAAATCCACACCTTCTCATCCTTAGAAGGAGGCAAAGGCAAGCTCTCATCTGAAGAAATTGTACCAAGAAAGCCCAGTAATAGGATTGTCTTAGGGTTAGCATAAGTCAGAAAATGGCTTGAAGACGCGCTCCTGCTATTGCAAAAATCTTAGGGGGAATCATCAATCTCTGGTTTCAAACTCTGCTCCACTCCTGTCTAAATCCATCATATTTGTGTTGCTCCCTCTCCTATATCTTCCATGATTTTTGGTTCTGTTCTAGGGTTAGTAAATTGCTTTGTCTTCCTTACTCTACACTTTTCCATTTAGTCCATTATTCTCCAAAGAACCTCATCACACTCACCTAATAAAGCGCTTTCACCCCATCTTCTGGACAGAGCTGCACGCTGGCCATCGCATTATATTGTGTGACTTCCAGAAGCATATATTTACAGCACTAAAGAGTTCATTTCCTTAGGTCCCCAGAACTTTGACTAGTTCACTAAAATTACATTATATACTTTATATATGTATTATTATAGATATTATTATTCTTGTTGACTATATACAAGTGTATTTCATGATCTCATGGAAGGCATCTATACCCTTCCATTGTTTTGTTTTCTCAGTGATGTCTCCCAGCCATTTTGTGTGTTTACTTACGGGGGAGGCCCCATCCCCAACCAAGGTGAAAGTGTAGCTGGAGGCTTCCCCCACAACATGGGAAGCATCTCATGTTGGGCTGGCTACAATGAAGCCAGCACGGGTCCTCCGCAGAAGAATGACACTTCCCCTGTGTGATGGGGAAAGTGTCGTCAAGAGGGAGCTGTGCACAGGGTGACAGATTCATTTCACTGGCCCGCTCCTTTCGCTGTGATGACAGAAAAAGCAGGACTCTGGGCTTTGTGATGAAGCCCAAAGTCATAATCAGTTCATTACATTATTTATTTATTTCAAATATTTGTACCCCATCCTTCTCAACCCCCCAGGGCGGCTTCTAACTCAGGGCGGCTTACAACTGCAACAATTCAATGCCAACACATACAAAAACTAAATACAACATGACATTACAGAGTATGTCATGTTGTATCTTTGCCATAGATGCTAATAGCAAATTCTAGGTGTGTATCTGCTGCTATGTGCTGAATATAGTTTCTACTAGAGAGGATTATTCCCTAGTAAGTGCATTTAAGAATGGCAAACCCTACTTTATGCTCATAGTATGGGAAACAAGACTTTTCCAGTTTGCCAGTCTTAAATGCACTTACTAGGGAATAATGCCTTCTAGTAGAAAAAACCAACCCAGTTTCTTTTGGGCTCTTTAAATCTGTTCTGTTATCTTGTTTACTGTGTCCATTCCTGAGATATGTCTCAATAAAGCTAGCTTCAGAGTTCACAATTACTGAAACCAAGTTGAACCACGCAAGATAGATATAAAGTTTTAGAAACGGGAAACAAAGAACAGATTGTGTTGTGTCATTGCATAAAATTCATTAGAGGCACCAGGATTGCAAGGGGAAGGAAATATCCAGTGGATTGCTGAATCATGAAAGAAGACAGCCGATCAAGGCCTTTCATCTCAGAAACCTTTAGTGAGGAAGAGAGAGCGAGCATCAATCCGATATTATTTCCAATTATTTCTCAAATTGGAACAAAGAAAGACAAATAAAGCACACACAAAGAGACAGACACAGATACACACACTGGCTTGGTGTTGCTGGAGTTTGTAGCTGGAAGGAAAGTCCTTGCTTATATTGAAGTAAAGTTCTGAAAATAAGCAAAGAACAGATTTATTGATTTTTGGTGAAGTCTGGGTGTAAAAAAGAGAAAGAATAAAGAAGTGCTCTTTGCCCGCTATGTCCAAATGACATCCCAAGTGGCCTTCTTAATGGTGGGGGAGGGGAGGGGGCAGGTGTCTACCCCAGCGCATGGATAGAACTGCCCTAAGGCTAGGGCTAATGGTATTGGCTGAGCCTGCTGTAAGCCTCTCTTTTCTAATAGCCAACTTTCTGTGTGCAAGAAGACAGACAGGTATTGATTGGTCCAAATGCCCTTGAGTTGACAACATCTGAAATGAAAATCCACAAGGCTAGCACAAACTTTCTGCAAGTTCAATTTCTGGAATCTGATTATGAGACCGGACTGTTGAAACCACTCAGACATGTAAAAGGGTTTCCTCTTTGTATCCATATTCTCCGTTTGCACTGTAATTATGGGGAGCTAAGTAACTCCTACAGATTTGTTAGACAAACAGCAATTTTAAGAGGCAATCTAAGGATAATAGTGTTTTGATTAAAAGGAGAAAGAGGAAAAGGGGAGAAACCATCTCTACTGAAAGGTTTAATGACTAAAGGAGCTAATTCTCAAAGACGAGAGTCACATTTTCTGGCTCTAAACAGTAATTAGGGTGAAAACAAATACAATATTCATTCTCTTTTCTCTTCTGGTTGCTCTTTTTTTAAAAAAAAATACAGCATGCTTTTAGAAGTTATTTAGTGACCATGTTTTTTTAAGGAATGATTTTTAAAAAAACAACTATACAAATGTTAGAGTTCATCTTTCAGAGGAGTAGTTTAACCTAGAGCAAGTGTATGCTTTGAAAGCTGACCGTTTTCTAATGACTTTCTGTGAATTAAAATGCTGAAGTTACAATTCACAAATGCTGCAGACAGGGAATTGCGAACGCTGTGGGAGTTTATTTGTATCTTATTAGACATTCTCCTGTATTCTACAAAATTCCTCCCTAATCAATACATTGACTACAGTATAACCCTTAAATAAAGCATGATTAAACTGGATGCACTGTTCATGTCTTGGTGGGTTATTTAGTAGAATAAAAGATAACACTATGAAGAAACAAACCCAAGCCATGCATTCTGCAGATGGAATGCATGCTAAATTTATTCAGGCATTGATTCGTAATGTTGATCCTCTATGGCTTCATGTTTCTTTCCTCATTAATCTTAGTTAACCCTATAAAAACAATGCCAGATCTGTCATTTGATGTGCTGATGATCCAACGGGCAAAGGATGCTTCTTTTCAGGACAAGGGACCATGACAATACAAACAAATCTGAAGCCATACTCCTGGACCACCTTGTTTTTATTCTAATATTGAAATGATTTTCATCCCGAAGCAACATTTGTCTCATGTAGGGAGGAAATGTCTTGAATTTTAAATATAATAGCCTCAAGACCACACCTCATTGTAATTTTTTTTTTTAATTGCATGGTTCTTTTAATTTTTTTTAAAAAATTCCTACGGATTTTCCAAAGTAGAAAGTTGAACTGGCCATTGACCATAATAAACTAACTAACTAACTTTATTTCTTATGAGTCGCCCTCCACCAAAGGTGCTCTGGGCGACTTACACAATTAAAATAAACAGGTTACATAGTCACCGCTTGTTACTAACAATCATAGGCTTTTCTGAAAAGCCATGTCTTGAGTGCCCCTAAAAATGTATGTAGATCAGGAGTGGCTCTTTGGTCTGGCGGTAGGGAGTTCCACAAGATTGGGGCTACAATGGAGAAGGATCTCTGTCTTGTGGACTCCAAACGAACCTCTCTAGGGCCAGGGACATAGGGAAGATTCTCATGAGCTGACCGTGGCAGTCTCTAGTGGTGGAATGGCATTAGACGGTCTCTTAGATATGAAGGACCCTGACCTCGAAAGGCCTTGAATGCTAGGACCAGGGTCTTATAGAGGACTCTGTGTTCAACCGGCAGCCAGTGCAAGTGCTGCAGAGACAGCATTATAGGGCACCTCATTGATGCTTTTGTGAGGAGTCTAGCAGCTGCATTTTGCACAATTTGGATCTTGCGAATTGCTGCTCGAGGTAAGCCCACATACAAAGCATTGCAGTAATCCAGCCTCGACGTAACCGTGGCATGGATTACCGTAGCCAGCGCCTCTGTTGGTAAATAAGGCGCCAACTGCCTCGCTTGGCGTAGATGAAAGAAGGCCCTTTTACTAGTGGAATCCAGGATAACACCGAGACTCTTCACTGTGGGGGATGGAACTAACGGTGCCCCTTCAAAAGATGGTAATAGAACAACCAATTCTGATGGGCGGCCAGGCCACAAGATTTCAGGTTTTGCTGGATTTACTTTCAAATTATGGGCACGCAGCCATCTTGTCACCGCTCCAAGACACCGGGTGAAGTTATCTGGTACTGAAGTTGTTCCAGGTTCTAGTGAACTTGAATTTGAACTTGAGAGAACAATTAAAAATACAATAAAGTTTTATAACTTCAAAATTTTAGGTTAACAGCATGATTTAATAATGGTGAAATTGGTTTAAATGTTTTAAATGTTGTCATATAATTATAATCTATTTTAAATGTTTATTTTAATTTTACATTGTTTTAATGGCATTGAATAGTTGCCTATGTTGTTAAGCTGCCTTGAGTCCCCTCTGGGGTTGAGAAAGGAGGGGCAGAAATGTCGCAAATATAAATAAATAGATAAATAAATAGGTGTATGTCAGCTTCATTTGTTTGGTAAAACTACTCTTGACTTGTGAGTTAGAGCCGTTACATGATGCCACCTAGTCTTGAGCTACATATGAAAATCTCTCAGTCCTCAATTTTCTGGTGTTTCTCTGATTTGCATTTTCTTTCTCATTTTGTATCAGATAAAACACTTTCGAGTGTGTTATTTCTGCATGTGTGTGTTTCAAGAACATCTCGGTACATTTTTATGCATTCGCTATGAATGGGTACATTTATTTATATATTTACTTAATTTCCTCATTTTTCTGATAAGCCACATTTGAGCATATTGTTTTCAATTCTGCATCTTTTTTCGAGGAAGAGGGGAGGGGGAAGAATTTAAAAATATTTCGTATTGTTTAGGGTAGACTTTGTTTTATTGAAATTCCCTATAAGTTTTACAAATATCTTGTGAGAATTCACAAGGCAAAGCCCATTTCTTCTTGTAACAAGTGCTTCAAGGTGTGAAAAGATACTTTCATTCAATAATAATAATTATTATTATTATTATTATTATTTATAAACCACCCTCTCTCCCCAAGGGAACTTAGTAGTTTACAACACAAAAAGGCAAACATTTGATGCCCAGAGAAATGCAAAGAAACAGTTACAACAATGCAATATAATAAACATAATAATGACAGTGAGCTGATTGTATAAAAAACGGATGTAAAAATAAAAAAAACAAGATACAAATAATCACATAGAAAGTGCTGCATCCAATGAAACATTTGTTTTGATGTTGAATGTTTTTTCTGGATTTTTTTATTTTTATTTTTTGGCAACAGGCCTTCTACATGTACCAGAGTCATAAAATTGTCTCAAGGATCAACTTCAGTTGCCCTGCTTTGCCTTAAATCTTCCATAATGGATGTAAAGCATCTCCAAGAGATGGATGTGAGAACATAACCATCTTCAGAATAGCAAAGTTGAGCATTGGGAAACAGCTTCTGAAACACAGGTGGTATGCTGAGTAAGTACATGTGAACAAATCTCTTTGTGAATGTATTTACCACCTGGTTGCATTCCACCAGGCCTTCTACTCCCACTCAATCTAGCTAAGACTTAGTCCAAGCAAAGGTAAAAACCAACAAGGGTTGTCCTTCTAAATGTTGTTTTTTCTTTTATCCAAACTAAATACAGCAGCAAGCAAGACTCCGAATGGGAGCTAAAGAAAGTTTAACTCATTCCAACACAAAACCCATATTTTTTTTACACTTTATTTATATTCCGCTCTTCTCACCCCGAAGGGGACTCAGAGCAGATTACATTACACATACGGCAGACAGTCCCTGCCGACTGACATACAATTACAATACATTGTACAGACAAACATGTGCAGACAAACATGTGCAATTAGAAGGATTTTTTTCTCTTCTGGCTGCGTTGTGGGTGCGGTTGCTCCATTACATCACAAGGGGGTGCTGTTGTTTCATCCTCAGACGAGAGCCTCTGGTTCCACATTCCACCTCCAGCAGCCGATCTTCCTTATTTTTATTCAGGTGTTGTAAAGTCCTTATAAAAATCCTTCCCCGCTGAGCGGTCCCTAGTTCATCTACTCACAGCTGGCTTGTTTTCGATCTGTTAGGTGGACAGTGGACAGGGCTCACAGCTGGGTGTCCAGACCAGCCCGGGAATCGAACATGCAACCTTCTTATTGCAAACACAGCTGTTGTTACCGCTGTGCTATCTCTCCGGCCCTGAGAAGTACTGGGGATGTTAAAGAGGTAATGCCTGTAAGAACTGTATCCTTACAGTCTCCTGAGCACTGAAAACATATTATTCCTACCTGCACTCCTTTTGAGAATTCAGAATAGAGTCTTGGGTACTTAGTTAAGAATACTTAATAAAGTAAGGTCTCCTGAAGCTTTAATTCAGTCCCCAAAAAACCCCACAGTTACCCCCTTTCTTTTTTAATCTTTTCTCCTTTCTCCCTTTTTCTGCATTGGTTTGGGTTGTGGGTTCTGGACACCAACATCAAAATGTTTGTTTGTTTTTTTGTTTATCACGGTGCTCCCACACTGTATCATAGGATTTCAAGACAGCATACATTTCCATTCATAGAAAAAGGAGTGTTAAAGTATAACTACAGTTCAGTTTCTAGTTTGGTTCAAGACGTTTTAATGAGGTACGTTAATTTATGAGACTAATTCCCCTCCATCCCTTCAAGTAAGCTCAATAACTTCAATGAGAAGCGATTATTTTTGTCATTGCTGTCCCATTAGATACAATGAAGCAGCTGCATCATACCGCAGGAGTAGGATATCATAAAAGGTCAGCATTATTCCTTATTTATGGGGTGAAGGGGGGGTTTTCTGCCTCATGTGACAAAATAAAACAGTATGCATACTGACTTGGTAGATGGCAACATTTGCTAGTCTGTGTCAAGCCAGGGTTGTGACACAATGCAGAACCCTGAAAAGCAATACAAGTGACAAGGCAAAGGAAAAGAAAGTAAATTCCGTTTGCCATGGTAGCAAATGTCATGTGAATCTCTATATCACATTTGCCCCCATGGGTCCTCTTAGAATGGAGTCATGTTAGGCAGAAGTGTGCCTAGACATGAGGAACTTTTGCTATCCACTTAATCTCCAACTGTACATTTTATATCATGCCCTTAGATATCCCACTACAGTGGCCTAAACCTTTATGATAAATGAGTGTGGAGATAAATGAGATAGCACAGAGGTAAAGGTGAAAACCACTTTTCACCTGACCTCCACTCCATCACTTCTCCAGAGCAAGATCCAAGTTTTATTTCCAAATCTGGCAAGGAAACCAAGAAGAAGTAAGAAATTGTTTTCTCCCTAGCCAAAGCAAAGGAAACATTTGGGATGTGGGCAGATGGAGACAATACATACCTAACAATACAAATCCATAGGTATAAAGAGCATTCTATTATAAACATGGCCGCATCACTAAGTAAAAACTCATACCTCTGTATCTTTACCATATACATGAACTGTCAGCCATAGACCATTTCTAAAAGGCTTCCACACAGCTGTCCATCTTTTTATTGATAGTATTAAAATACTGTTGATTTTCTCTACAGTTGCTATTATTCTCTACCACAACAAAGCTGTAAGGATCAAATCTGTTCTAGTTGACCATTGAAATACCAAAAAAAGAGAAGCAAGGCCATAAAAAACCTCAAAAGGATGCTAGAAATATAACCCACCCCACAAAAACCTACCAATACTTTCTTGGAGGAAAATCTTACATAAGAAACTTTGACCCCTAACATAGTCATGCCTTTTTAATGCATTCTAAGAACGACTTTTTTTTTTGTTCCTTTGGTGGCACTGGACTTCTCACCTCATCAACATACCCACAAGTTTTGAATTTCAATTGCTGTTCACACATGCAACCTGCTCTTTCATACTTATAAAGCTATGTTCCTTGGCACTTCACTCTATGCAACTGATGAAGTATACACACCATGTTACACAGACCAAATAAAACATATTCACCTTGAACTCACTGTGAACTGTCAACACTCTACAGCAGAAGTGTTGGTTCCATCACAAAAAGAACTGCAGGTTACTCTGGTGCTTCCAGGAAACTCTGGAGTGACCACTAGTGTTGTTGAGACCTGGACAGCTAGATCAAGCTGGATCTGAAGCAATCTTGTATCCACTTGACAAAAAGGCCCACTCTAATTTTGCTTGCTAGGAAGAGCTCCCTGGTAGAGCCTTGCTGGAAACACTGCTTCTGGTGATCACATTGCTGGACACCCTGTTGTGACTTCAGCGAAAGCAGTGAGAGCTGCTTCTGCCTGGTGAGGCAGCAGCAGTGGCCCCAGAATCACAGGGCACCAGTGTCAATGCACTGTTAGCCCAGTTGGCCATGTGATCTCCAAAAGGACTTCAGTAGACTTCTGTGCCAGATGAACTTCAGTGAACTTCCATGCTGTTTCTAGGAATCTCCAAAGCAGAGTACTCTGAAGTATTTTGGGTGGTCTTGCAACCTTATCACATGAGCCAGGCAAACCGCCCTGCTTCACCAAAAAACAAAACAAAACAGGGAAGCAGCAGAGCGAATCCATCACCCTGCATGCCACTCCATCACAGCAATGCTTCTCCCATCACATAGGGGAAGAATTGCCTGAATGGTGAGGATCCATGCTGGCTACATTGGAGCCAGCACAACACAAGCAGGCTCCTGTGTTGAGAGAGAAGTATCGTATGATGCTTCCACTCCAATTGTGAGCAGGGTCTCCTCTGGAAATCCAGCAACATTGTGGGAGGGGTAGCATGCCCCTCCCACAATGGAGTGGCAAGGAAGCATCCTATTCCTGTCTGATGAGGTCATTACTCTACAAAGCTTATGCTACCAACCTCTAAAATATCATAGGATGTGTTTGCAACCTGTAAACAAAAAAGCATTTCTTAATGGGATTACTTGAAAAAATGTGGTGTAATGGAACATTTAATTATAGTGGAGTTTCATTGTCTATGTTTATTAGTTTTGGTAGTATGGCAAAGGCAGTCAGGAGTTGGTTACATCTGATTGGTTGTTGGGTTACCATGGATACATAGCCTTTGCAGTAGAAATGTATCCATTTGAGAGTGGCTAGCAAGAAAAGGAGCAGCGCTAGATTAAAAATAGAGGGGACGTTTTAAAAAGTAGAGAGTCTTTAGCCAGGAGCTAGAGGGAAGAGGATCGGTATTTAAGTTTGTGGCTTCTATTGTTATACTGAAGTAAGGAAAAAACTAATCTAAGTCTAGATTATCAGTTAAGTAGGACTGTGTGAGAGAGATTCCTTTGGGAATAAGTTTTTAGTCAAAATATTGACGTAAGAGAGTGGAAGTCTAAAGTTAGCCAGTCAGGACGCTGAAAAGAATGGTAGGTTACATACCTGTGACCATCTTTCTTCGAGTGAAGCTCTGTGAATCCACACTTATGAAGTTTGCGCGCCAGCGCGGGCTTCCCAACGGAAACTTTTCCAGTTTGAAACTTTTTGGCGGTAGCTCCGCCCAGCCAACCCGGAGGGCATAAAAGGCGCCTCCAGCGCGCCCACGCCATTCCTTACGCCACATAGCAACAAGGAAAGGGTGGTTTGAGAAAGAGGGGATGGCCGGCGGGTCGTGTGGATTCACAGAGCTTCACTTTCGAAGAAGATGGTCACAGGTATGTAACCTACCATTCTTCTTCGAGAGCTCTGTGAATGCACACTTATGAAGATTTACCGAGCTGAGGTAAAGGAGGTGGGAACAAACCAGCCAGATTGTAGAAAAATGAACAGGTTTATTGCAACCAGCAACCTGAATAAATAACACGTTAAACACATAGAATATGAGTGGGAGGCAGGCTCCACTTGTAAACTCTATGTCCCTGCGTCTGTTATGGGAACGCCCCGCTCTTCCAGTTCAGTATCGCTATCTCCTTGAGAAGCAGCCTCCCCCGAACTTTCCCGCCGCTGGCCTCCATCTGCTGCTCGGCCAGGTCCTGGGAACCTCGGCCGTTTGGGAATTCATAACTATCTCCGCTATCTGCTTCGCTGCCTCCCATCTCCACCTGGTCCGCTCCTTCCCGGGAGAATGCTCCCACTCGAGATCCCATGCTAAACTCTCTACAGGTGAACTGGGCAAAGGCACTGCTGACCAATCTTGCTCTGGGCCTTCCAACTCGTCCTCCGAGTCCCCTTCAGCCTGTGCGGGTCCCAATGGCATCGGGACCCCCGGCGCCTCACCCCCTCCCAGTGGCACGAACGAACCCATGGGTGCTACAGCAACCTGCTCTTTCATACTTATAAAGCTATGTTCCTTGGCACTTCACTCTATGCAACTGATGAAGTATACACACCATGTTACACAGACCAAATAAAACATATTCACCTTGAACTCACTGTGAACTGTCAACACTCTACAGCAGAAGTGTTGGTTCCATCACAAAGAACTGCAGGTTACTCTGGTGCTTCCAGGAAACTCTGGAGTGACCACTAGTGTTGTTGAGACCTGGACAGCTAGATCAAGCTGGATCTGAAGCAATCTTGTATCCACTTGACAAAAGGGCCCTCTAATTTTGCTTGCTAGGAAGAGCTCCCTGGTAGAGCCTTGCTGGAAACACTGCTTCTGGTGATCACATTGCTGGACACCCTGTTGTGACTTCAGCGAAAGCAGTGAGAGCTGCTTCTGCCTGGTGAGGCAGCAGCAGTGGCCCCAGAATCACAGGGCACCAGTGTCAATGCACTGTTAGCCCAGTTGGCCATGTGATCTCCAAAAGGACTTCAGTAGACTTCTGTGCCAGATGAACTTCAGTGAACTTCCATGCTGTTTCTAGGAATCTCCAAAGCAGAGTACTCTGAAGTATTTTGGCTGGTCTTACAACCTTATCACATGAGCCAGGCAAACCGCCCTGCTTCACCAAAAAACAAAACAAAACAGGGAAGCAGCAGAGCGAATCCATCACCCTGCATGCCACTCCATCACAGCAATGCTTCTCCCATCACATAGGGAAGAATTGCCTGAATGGTGAGGATCCATGCTGGCTACATTGGAGCCAGCACAACACAAGCAGGCTCCTGTGTTGAGAGAGAAGTATCGTATGATGCTTCCACTCCACCAGAGCAGGGTCTCCTCTGGAAATCCAGCAACATTGTGGGAGGGTAGCATGCCTGTCCGTCACTGGAGTGGCAAGGAAGCATCCTATTCCTGTCTGATGAGGTCATTACTCTACAAAGCTTATGCTACCAACCTCTAAAATATCATATGATGTGTTTGCAACCTGTAAACAAAAATGCATTTCTTAATGGGATTACTTGAAAAAATGTGGTGTAATGGAACATTTAATTATAGTGGAGTTTCATTGTCTATGTTTATTAGTTTTGGTAGTATGGCAAAGGCAGTCAGGAGTTGGTTACATCTGATTGGTTGTTGGGTTACCATGGATACATAGCCTTTGCAGTAGAAATGTATCCATTTGAGAGTGGCTAGCAAGAAAAGGAGCAGCGCTAGATTAAAAATAGAGGGGGACGTTTTAAAAAGTAGAGAGTCTCTAGCCAGGAGCTAGAGGGAAGAGGATCGGTATTTAAGTTTGTGGCTTCTATTGTTATACTGAAGTAAGGAAAAAACTAATATATGTCTAGATTATCAGTTAAGTAGGACTGTGTGAGAGAGATTCCTTTGGGAATAAGTTTTTAGTCAAAATATTGACGTAAGAGAGTGGAAGTCTAAAGTTAGCCAGTCAGGACGCTGAAAAGAACTATATTTTGAAGGATACGAAAGTGGCCTAACAGAGTAGAAACAAGTTAACTGTTTGTAAATTATGTAATAACAATTTTATGTATTGAAAGGAGCAAAAGATAGTTGCAATAATATCCAAGTAGAACTGAAATAAAGTACTTTGCAACAGATAAGCTTATGTGCCAAAGAATTCATGAATAAACATTTCTTTGTTTCAACATATATATTGAAGTCTCGTATCACGTTACAGGACTAAAGTTATACGGTTAGAAGTCAGTCTGTGATTACATTGAGGTAACCTGTTAGGAGAATTGGAAGCTACATATTGACTCCAGGTTTGGATTATACATAGAGGAAATATACACAGACATATAAAGATTGCATCCTGTAACAAACACATATTAATAAAGGTGCCACCGAGACAGAGAAGGTGTGTTCTAAGCATGAACTACAAGTCACTGAGTTTGTGAGGTTTGATTCCCCAGTTCCCCCGTATTGCCTCATCACCTCACGAGTAGATACATATAAGTTCTAGGGGTGGGATATCTAAGGTCTTGATATATTTCCTGCCCTGTCTGACTTTCCACATTGTTGCTACATATGGCATGTTTTTAAAAGTATCAAAATGTGCATATAATTTGAAAAAAGTTTCGGGGTACAGTGCCATCTGTACGCAGATGATGTCCAACTCTGTCACTCCTTCCCACCTGCTACTAAGGGGGCTGTTCAAGTCCTGAATCGGTGCTTGGCTGCTGTACAGGACTGGATGATTGAAACTAAATCCAGACAAGACAGAACTACTCCTGGTCAGTCGTAAGGCCGAACAGGGTATAGGGTTGAAAGCGCAGGTTCGCAGTCTGGGAGTGATCCTGGACTCATCGCTGAGCCTGGAACCCCAGGTCTCAGCGGTGGCCAGGGGAGCTTTTGCACAGTTCAGGCTTGTGCGCCAGCTGCGCCCATATCTTGGGAAGTCAGACTTGCCCACGGTGGTCCACGCTCTGGTTACATCCTGTATAGGCTACTGCAATGCTCTCTACGTGAGGTTGCCTATGAAGACTGCCCGGAAGCTGCAATTAGTCCAGCTCGCAGCAGCCAGACTATTAACGGGAGCGGGGTACAGGGAGCGCACAACTCCCCTGTTGCGCCAGCTCAACTGGCTGCCAATTAGCTTCCGAGCACAATTCAAAGTGCTGGTGTTGACCTACAAAACCCTATACGGTTCTGGGCCAGTTTACCTGTCCGAACGTATTCTCCCCTATGAACCATCAAGAGTGCTAAGATTGTCTGGAGAGGCCCTGCTCTCGGTCCCACCACCTTCGCAGGCGCGTCTGGTGGGGATGAGGGACAGTGCCTTTTCTGTGGTGGCCCCCCGGCTGTGGAATTCCCTTCCAAATGAAATTAGATCTGCCCCCTCCCTCCTGACTTTTAGAAAGCGGGTGAAAATGTGGCTGTGCAATGAGGCCTTCACAGAATGAAGGAGGAGATTGCAAAGCGACTAAAGTCGCTAACCACTTGATACGGACCGAATATATGGATTAAGTTGGACTTCACTTTACTTTGGCGAAAGGCTTTTAAAATGTATTTATTGTATTGTACTTTATTGTAAGTTTTATTGTAAATTTATGATGCTTTTAGATTTTAAATGTTAGCATTGAATACTTGCTGTTTGCTGGTCTGAGTCCCTCTTCGGAGGTGAGAAGGCTGGGGTATAAAAGTTTTAAATAAATAAATAAAAATGTGTACACACTGAAAAAATGTGCTTGAAGATACATATGTACGTAGTTAGAGGTAGGCTTCCTAACATTGAAAAAATAAGCCCCTGAGTGAATCTGAGTTTGACAGAGTCACACATCTCTAACATGGAAGTGTTTATTTACAGTATAAAGAGTAAGTTATTGCCTTTGTTAAAAAAGAAGAAATCTTCAACTTGATTCAAAAGTATATTTTATAACAGAAGTGTTATGAGGAGTGTTTCTCGATCATATATGTGACTTGCATTCACTTGGACATAATCGGTTAACTATATGATTATAGCCAACTGTTATTTTTGCACTTTACCACTCTCAATCTCTCTCTGTCTCTCTCTCTCTCACACACACACACATTAAATTGTCTCACATTAAATTCTCTCAATGAATGCTATCTTGTTTCTATTCTTTATCTTTATTATTCCTGCAATAAGGCAGCCCTTCTCACCCACTATAAAGGATGATAGGAGAGACAGTCTGCCGTAGCTGCAGGGGATCCTATGCTTGTTGACTGCTAAGGCTGCTTACGACTTAAGAACTGATCAACTGCCCCCCAAGGCAACAGCTTAACAAGCCCCAGTAGAAGAGAGCTGGAGATTTCTTCCTCAGCTAAGAAAATGAAACCATTTACCTGGTATGACCAATATCTAGAAATCAAGTGCAACAATAGTAGCGTCCTTAGTTCTTTAAGAGGAGCCGAGGTGGGGGCGGGAAACAAGTGGTGTTTAACGCCAGAATTTATCATACAGAAAGGCGACAGATTAAATATACAGAAGGCTCTCAAACCTCGGGGGTGAGCTTTCAAAATAAAGGAAATACATGGCAGCAGGTATGTATTGAATATAGGACCCAACGTTGGGAGAAGTGACTTTACTGAATATGGATGCCTATTTGTGCCCCATTGCAATCTTTATTTTAAATATGTGCTGTTAACAGCGCACATTGGTGATTTGAGGGGTGATTTGCTGTTTGGCAATATAGTCAGCAGACAATACAATTAGTTCTCTCACTTTCTTCCCTTCCCACTCTTATATATAATATGCAGGCATTATAGTCTGTACGGAGATGCCATTCCTTTGGGCTAAGATGCGGCAGCTGTTTAACAGCACAAGGCAATTCTAGACAATGGTTTAGGACAGGAAATGAACACCATTGCGAGCTGACGCTACATAAGAGAAAGCAGGAATTCAGAAAGACAGAATTTAATTACCCAAAGTTGGCATTGGTCCAGCACACCACCGCTAACACCTTTACTCGGGAAAAAAAGGTTCGGGATCATTAATGGCAACAAATGGTCAGGACCTTGATTTTAAGCACCATCTGTAAGATAACATTTTCGAGATCTATTCATCTCACAACCCAAATTGCTGGTGTCTAGGGGGAAATCTGATGAAAAGTTCGCTTATGAGAATTGTTTTTGGCCCAATCCTGTTTACTTTTGAGGTAACTGCTACTATGCTCAATGGAACTCACATCTAAGGAAAGGGGTGTAGAACTCGAACATTGAATTACATTAGGATCTTCTGGGGTGCGGGAGACAGAATGTGTGTGTGCAGATAGATAGGTAAGTAGGTAGATGATTCAATAGAAAGATATGGATAATAGATGAATACAAAGAAAATACAATACATCTTTAAAAAATAAACATAAGTATTATAAGATAAAATAAAATAGTAGAAAATGGGATGTGACAACAAAAATAAAATAATTTGTTCCTCTGTATAAACTAAGACCAACATACTGAGTATTTATTTATTTATTTATTTATTTACATCATTTATATTCTGCCCTTCTTACCCCGCAGGTGACTCAGTGCAGATCACAATCCACATATACTGGCAAACATTCAATGCCATAGACATACAACATATAGAGACAGACATAGAGGCAATTTAACATTCCAGCTTCTGGCCACCAGGGGGAGCTGTTGCATTCCTTCATTCTTTTTGTGTACTTCCTGGAGATTTTATGGCCTTGTAAATTAATTAAATTTAGCCTCCCCACAAAGTGGTACCTAAATTTCCTACTTGACAGATGCAACTGTCTTTTGGGTTGCAAAGGTCGACAACGAGCTACACAAATTGAACTCATGACCTTCTGGTCAGTAGAGATCGTATGCAGCTGACACCCAGCCAGCTGTGCCACATTCCCGGTGCATCTAGGCTGCAGAATTAACACATTTTAACACTGGATTAATTGCCATGACACAATGTTATGGAATCATAATAATTGTAGCCATCTTTACATAAAAGTGCTGGTGCCTCACCAAACTACAAACACCAGGATTCCATAGCATTATGGCAGTTGAAGTGGTATCAAACAACATTCATTTTACACTGTAGATGCATCCATATCAGAAGGTATAGGTTATTATTTTCTTCTCTAAGGTTCTGGGTAGTCCTAGAGTAGTTTAACACCTACATTGTTCAAAAAAGGCAAATTGGGATGCATTTTAAATGGGTCATTATATGGGAAACAGCAAGGGATTTACATTTTGGTGTAAACCTAAGACACCCCATTTATGTATAGGCCAGGAAAAGAAACCCTCACCTGTGGTTCAAAATAATCAAGGTGAGGGTGAACAGAAATGGCCTGAGAATAGGAAGAGTCTGGCATAAATAAATCATTGAAGCAGAATTGTTCTTTACATTTCCCTTAGTGTTCACCCAGGATTATTTTAGGCAGAGACCCAGGTGTTTTGCCCAAATTAGATGAGGAGTAGCTCCAGAATGCACACGGCCTCAGCTTTATCCACACCAAGTTCATATAGAATTCTCTGAAAGTCAAACAGTTTAATTAGGTAACATTAATAAAAGCAGCTTATAGTTTAACCCATATTAGTTGTGTGCTCTCATTATTTTGGCGGTTGGATGGCAAATGACCACTGGAAAATGTGGGGGGGGGGGGGAGTTACCAGTCGTTTGACATGTGCTGATGCACATATCCATGTCCATTCAGGACCACCCCAGTTTCAAGCTCTACACAGAGTATACTCTGATTGGCTGCAGCTTGTTCTGGACTTTCTGATGAGATTTTTAATGCTGTTTCTGGCTTAGTCCACAGTACAGCACACAATGAGTGTGCACATTTTATGGCCACCGCATCCGCATGCTTGCTTTGAAATGCATTATAGTGACTATGTAGGACTGCTGAAAGAAACATTAACAACCTTAGATATGCAGATGATACCACTTTGATGGCTGAAAGTGAGGAGGAGCTGAAGAGCCTTACAACCAAGGTGAAAGAAAAAAGTGCAAAAGCTGAGTTGCAGTTAAACATAAAAAACAAGTTTATGGCAACCAAACTGATTGATAACTGGCAAATAGAGAGAGAAAATGTGGAGGCAGTGACAGACTTTGTATTTCTAGGCACAAAGATTACTGCAGATGCAGACTGCAGCCAGGAAATCAGAAGATGTTTACTTCTTGGGAGGAGAGCAATGACCAATCTCGATAAAATAGTGAAGAGTAGAGACATCACACTGCCAATGAAGATCAACATAGTTAAAGCAATTGTATTCCCCATAGTAATCTATGGATGTGAGAGCTGGACCATAAGGAAGGCTGAACGAAGGAAGATAGACGCTTTTGATCTGTGGTGTTGGAGGAAAATTCTGAAAGTGACTTGGACAGCAAGAAGATCTAACCAGTCCATACGCCAAGAAATTATGCCCAACTGCTCACTGGAGGATATTAGAGGGAAAGATGATGTACTTTGGCCACATCATGAAAAGACAGGAAAGCTTGGAGAATATAATGATGCTGGGGAAAATGGAAGGAAAAAGGGAAGAGGGGCCGACCATGGACAAGATGGATGGATGGTATCCTTGAAGTGAGTGGCTTGACCTTGAAGGAGCTGGGAGAGGTGATGGCTGACAGGGAGCTCTCACAGAATACAAGTTGGTCTCATAAAAAACACAATAGGTATAATAAAGAGCTATATTTCAGCAAGTAGTCTGAAATATAGCTCTTTAGTATACCTATTGTGTATTTTTTTATGAGACCAACTTGTATTCTGTGTTAGCTCTCAGGTACTTGCCCATTGTTCTTTTGTGACAGGGAGCTCTAGCATGGACTGGTCTGTGAGGTCACAAAGAGTTGGAAACAACTAAATGAATAAACAACAAAAGAAAGAACTGCCCTTAGAATAAGACCCTCATGCGGCACCCTGGAGTCCTGATGCCTCCATTGGCATTTTCTATCGTGGTTGATGAATTGTAGACCTGTTTTCAAACTTCGGATACATCCGAAATTTGGATGTAATTCGGATGTTTTAGACTTCCAAAGCGATTTTGAAGAAAGTTAAGGAAACAGGAAGTGGATTCACCATTCCGAAGTCTCCATTACCATATATTCGGAATATATTCAGATAGCGCTTGTATGTCATTTCCACCCGTCCCATTGCGTTTAACATGTTTTTAAATGTCTTAAATTTTTATTAATGTGTTAAATGTGGCTAGTTTTGTCAGTAGTAGTGGTCCAAAATGGCGGAAAAGGGAATCCCCCAAGTTTTGACTGTACGTTCTGTTGGTTTCCACGCATTGCGCGATCGCGGACGCCATTAACAAAGCCATTCTGAATTTTGGAAATACTTCCGAATAAATTCTGAAAAAACTGCTGAAAACTTTGGAAGTCTATCAGATACGAGGCGCCAGCGCCCCTTACATCTGAAGCGAGTTTTGAAGCCGGTTTTTCCATGATAAAACAGGCCTAATAAATTGTTCAGCTCAATTTCTTAGGGTGGAGATACAAAATTAAGGTCTATGCGGAAAATGAGGTCTTGATCTCCAATTGTATAACCATGCAATTTTCAGTACTGAAACCACAATTCATAAAAGCATTTTTCTTGCAAAATACACACTATTTTTAAACAAAACGGTTACTTTGCAAAGAAAATAACTGCAATATTAAATACTGAAACTGTCTAAGGCTCTCAACGAGATTGCCCCTAGACACCCTCTCTGATCCCACAAGAATTGGTCACCATGGTTCACAGAAAAACTTTGATCGATGAAGCGGGAGAAGAGATGGCTGGAGGCTCAGGTCTCCACTGCCAGCAGAGTGGCGTTTTTCCATCTTCGCCAGGCTCGGAGGCTGGACCCTTACTTGTCTCGGCACAACCTGGCCACGGTGATCCAAGCTACGGTCATCTCAAGGTTAGACTACTGTAACGCTCTCTACATTGGCCTGCCTTTGTTGGTGACCCGGAAAATTAAGCTGCTGCAGAACGCCGCAGCTCGGTTGCTCGCAGAAGCCCCCGCGAGCTGCCATATTACACCAATTCTGCGGGAACTGCACTGGCTCCCTATTGAGTTCCGGATCACCTTCAAAGTGTTAGTTATGACTTTTAAGGCCTTGTATGGTCTGGGGCCAGTGTACCTGAGGGACCGCCTAACCCCATACTGTCCCATGAGAACACTTAAATCAGAAGAGGGGAACCTTTTAACCGTGCCCAGTGTCAAGCAATTCTGGCTCACCTCAACACGGAGAAGGGCGTTTTCAATCATTGCCCCAGTCCTCTGGAATGAGTTACCTCCGGAGGTTAGGGCCTTGCGCAATTTGTTGGCTTTGTTTTCTTTGTTTTTAATGCTGTTGTTGATTGTGATTTTGTTGTGATGTTTGTTGTAAGCCGCCCCGAGCCACTGGGAGTGGCGGCTAATAAATCTAATAAATAAATAAAAATAAATAAATACTCAAAAAGATGCCCAAAAGGTGTAAAAAGTCTCTGAATTTCACTCAGCAGAGAGAGAGAGAGAGAGAGAGAGAAGTTTTACACTTCTTTGTTTTTGTGTACAAGAATGAAGGAATCAAACATTTAAACCCCTATGAAATATCACAGAAACAACAAGAACATCAGAATTATATGAAATTATATGTGAAAATTTAAAGGCTCTTGAATTTTCAAAAATGGAACAAGCAAACATAGGAGAAGCACCTCCCTAAACTAAACTGCTTTAACATGCAATTCTAGGCTTAGAAACTGCCTGGCTGCTGTGACAGTAAATGAAATGTGAACTCTAGTGTCTGCTTGGACCAGGAGGAATTCCTTATCACAAGCCCTAATGATTTCTATTGCTTCATTGCAGGAACCTCTGTAAGAAGACACAACAATGGATCAATGTAGTCATTGACTAACTCACTCGGTGGATAAAGAAAGGGTTGTGCATTAATACAGTTTAAACCTACATGGAGTGTTTCTAATAGCATAACAATCTGACCTCCAAATTTAACCTTTAGCAACAGCTGTGTTAACTTTTCAGTGAAGAAATAAGGAAGAAGTATGGATCTTCCTGGCCTTGCATTCATTCCTTGTCCCACATGAACCATCAATCACATGGAGAAAAGCTTCAACCTTGCAGGCTTAGAGATGGGCAGAAATTGATATAAGCACTCAAGCCATGCCTGTTTCAATTATAAAGAAGGAACTGCTCACACAGAGGACCTCTCCAAATAATCCCATGAACAAGGTTATGGATCTGGACTAATGATAATATAGAGCTTTGCAGTCAAAAAGACTACAGTCTGTTTGGTCTTGCTTTCAGCGGATTAACAGATTAATTAAGTATCCAATGAAGAAGAAGAATTCCACAATATCTCCGCCGGAAAGGAAGTTCATATCTGCTCTTAATTAAGACTTTCTAGTCTTGTGTTTGCTTATTTGTAAGTCTCATTGAATTCATTGAGATTTATTTGCATAGGAACAGGTTTTAAATATTGGCTGGAAATTTTTCCTACTTATAATGCCTAAATGCAAAATGCACAAATTATACAAGAATAACAAAACGTGCCCTCTCAGCTCAAATCTGGTCTGAACTCCTATTATTTCGATTAATCAAATGCTTTAATTATCCAATTTTAGTAAATAGTTTTGCAAATTTCCCCAAAGAATTGTATTAATGAAATTTTAGAAAGAGGTCTAGCCTCTAAAACAAGATGAAACTCGGGAGATCGTATGGAGACCACACCCAGCCCAGTTTGACCACTGGATTGCATATATCCCCTTTCCTTTTCCAACTGGCAATGGTCAGTGTCAGGAACCGATTTTCAGGGCCTGGAATCTGGCGCCCAACATCCGGATTACTGATAGCCATAATAAAGATAAGGCTCCCACATAGCCTGGAGTGTGGGAATCAACAGCCTTGGCGGGAACAGCTGCGTGGAAAGCGGGGAAAGCGAGAAAGAAATGTTCAAATGTGGGGAGAGTGTATATAAGGGGGAGGTGGACAACGGGTAGCCACTCTTGGCTTTGTTCATGTTGGTATACTATAGTAAAGTTTTCAGTGATTTCCAGATCGTGTTCTGTGTGGTCATTTGGAAGCGGCTGTAGTTAGCTGACAGTCAGGAGTTCGCTTTTGACAATAAGGCTTTGGGAGTTAAAGTTTAGCAGGAGTGAAATAGTTTTAAAATGGAAAGTCATACACATGTACCAGGCACTGAGATATGACAGCACATGTTTTAGTGGTCAAAAGGATGCCTTATGGAAGGCTCCACCACGAGACGTCGTAGAATTACACATTTCCTGATATATGGACCTCTTATGTGCTCTATTGGAACGCCTCTAATGTGAATCTGAGGCCTTGAAAAAGCTGTAGCGAAACAAGAACAGGCTGACCCACCGGTTCCTCATCGGCCTTGTTCGTATGGATATATTTTGTGGAACACACACAGTCATGTCCCACTGATACCTGGAGTCTGTCACCTTCATAGCCACTTTATTTGGCCATTGGGGCTTTGTTTACATTGATCGCCATCCGGCGTTTATGGCACACAGACATATTCCGTTGCTGCACGGCATCCGCCGCTCACTTGGCTATGCTATAGTTGGTCCTGCTTACAGACCACCTCATGCAAGTGTCCATTGAACTGTGCTCCACCCAGCACTCATTCACAGCTATTGCACCTCATCCGGGCTTTCCGGTCCTCATCCGGGTCCTTTCATGAAGGCTAGCACACTTCTGGGTTTCGCCGTGAGTTCGGCGGCCGTCTGACTCATTTGGGATTACTGTTAGAGTACAGCTGTTTGCAGTACTTAAGTTACCCACTATACCATAGGACTACACCACATGGGTAACTATGATATGATATATAGCTTCTTGGAATAACATTACTGAGTTGTGCCTTCCCATACGGATTTACTATATACTTCAAACATACCCGGAGGACTGCAATTCCCCTGTATGTTGTGCTTATATGTAATGTGTTATATACAACTCTTATGGATATGTATTTTTGCCATTTTTGATATATTGAATGATATTATTGATATACATTTGTATGAATATGAATCGTTGCTCCTTTTGTACTGTTGACTGTACTTTTGACCTGTCAATTACTATTGTTATTGTGTATGTTCTCTTGAATATGATATAAGATATGCTATTTTTCTGCTAGTGTGGAGACTTGGATTTGATATTTATCTTATCTATGCTTACAGTTACATTCAATATATGTTGTTCACCCCCTTTGTTGTTCCTTGTTGTATTCCAGAGTAAGCTCTTGTTGTTTGTTTTGAAGTCATACACATGTACCAGGCACTGAAATATGACAGCACATGTTTTAGCTGGGGGAGACCTCTGAAGGCTGAGGAACATGGGAAGGAACACACTAAGAGGAAGCTGAATGTGTTATACACCTTATAGGTCCAATGCTGGACTCAGGCGGCTGCGGGTGGCACAATGGGTTAAACCTTTGTTCTGCTGAACCACTGACCTGAAAGTTGACAATTAGAATCTGCAGGATGGGGTGAGCTCCCACTATTATTCCTAGCTCCTGCCAACCTAGAAGTTCAAAAACATGCAAATATGATTAGATTAATAGTTACTGCCTCAGCAGGAAAGGGCCAAAAGACATTCCATGCAGTTATGCCGGCCACACGACCAGGATGTGTCTACAGACAACGTATGCCCCATGGATTGGAAATGGGGAATAGCACCTCCCCCAGAGCTAAAGATAAGCACCGCCTCCAGAGCCAGAAATGAAAGTAGAAGCCTTTGCCTTTGTCTGTATATTTGTATCTTATTGTATTTCATTGTAACAAGGCATTAAATGTTTGCCTATGTCTGTTTATACGAGTATTATGTAATCCACTTAATCTCCTCAGGGAGAAGGACAGAATATAAATAAAGTTTTGTTGTTATTATTATCATCTAATAATGTTGGGTAGGGGATCTGGGAACTTGTATTCCCCAAAGGAAACTTGTCCAAGCTCTGGTGCAACATCCGTAATTGATTTATCAGGGTAAAATTGTGATTCTCAGAATTTGGCTATGTCGTTTACTCACCTCCAAGCCAAGTCCATGGGCTTAAACTGAAGCTGTCCTGCTTCCCAGATATCGGCTTCCATGCCATGTGCCAATGACTGAGAGTTCCAGGAATTAACTCAACTTCTCATTAAGCCCTAAATAGAAGCTCTTAATCATCTGGCCTGTAGAGGAGGAGGAAATCACCCATACTTTGCTCCAGTTTGACCCCCACCATCATAATTCTTTATTCTTACATAATTCTTTTCCTGTTAGCAGTCAAATATTTTCCATATTTTCTGTTCCATATAATTTGACAGCTACTGGAATGAATGTCATCCTCATAAATGTCTATGTATTGCTTCTCTCTCCGCAACATGAATCTTGTTGATTAGTGATGGGAACTGTTCAATGCCACAGATATTATTGGATTGCAATCCTCAGCATTCCTCGTTGTTATATATGCTGGCTAAAACTACTGAAATCAAACATCTGGATGGCCATGCAATATCCACCCCTGCTGTCAAACACAGGGTCATATTTTCTGCAATCATAAACTTTATATACTCTATAGGAACACATAGTAATGTATAAAATAGGAGGTGGGGTGATCTGTTCAACATTTGGAAGTATTTCCACAATACAGAAAATCCTGTGCTCACATAAGCAATCAATAGAACTGTCCAAATTATATCCAGTGGACAGCCATATATTTTAGATGCTCTTTGGGCAAAGTACCAGTCAACCAATAAATTTATTGTGCCATGAAAACCAAAATGATTCACAAATGTATGCTTGTAAGGTAAGACTTATAAACCCAAATCTTTTTCTTCCAAAATACTTCTCTTAAATAGAATCATAGAGTTGGAAGAGACCTCATGGACCATCTAGTTTGGTTGAACTATTCTGCATTGGTTGAATTATTCTACATACTCTCCCCACCCTAAAATAAATAAACTGAAAAGCTAATTGTTCTGTATTGCAGAGAATATTTTCAACAAACTTAACACAGAAAGAAAACAGGATTTAATTTACTAAAAGAGGTTTAACCTTTCAGCAGGCAGAACCAGTAAACAAGACTGCACATTGTATTTTCATGCTATTAAGTTATTTAGGGCTTAAAACAATTATTGAGTTCTTCTCACTAACACGTCAGGGGAGTAAATTGCATGGATATGTAACTAGAGCAGAGGTAATTGAGTAATATTACCACCAATTTTTTTACCCCTATTTATTAAAATATACAGTTCAGTGCTGAGTTACTATATAATTGGGCAAGCAATTGGTTTTGGCATGGAAAGGACTAAATCATGCCAATACCAAATATTTAAAATATACGTTCAATGTTAGATGGAAATACAATTCTGTGGTCACTTTTAGTACTGAAAATTATACCATTTCTCATGAGAAAACAAAAGACTGGACAAGTAATTTTAAGGAAGCTAATTTTATATCATGCAGTCTTTCTTAAGACATATTTCAGAAAGGCCATTAACTCAATAAAAGGTCTATCAAACTTTCTTTGAGTGTCAAGCACAGCCCAGACACTCCTGACTTAAATCCAATAATTTGGCACACAATTATATTATCTTTTAATGTAGGTCCTTTCAAAAGTTATTTAGTATGCACAGTAAAAATATCAGATCACATATCAAAACTGCTTGCATCTGATGAGACAGTATGAAATTATTTGATATAGCATTTTTTTCAATTAAGCAAAATCATAACTTCAAATGTATAACACAGAGCAAGCAGATATTTTCTGCTATTCATAATTTCAGAACTATTGTAGAAATTTTCAGCAAATGTTAGATATAGTCTAAATCAGGGGTGGGCAAACTACGGCCCGGGGGCCAGATGCGGCCCTTTGGCCGATTCTATCTGGCCCTCCTAAGGGCCCTGGCAGGTGGGCGGGCGGGGCAAGGCGAGCAGGCGGGGCGAGAGGGCGAGGCAGGCAGGCAAGCAGAGCAACCAATGGAGAGGAAGGGAGGGGGAGAAAGGGGGAAGAGGAGGCCAGGGAGGGAGCAAACACCGCCGCCGAGCATTCTTAATAAGTGAACTATACATCCCAGCAACTCCAACTCCCAAATGTCTATTTTCCTCATATTTCCCTAGTGTTCACATTTGGGCTTATTGAGGATTCGTGCCAAGTTTGGTCCTGAGTTTCCCATCCTTTCAATGGGGTTTGATCTCTTCCTTTTCCATCACGAATCTCAAAGGCTTGCTGTCAGGAGGTTTTTAGAAAGGTGGGAACAGGAAGTCATCGAGAGGGAAGGGACCCCAGGGCCATCCAGCCCAACCCCCAGGGATACACAATCAAAGCACCCCCGACTGATGGCCATCAAGCCTCTGCATAAAACTCTCCAGAGAAAGGGACCACAAGGAAACATTATTTTATTTTAGTGGTTTTTTATTATTATTGTATAATAATTTTATAATAATAATATAATCTGTATACCTTAATAAAACGGAATGTTTGTATGTATGTATGTATGTGTGCGGAGGGCGGAAATGTGGCAGCATTCTGATTGACACTTTCACAGGCCACAGCCACCAGCGCGGGTGATGGACCTGCACCAAATTTGGGACACATAACCCCCCCTGACCCCCTTTACGCCCTGGTGCGGTTTGGGGGGAGATGGACCATGGATTATGGGATTTGTAGTACTTTAAATCCCCTTGGTTCCCACAGACCACTGCGACCCCCAACCAAGACCGATAAACACCACACTTGCCACACAGAGCCCACATGACCCACTCTACATCCTGCTGCAGTTTGAAGGAGTCCGGGCCATGGATGATGGGACTTGAAGTACCTCTACTCACTTCCCAAGTCTGCTGCAACCCTCATCCAATCACTGATCGAGACCAAACTTGGCAAACATAACCCCCATGACTGCCTTCATGTCCTGGTGAGGTTCGGGGGAGGACTGACAATGGATGATGGGATTCGTAGTACTTTCACATCCCTCTGTTCCCACAGACCACTGTGGCCCCCAACAAACACTGATAAAGACCACACTTGGCACACAGAGCCCAAGTGACCCACTCTACATCCTGTTGAAGTTTGGAGGGGGGCAGAACATGGATGATGGAACTTGCAGTACCTTCACTCACTTTCCAAGACTGCTACAAACCTAATCTTATAACTGATCAACACCAAACCTGCCACACAGAGCCCTCATGACCCACTCTAGATCCTGGTGCAGTTTGGAGGAGGGTGGACCATGGATGATGGGACTTGAAGTACCTCTACTCACTTCCCAAGTCTGTTACAAACCTAATCCAATGACTGATCAACACCAAACCTGGCACACAGAGCCCTCATGACCCACTCTAGATCCTGGAGCAGTTTTGTGTGAGACGGACCACGGATGATGGGACTTGAAGTACCTTCACTCACTTCCTAAAAACAATGCAACCCTCATCCATTCACCAATACAGACCAAACTTAGCACACAGAGCCCCCATGACCCAATCTACATCCTACTACACTTTGGGGGAGGGTGGACCAGAGATGATGGGACTTGCACTACGTTCAGTAATTTCATGATACCACTGCAACTCCCAATAATGATGCATCAGCACCAAACTTGACACACAGAGCCCCCATGACCCACTCTACATCCTGCTGCACTTCTCAAATCACCCGGGCACCGCCGGGTCCCGAAGCTAGTAAATAATATAATATAATGTTATATTATATTATAGTTTCAATATATTATAATGTCTATATATATACTATAATATAATATGATATTAATACTAATAATATATGAATATTTCTTGATATATTAATATCTTAATATTAATGATGTGTAATATATAGTAAATATAGTAAGTGAATAAATAAATAAATTATGTAGATTAGCATGTAGTTCTGCCTTTAGGTGCAGCCCTCCATAATATTTTTTGGCTCTCATGTGGCCCCTTGGAAAAAATAATTGCACACCCCTGGTCTAAATGCACACTAGTGATTTTAATGGTACTACAAAATACATTTAATTCCTTAATACCTCACTTAATAGCTAACAGACAGTTTAGTTTGGCCAAAATAAAGGCAAATCTATATCTTGTTGTTGCGTGCCTTTAAGATGTTTTCGATTCATGTGAACCTATCATAGAGTTTTCTTGGCAAGATCCATTCAGGAGAGCCTTGCCGTGGCCTTTTTCTGAGGCTGAGATAGTGTGACTTTCCTAAGATTACACAGTGGGTGTCCATGACTGAGCAGGAATTCAAACCTTGGTTTTTCAAAATCCTAGTCCAACATTCAAACCACTATACCACACTGGCGCTCTAATCCATACAGAGCAGTGTTAGGCATGAGGCAATTGATTCAGATAGCACTTATATTCAGTCTATTTGGTCTGATATTCAAATAAGTAAGTAGAGTGATATGATTCCTTCCCGCCTTGGTATTCACTGTCTTAATGTGTGCAATTTAGATATCATCATCCCCATCCACTTAGATAGGCATTAGGATTATGATTAGATAAAAAGTCTACTACCTCTTGAAGATGTTGTACATTGTTGAGAATAGTTGAGTGCACATGCTGACACATGCATATGCACTCAAGTGTCATCTAGAGCAGTGGTTTCCACCTGTGGTCCATGGACCACCAGTGGTCTCCAAGAAATAAAATATGGTCTGCGGCCTCACCATTACTACACTATTGCAATGAGAGCAACTAGTCTCGAGGAAACCCTCTTATAGTGCTGAGGCAGCAGGGATGTTAGGTGGGGAGAGGCTGACTACCCACAAAAGGTGTGACAACTGCTTCTCTTTCTCCTCCCTCCCCCTAAGCAGAGCCATTCTATGTGACACCTGGAAGCAGGGGCGCCTTGGTCTCTTTGTTTTTAGGCCTGTTCCTGGAATTATACTGGTTCAGAAAATTGCATTGGATTGACCACATCAGCTTTAGATTATTAAATATGGTTTTCTATGGCCGAGCAGATGGCGACTGATAGATGGCATATGTTATGTATAAGAAACTAGAGCTGATCTGGTCTATCCAATGCAATATTATGAATCAGCACCCTAAATAACCAAACTGAATCTGAAGTTGGCCAAAAACTGATTCATAGCCCTTTTGGTACTACTGTTGGAGAGTGGTCCCTGGTCAAAGTGGTCCCTGGTCAAAGGGGTTCCTGGTATAAAAAAAGGGTTGGAAACCACTGATCTTTAAGAAGCCATAACTTTTCAAAAAGAAGAACTGTATTTGTTGTCTCATACAGTATAATTTAACTTTGATCTCCAAAGTCATAGTCCAAAACTTAATAGCCCAATGCTAAAGTCACTACACTATGCTGGATTTCAGACCAAAGAAAACAGCACATATGTGGGGTGGGCAGGTGAGAGGGAGGGAGGATGGGAGGCAGGGAGGGAAGGAGGGAGGGAGGGAGAGAGGGAGGGAGGGAAGACCCTCTTCTGCACCCTAGGCCAGTGCTTCTCAACCTGTGGGTCCCCAGGTGTTTTGGCCTACAACTCCCAGAAATCCCAGCCAGTTTACCAGCTGTTAGGATGTCTGGGAGTTGAAGGCCAAAACATCTGGGGATCCACAGGTTGAGAACCACTGCCCTAGGCAGTCAGTTATGTCCTCAGGATTTTCCATTATATCTATATAGATGCTTGGCTTCAGTGCAAGGGTGATCAACATTTGTGACAACAGAACTGTTGAAAACTTTGATTCTGTTAGTCTTGTCTACTTTTTAGATTTTTCAGCACTCATGTTTTAGTTATATATTTGTTGTAAAAGGAAACAAAGCCTTATTTATTTATTTACTTTATTTATACCCCACCACCATCTCCCTAAGGGGACTCGGGGCGGCTTACATGAGGCCAAGCCCAATAACACATAACAACAACATAACAGCTAATAATAAAACAATACAATCCATATACTTACACACCAGCAGTAAAAGACGGTTTAAAACCATTCTGGGCAGGCCAAATGTAAACATATTAAAATTTTAAAATAAATAAATAAATAATGTTTCTTAAGACCCCATTCATATCCGAAAATAAGTTGTAAAAAATTACACTTCCAATACAACAGCCCATGTTTCTTCTTCGAAACCTACAAATACATTTTCAGAGGCCAACTCCCAAACCTTTGAGTACTCCCAAATGCTGCAATGATGTCACTACGAATCCAAGCAATACATCTGGAAGAACCCTTTAACTCTATCATCTGGCTCTTGTTCCTTTATTAGAAATCCCATAAATATGAACACAACTTTACAAGTACCAAAATAATAAAAAGACTGCTGAGACAAGTACATTTAAAATCTCGTGTAGCTGGATGGGGTTTGGGAAGAATTAAACAGCTGCATTGGTAGTTTTTCTTACAGAGTATGCATTCTATGAGAAACCTAATTGTACACCTTTCTCTTTTAAGTAAATGTATCCACTATATTGGACCTTATAAACTTGGGCAGTTTGTTTAGCTTTTTAGGGTCTTGCTGAACTATTTATGAGTGCAGCTGATTCACCAGAGCTTGTAATACCATTAATCAATTTCTCTTGTACTATTTTTCTTTTCATAGAGAGATGATTTCTTGTTATGCCATACATTATAATTTAATAACTCTTTTCATGAAACAAGGATTGTAATTTGTGTGCAGCAGGAGAGGATCAGATTGCCTGGAGGACGACTGCTGTTCCATTTTCAACCAGATTGTGCCCACGATTTTCCTAAACTTGCCCTGCAACTCCCCTACTACCACTGACTGATCCTGGGGGAACATTGGGGTACCATTAAGCTGTATTGCACAGTCAGAAATCTAGCAAAATTACATACATTGCAAAATTAATATATTTCAAAGAGAAGAATAACATTCACAATTCTATATTACATAGCAAGACAAAATAAAAATGCATTCTTAGCCAACCAGAATGTACAAAACACTTCTTGCAAGCTTTTGAAGCTCCATTCTTCATCAGGTAAATTAACATACAGGAGAAGAAAGGGAAAATGACAGTGTTGGAGTCTCAAGCTATATTTTCTATTAGATGTTGATTCTATTGTTCTGTTGATATAGAGGGATCTCAAGTGGCAACCACCAAGCACAAAACTGGTGGTCATTGTTCCACACCTATAGAGATGCTAGCCACAATGTCAACGTGATCAGAGAAGGGAGGGGGAAAAGAAGAGAGATGGGCTATTACTACTGCCAGTTTTGTTACTGTTGCCAAAACCAAGCCAATAGGAAGGTAAGATGATAGAACACAAGGATACCATCCAACCATTGGGTCAACTTGGTACTGTGGAATGCAGATATCTACCAGCCTCCAACCAGGCTCAGTGATTGGCTATCCAGACTTCAGCAGCTCTGATGCAGAGTACCCCACTCTGGATCAGCATTTCTGGCACATGTAGATGGCCCCTATACTCCACAATGGTTCAATATTTGAGGCACTGTTTTACACCAGTTCCACTCCTTTTTGAACAACCGGTTGTATAAGATAACGTTGAAGACATTATCTCTATCCCACAGAAACTCAGAAACAGAAAGTCCTCCCATCTACAAACATGTCAGAGATTCTCGGCATTACTTTGCGAATGAAGATTCTTAGGAAGGACTCATCCCACGCTTTTTACAAGCGCGTGGATGACTAAAAAGGCCAATCAGAGATAGGCAAGTTCGGTTGCAGAAAGTCTCCTTGGGTGATGTTGTTTCCAAGTTGCGGTTCTTTCTGCGTTGTTATTTCTCTTCGAGACCCATTCAGCGTGTCTTCTCGAAAGAGGCCATAGCATTGTGAACAGTGCATCTCCATGCCTCCTGATGTGAGGCCAGGGTGGACCATTGTTGGTGATCAATCTGGCTGAGCCTGAGATGTTGTTTCAGGGAGTCCTTATATCTCTTTTTGGGGGCACCTCTCTTGCGCTGACCCGTGGCGAGTTCACCATAGAGTAGTATCTTTGGGAGGCAGTGGTCCTCCATCCTAGAGCTGTGCCCTGCCCAGCGCAGCTGTATTCTCAATAGCATGGCCTCAATGCTGGTGATCTCTGCTTGCTCAAGGACAGCAACATTAGTCACATAGTTGGTCCAGTGTATATTTAGGATTGTGCAAAGACAGCGCTGATGAAAGCATTCGAGGAGTCGTAGGTGTTAGCAATAGGTGACCCATGTTTCAGACCCATAGAGGAGAACAGACAGTATGATAGCTCTGTACACACTGATTTTGGTGCTTTGCCTCGGTGCGTGTTGCTCCAGACTCTGTCAGAGATTACATATTATAAAAAATGGGAGGAGAGGCTACATGTCACAGCATTTGAATACAGCATTTGTCATATTTTAGAGGGATAATTTTGCTAGGACAGTAAGATGGAATAAACATTATGGAGGGTAAGTGGGACGTAATGTGGGAGAGCAACTCTGCGATAGCTTACTTGTAATTTGAGCATGTGTGCAAAATAATTGTGCAGCAATTTGAAGTTGCTTCCACACAACTTGGTACTTCTCATCCTAGACACTAGAAAATCTCAGATATTTGGATCATAAAACAATCAGATGTCTGCAATTCCTATCTATTCTTTTATTTATGTACATGGAGTTAAATATAAAATCTGAATCATATTTCCACACTGCTGCTTTTGTTTTAAAAAGTCATAACCTTTATGATTTGAGCCTCAAGCATATTGGTTTTCCGTCTTTGCACAATCAGAAAGATACTTTATCCAACAAATGCATTATTGCCCCTTGCAAGTTATCTTGGAAGTAGTCAACTCAGTTTGGCCTAATCAACAAACAGCATGAACTGGATCACCAAGGGATTGACAAGAGTCAGGAACAGCATTTAGCACTTTACTGACCTTGAATCCACCTTTTCAAAACTCCTTCTGGAACCACGATTTTTTCCAGCCATTTTCAAGTGATTTTTCCACCTCCCTCTGAGAATAAAACACTTGATTGACCACTAATGTTAAAGCCAAATTCTCTGAGTGGGAAAAACAGACTGTTAATAACTCAAAGTAGAGAGAGATATTTATAAAACTTCAAAATAAATATTTTAGTATAGTTTTAATTGTACAATCTGTTACCATCATTATTTTTACAAGGTGTTTGCCTTTGTTGTTGTTTTTTTATTTAAAAAAGCTTCAAGGAAGTAAACAAAAAAATAGAAAGTAAGAGGAGGATCAAACTTTCTTAAATCTAGCGCCCTGTATTATATTAATTTCCAATCTTAAAGGGGCAAAATTTTACATAGCAACAATTTTCATTACTAAACGAAAAGGAGAATTAGGTCCAACACAAAGTGACCTTTGTGTTATAAATTCTTATTTGTTTGAGACTGATGGAATAAATTGGAGGCTAAAATATCGTGTAGACCTGGAAAGTGTACATCAGGAGTGCTGATTAGGTAGATCGCGATCTACTGGTAGATCGCGTAGGGCGTCCTAGTAGATCGCAGGCAGGGCGGGAGGAAGGCTCAATCCTGCTGTCAGGGTTGGGAAACCTGAGCTTTGGGGAAGACCAGGTTCCCAACCTGTCATGAGGCAGCAGCGACCTTGCCTCTATTCCTGGTGCGACCTTTGTCCTACTTTTCGTGAAGACTGCTGAGTCAAGACTGGGAGTGAGATAACTTCCAGGAGCCTCGGAGGGAAGTGAGGTAACTCCTCCAGGCTTGGACATTGGACAGTGGGACTCGTGACGCTGGCTCTGTGACCCTGGGGTCATGCCCCTATGGACTACTGGGAGTGCTGATTCATGAAATGCTGATGAAACCCAGTCTGGACATTGCATGGAAGGGGGAGGGGCTACCGGGGTATATAAGGTGTGTTTGGGTGGCCGGGCGGTGCTTTAGCTTCACGGGTGCCGTACCTTCAATAAAATCGTGTTGGACCAAGCTGACGTCTATGCGTGATCCCTACCGAAGTTTGGAGAGTCGTTACAGAAGCTAAAGCCCCTGACCAACTATCCCAGCAATGGCGAGGTTGGCGTGGAACGAGGAAAAGTATCTGGACAGCTGGGTCTTGGATGAGGACGAGGAGATCCGGAGGACCCAAGAGTGGGAGTGGACTACTCTTGATCATGTGGGGAGTCCAGATGTGTCCCGTGAGTTGATGGCCCAGGAGATGAGACTCCGTGAGGAGAGCATTTCTGGCAAGCCCAAGTGGATGAACGGATGGCCTGCCGAGCGAAGGAGAGAGAAGGGGCTTGGCAAATGGCAGGGCGCAAGAGCTCGATCCAAGCGGTGGAGCGTCGAGGTGGTCGTCTGGGAATGCGAGAGGCTCGCTTGGTGGACCAGGCGGTGGAGTGCCAGGGCGCTCGTCTGGAGGTGATCCATGAGGATCCGGAGAGGTGTGCCAAAGATGGTAAGGTGGACCTAACCACGGGAGGGGGTAGTGAGACCCCAGAGCCAGAGTCCCCTTCAAAATTTGATGTGTTAAGCTGTCAAATGGAAGCGGTGGTGCAGACGATGAACCGGTTGTCCCAGAGGCTGGATGAGAAGGACCGGAGAGAGAGTCAATGTGGCAGGCCCCAGGAGGTGGAGATTTTACTTATTACTCCTGGATGGATGGAACCTGTGGCGAACGTCCTAGATCTCCTTCGGGAGTGAGGAACCAGAGCCGAGGTCGAGAGAGTCCCGTGCCAGCACGTCCTAGATCTCCTACGGGAGTGAGGATGATGGGAGAGCAAGGTCCAAGGAACCCATCTGCTGGAATGGGGAGAGGTATGGCGAGACCTGGAGACTTACCCAGGGATAGGATGGCGTCCCACGAATTTGGAGGCCGTATAAAGAAGGAACCATTACGAGTAGAGTTTGAAGGCGAAGCATCCAAAGTTGCCTTCTTTATTGCGGCAGTACAAGACCATATGGAGGATTATGGACATTTGTATCCCAGTGAAAGCAGCCAAGTAAGAGCCGTTGGGGCTGTGTTCAAGGGCCGTGCTGCTGAGTGGTATGTACAGTGCCACGATCGTCGAGATCCCTGCCTTGGGTCGGTGAGGAGATTCCTGTGTGCCATCAGGAGCAGATTTCGAGATCCCCTTGAGAGGATTAAGGCGAAGGAGGCGTTGCGGTGTCTGACTCAAGGGGCCAAGTCGGTGACCGAGTATGCTGAGGAGTTTATGGGGCTCGCAGGGAAGGTGGCAGAATGGTCCCAAGCTACCTTGTTGGAGATGTTTAAGGACGGTCTGCGGAAGGAGGTGTTGGAGTGGTGCCTTCACCGTGATGATCCAGGAGATATCGATGGGTGGATCCAACTGGCAGGAAATGTGGAGGGAATCCTGGCCCAAGTGCGGAGACGACAGGCGCAGCCGATGAGATCGAGGCGGTGGTCGTGTGTGGAGATAGAGTCGGCCTAAAGGGTCGGAGGCTAAAAGTGGTGGCGACAGCCGTTCCAGCAGTAACCGGAAACCGATGATGAGCCGGATGCGGTGTTACGCCTGTAACCAACCGGGCATTTTGCTTATCAGTGCCCACAGAAGTCAGCAGTGAAAGTGGCTGCAGCCAAGGCTGCTGCGGTGGACAATGATGAAAGTGTGGAAATAGGGGTGAGGAATAATATACAATGTACTTTGGGGTTAGTAAAGGGAATCTTGTGGTAAAGAAAAAGCTCTTATAGATTGCGGGTGTTCGGAAAACATCATGTCACCTCAGTTGGTTAAGGAATTGGGGGTGAGACTGAACCGTTAAAAGCCCCAGGTGTCTTTAAGCAGTTAGACGGAACAACCCTTGAGGGTGGACCTTTCTCCACAGGGACAAAAGGGTTAAAGGGGCGTGTAGGGCCCTGGGAGGGAGTATTGATTTTGTTATGGCTCCCATAAAAGGGCATGAAGTGGTTTTGGGCATGCCCTGGTTAGGAAAAGTGAACCCCAAGATTGATTGGAGGACGGGAAAGGTGCAATGTACCCCTAATATGGAGAAGAGTATAAGTAGTGACGTGAAAGGGGTGCCACAAGAATACTGGGATTATGTTGACGTGTTCAACCCGAAACTAGCCCAGAAGCTCCCCCCTCTGAGGAATGTGCAATGTAGCATAGAAATAAAGGAGGGAGCGGTGTTGCCCAAACCCAAAATATATGCAATGACGGTCCAAGAGAAGGTTGCCTTGAGAGAGCAGATAGATGACTATTTGAAGAGAGGGTTTATTAGGCGATCGGAGTCCCCTTTAGCTGCACCAGTGTTGTTTAGGGAAAAGAAGGATGGCAAGTTGAGGCTGTGCATTGATTATAGGGGGTTGAATGCCGTTAGCACTACGAACTGCTATCCCCTGCCACTGATCAAGGATCTGCTGGGACTGCTAGGAGGTTGTAAGTTCTTCACAAAATTGGACTTAATTGATGCGTTCCATATGATCCGGGTTAAGGAAAGTGACCAATGGAAAACCGCGTTTTCGTGCCCTCTAGGATTATTCGAATGGCTCGTAATGCCATTCGGTTTAGCAGGGTCTCCGGTCTGTTTATGCAATTGATTAATGAAGTGTTGCACCCCTCTTATATAAAGGAGTCTTTGTGTACTTAGATGACATTGTTGTGGCGACGAGTACGAAAGAGGAGCATGTTAGGTTAGTGCGAGAAGTATTGAGCGGTTGAGGCAGGCTAGCCTGTTTGCGAAGCTGAGTAAGTGCGAGTTTAGTAAGAGTCAGATTGATTTCTTGGGATATAGGATTGGTGAGAGTGGTGTGGCTATGGATCCGGCGAAGGTGGATGACGTGGTGAGTTGGGAAGCGCCGCGCACCCGTAGGCAGTTGCAAGCTTTTCTAGGACTGGCGAATTTCTATCGAACTTTTATTCCCGGGTTTGCGGCCATAGCCCTCCCGCTCACGGAGTTGCTGAAGACTAAGGGCAGAGGAGAATCTAGAAAGGTGAAGTCCCCAGGAGCGGTGTTGAATTGGGACCAGGGTTGTCAGGAGGCCTTCGTTAAGTTGAAAAAAGCGTTCACGGAAGGACCGTTGCTGTTGCATCCTAATGTTGACAAGCCTTTTGTCGTTCAGTGTGACGCCGGCTTGGGCTTATGGGGGGGCCTTGTTGCAGGAAGATAGCCAAGGGAAGTTGAGACCTTGTGCGTATTTTTCAAAGAAATTTGGAGAGCACGAACGTAAGTGGCCAGTGTGGGAGAAGGAGGCATTTGCAGTGCGCAATGCATTAGTTACTTGGAGGCAGTTCCTGGAAGGGGCTGTGTTCCCGTTTGTTGTTATGACTGATCACCAAAATTTGAAATATTTGAGGAACCCGCAAAAGTTGTCCCCGAAATTGGTGAGGTGGTCCCAGTTTTTAATAGGTTTAACTTCAAGTTACAGCACATTAAAGGTAAAGAGAATGTGGTGGCTGATGCTTTGTCTAGGTATCCTAGTGCAGGAGAGAATGGGTTGCATAGGGAAGGTGAGGTCTTTTCCGAGAGCAGTGGGGTTGTGCGGTGCAAACCCGGTCGCAAGGATCCGTAGTGGTTAAGGAGGAGATGGAAGTTGTGGATGAGTGGAGTTTGGAGTTACAGGGGAGTTATGTGGATGATCCATGGTTACGAGAGCATGAGAAGGAATGTGTGTTGGTTAAGGGATTGTGGATGGTTGGGGGTAAGGTTTATATCCCCAATAAGTTGAGGATTAAGGTGTTGGAGATGATGCATGACCATAAGACGGCTGGACATTGGGGTATGACTAAGACTGTGTTAGCTGTGAAGAAGAGGTATTGGTGGCCTGGCATGAAGATGGAAATAAGGCGGTATGTAGAGGGCTGCGAAAGATGTGCTAGAAGCAAGGCTCCCTCGGCTAAACCGCCAGGATTGATACAGGTGGTAGCTAATCCGGTGAAACCGTGGACACATGTTAGCACAGATTTTGTAGGTGAATTGCCATGCAGCCGGGGCTATCGTTACATTTGGACGGTCTTAGATATGTTTTCTAAGCAGGCTCATTTTATTCCTTTGAGGGGGTTGCCATCCGCAGAACGGCTGGCGGAATTGTATGTGCAGCATGTGTATAGGTTACATGGTTGTCCGGAGCAGGTGTTGAGTGACCGGGGGGTCCAATTCACAGCTCAGTTTTGGGGAAGGTTTCTGGAGGTGCTGGGTGCACAAAGGCGTTTGACATCTGCTTATCATCCTTCTTGTAATGGTGCTGTGGAGAGGATGCATAAATCGTTAGGCACATATTTGCGAGTCTTCAGTAACCAAGAGCAGAATAATTGGTCAGATCTTTTACCATACGCCGAAGTGGCTTACAACAGCTCCATACATTCTTCTACTGGGAAGTCCCCTTTGAAATAGTTTATGGGCAGGAAGTGGCACCATTGCCTCAACTTTTGAAGATGGAAGGGGAAGTGGAGAAGGTGGAAAGGAAAGGACAAGCCAGGGAGGTTTGGAAGGAAGTGGCGGAAGCCCTGGGGAGAGCACAACGATCCTATAAGCTATTCGGTGATCGCAAGCGGCAGGAAGGGGAGGAGTATGGTGAAGGGGATTTAGTGTGGCTGTCTACGGAGAATTTGAAATTAGGATATAAATCTAAGAAGTTAAGTCCGAAATATATTGGGCCTTTTAAAGTGGGGAGAGTGGTGAATAAGGTATCATACACCCTGATGTTGCCTAAGAGTCTAGGGAAGGTTCACCCCACTTTCCATTGCAGCTTCTTGAAGAAATATGTGAATCCATTTCCCCGAGGGATTGAATGTGTCTTGTTTCCTCAGGGGAGGACGAGGTGGAGGAGACCGTTATGTCAGGGTTGGGAAACCTGAGCTTTGGGGAAGACCAGGTTCCCAACCTGTCATGAGGCAGCAGCGACCTTGCCTCTATTCCTGGTGCGACCTTTGTCCTACTTTTCGTGAAGACTGCTGAGTCAAGACTGGGAGTGAGATAACTTCCAGGAGCCTCGGAGGGAAGTGAGGTAACTCCTCCAGGCTTGGACATTGGACAGTGGGACTCGTGACGCTGGCTCTGTGACCCTGGGGTCATGCCCCTATGGACTACTGGGAGTGCTGATTCATGAAATGCTGATGAAACCCAGTCTGGACATTGCATGGAAGGGGGAGGGGCTACCGGGGTATATAAGGTGTGTTTGGGTGGCCGGGCGGTGCTTTAGCTTCACGGGTGCCGTACCTTCAATAAAATCGTGTTGGACCAAGCTGACGTCTATGCGTGATCCCTACCGAAGTTTGGAGAGTCGTTACACCTGCCTCGCAGGCTCCCGACGCCGCCCAGGTGCAGAAAGCGGTCGGACTAGATGGCCCTTGGAGGTCTCCTATTCTAGGAACCCATTGTTGTTATTATTATCAGAGGCTGAAAGGCCATCTGTGAGGAATGCTTTGATTGTGTTTTTCCCTTATGGCAGAAGGAGGTTGGACTGGATGACCCTTGGAGGTCTCCTTCTACTCTAGGAACCTATTGTTGTTGTTACTACTATTAGTAGTAGTAGTAGTAGTAATAGTAGTAGCAGAGGCTGAATGAATATTATCATCATTATTATTATGAAAAAAATTCAGGGGCATATTATACTCACATTTAGTTGAATTCAGTCTTAAAATATATGATATGGCTCTCACTGAAATAAATTTCCAAATATTTTGCTTTTATGGATCTCTGAGTAGTGGGTAGGTAGACCATTTTGACTTGGTTGTTTTATAAGTAGCTCACATGCTGAAAAAGTGTGTGCACCCCTGGTGTACAGGGAGCAAACCATTTTGACACAGGGGTTGGAACTTTACAAAACAGCTAAGTAGCTTTACATATGTGGGTATTCAGAAGGTGCCATTTTCTGGCTCCAGCTTATTCATTTAGTGTTGAATTTGACCTAGAGACTCTGCATCTAATTAAAGAATCTTTTGTTGTCCCCATTTGCTACCTTCTCTGGCACAGAGAGGCATAAAGGAGCGGATTCTGTATACAACAGTTCTTCTGGAGAGGAAGAGCTAGTGTAATAAATATTAAACTCGTTTTCAACACAACAGGGTGTGTTCCAGGGTTATGTCTCCCGAAAAGATACGTGACCTGCCTTTAGAACCGTGACATTGGTTTAATATTACTGATTCACTACAAATTGGTTTGTGTTTCCTCCAGTCAAGCACACAAGAATTAATGCCAACTAGGAAAAAAGTTATGCTATCATTGGGGATGTAATGAAGACCCACCCTTCACTATTTACTTATATTTAAAACTAAATTACTTAAATATGAGGGGAAGATTTTGGTGGTTATAAAATTTGAAACTCTGAACATGTATTATGAAAGGCACCGATATCTCCACTGACCTCCCAAAGTGTTCTTCTGGGTATAATAAGAGCTTCCAAGCCCAGTCTGCCTGATGCAGTTACGGAAAAATCTCCAGACCAAAGCAGTGTTCTGTTGCAAAAGCGAAAAAGGAAAGCGGATGCTTTCGTAATTAGGCCAAAATCTAGTATGCTTACAAGGCTAAACAAAAACACATAGGAAGATATACAATTCTGCTTCATCGTTGTATATCTTTCTTAGGAAAATATTTCCTTGAGATTCCCAATAATCACTGTGGAAATAAGCTTGATGGTGAGTTCTCTGCAACAGCTCATACAAGAAATGGTCCATCTTATTTTTGAAACTGTTTAATCCCCGGCAGTAAAGTATATTCCATTAGTGAAGCCATTGGCCCATTATTTCTATCTAAACTGCATCAACTCTCCAAGGTTTCAGGAAGAATTCTTTATTAGTTTTAACCTATTATTGACCTCCTACATGCAAAGCAGAAATTCTGCCACAGTGGTCCAGCCTTCCCTATATTGTCCTTACACTTTGCAGTCCCTCAAATAGTGATCCAACTAAACAAACAACCATCTTTAGATACTGATCTCTTGCTGTGCAAAGTTAATGTAATATTTTTCCAAAAGTCAAGTGTTACCATCCTGGAGAGTCAGATTTTTCCTTGCTCCTGGTGGCACAGTGGGTTAAACTCCTGAGCTGCTGAACTTGCTGACTGAAAGGTCAGTGGTTCGAATCTGGGGAGTAGGGTGAGCTCCCATTGTTAGCCCCAGCTTCTGATAACCTATCAGTTTGAAAACATGTAAAAGTGAGTAGAACAATAGGTAACACTCCAATGGGAAGATAACAGCACTCCATTCAGTCATGCTGGCCACATGACCTTGGAAGCATCTACAGACAATGCCAGCTCTTCAACTTAGAAATAGAAATGAGCACCACCCCCAGAGTCAGACATGACTAGACTTAATGTTGGGGGGGGGGGCACCAATCCCTCCCTCCCCCCCTCCTCTCTCTCTGGCAATAATGGCAGAAAAAGCTGTAAGATGAAAATATTAGCCATTGCTTCTAATTACCACCTCTCCCCACCGGACTAGCATCCAAAGCAAGTCCAGTGAAAAACATTATTATTATTATTATTACACTTTATTTATATTCCACACTTCCCACCCCTAAAAGGACTCAGAGCGAATTACAGGTACGCATACTTAGCAGACAATCCCTGGCATTTCCACATACAACATATAGACGAATAGAGGCAAACTCTGGCCACCAGGGGGAACTGATGCATTCCTCATCTTTCAGTGTTCCAGTGTCCCTTATTGTTCCTTCCGTATTCCTCAGCATTCCTCAGCGTTCCTGGAGTTCTTTAATGGTCTCATAATTCAGTCAAAATTTGCCTCCCCACTTAATGTGGTACCTTAATCTCCTACTTGACAGATGCAACTGTCTTTCGGGCTGCAAAGGTCGACAGCAGGCTACACTTAAGGTCGAGCACTCACCTCGACCCGGGCAGGCCTCGAACTCATGACCTCGAACTCATGAGAGATCTTATGCAGCTGACACTTAGCCAGCTGCCCTACATTCCCGGTGCTAAAGACATTAAACATTGTCTTCTGATGTTAGTTAGTTCACTTTCAAAGATGATGCTGTGACAAAAAATGTTAAATTGTGAATTTTAATCTACATTTTATCAATGGATTTTAACTTCTATTTTAACTGTGTATCTTGTATGTCTTTTAATAGTATTTTATCTCTTGTTTTAATGATGTTGTATCCCGCCTCGAGCCACAGGGAGAGATGGGTAATAAATGCATTGTTGTTGTTGCTGCTGCTGCCACCGCTATATTGCCCCATGGTCATACAGGAATCAGCACAATAGGGACCAATGTACATCTTCAAGGAAACATCTGATACATCTCTCTTAGAATTCTTTCCTACTTCCAAAGGCCTCTTAGCATTGGGGAGAGAGAAGATCCCAGCCTGATATATTGCCACCTGTATGCAGGAACTGTATGTTCTGGGAGCACCTTCAACAGTCAATGTCCTGCTTGCCTTCCAAATCATTGAGTCCTAGAAAAGATGTACCACTTGCATTTTACAAATGCATAAATTAGCTTCACATTGGCAGCAAAAAAGACTATGAGAAGTAGGGAGTTCTAGCAATATGAACATTGAGTTTGCTTTCTTCTCAAACTGCGTTGTGAATTCTGTGGAGTTGATTTTTTTTTAAAAAAATGTATAATATACTACTACGAGATCTTCAATTATAATTGTTTATAGTACTACTAATTCAGGAATGCCATATGCTCAAGTAATTAGAGGCTGCATTGTAGAAAAGGTCAACATTAATGTTGCAGTTCTTCATTGTAAAATCTGTAGCTCATAGGAAAAGAGGAGACACTTCACACTGTGCAGCTTTGTGCTTTTATTCTCATTACCCCATCTCTTCTTCTTTCTCTCGCTCTCTAGCAGAAGCAAAGCTTTCTCATATACCCCCAACTGTGCTAAGTTAGGGTCGCTTCACAAGACAATTGCCCATGTGGCATAGCATCATGAAGAAAAGCAAACAGTTTTAAAATATTGTTAATACTAGCTTATTAAGGGTGGTGCTTCAATGGGTAGTTCACCACTACAAGTTAGAGAATGCCAAAAGCTGGTTTGGTTCCTGCATATGGTGCACCCAGCCAGTTAGTCCCAAAAAAGAAGCTGTTGGCACAAGATGGGTTTTCAAGCAGCTACCATAACATTTGCTTGATGCGAAGAAGCTTTTAATTGGTGATCTCCCATGAGACTGGCAGAAGATCAAGAAAAAATGGCGGAGCAGAACTGCTATTTTGCTTTTCTCTGTGGCAGTGCCAGATTTTGGACAAATGAGACCCTGTGCTAGTCAAATTATGAGGTCCCTTACTTGGGCCCTGAAGGAAGTAGGCCCAGTATTCCTACACTATCTGCTTTGTGGCACACTCCAATAGACTATCAACTCTTATCATTTTGTTTGGAATCACTCCCTACTAGGAGGAGAGCATTCCGCGTAATTGCGCCAACCCTCTGGAACGCTCTCCCGCCCGAGATCCGCGCCTCAACTAGTCTATTGGCCTTTAGGAAGGCCTGTAAAACCTTATTGTTCAAACAGGCGTTTGATTGTTGAATAATTTTACGAGCACTTTACTGCAGCAAATCTAATCCATACGTGGTATGACCTAGCTCTAAATTGTGAATGCAAGGAGTTTTTATGTAATGTTTTAATCTGCTTTTATCTGCTTTTAAATTGAGTTATAAGGTGTAATAGGTAGTTATGCACGGTCAGGTATATATATGTATTTATCCATGTTTATTTGTATCACAATTTGTTGTGAGTTGCTCCGAGCCACACGGGAGTGGCGACAAACAAGTCGAAATAAATAAATAAATAAATAAATACTATGTAGGAATACAACATTTTATTTATTTATTTATTTATTTATTTATTTATTTATTTATTTATTTACATCATTTCTATTCCGCCCTTCTCACCCCGCAGGGGACTCAGGGCGGATCACAATGCATATATACAAACAAACATTCAATGCCACAGACAGACAACATATATAGACAGACAACGAGCTACGCAATTGGTCGAGAGCTCACCCTGGCTCGGGCAGGCCTTGAACTCATGACCTTCTGATCAGTAGAGATCTTATGCAGCTGACTCCCAGCCAGCTGCACCACATTCCCGGCATTCCTAACAGATATCTATCCTAACTCTGTTTAAAAACCTCCAGAGTAGGAGACTTGTTATTAACAGAGCTTTTCACATCAGATGTTACAGGATCCAGACTGACATGAGTCCCTCAGAACCTTACCAGCAGGTATTAGTGGCAACATCACTATTGATTTTACCTAATCATGAGTCCATTTTTTTGGGAAACTTGTCACTTCAGAACAGTAAGTAAAAAACAGGTCACACTCAAATAAAACATCTAGGCAGTATAAACAATGGCTTGATCCTCCCAAAACAGACCATTGTTGGATACTGGAGGCTCCACTTTCTGTCTCAGGGTTACACAGCATGAGTTCTACCAGATTTTGTTTTAGCCCAACACCCATTATCCCCATCTGATGGCACGTGATGGAAACTGTAACCCAAAACTCTCTGGAGATTTATAGATGGCCTTTTTTTCTGTGCAGAACAAAATACATTACCAGTATGCCTCTCTCTCTCTCTCTCTCTCTCTCTCTCTCTCTCTCTCTCTCTCTCTCTCTCTCTCTCTCTCTCTCCAGGCTAATTCTGCAACAGGATAGATGCTGTACATTATAGTATTCACTTCATGCAATTATTAAAATGAGCCAGCTATCAGCAAAGGAATTAGAAAGGAGTAGGATCACTACCTGTTCTCACTTTGTAAGGGCAAACTTTAGTATTCAGGCCAGTGGCAGAAAACTCAGTCCCAGCGATCCGAGAAGCCTCCATAAGCCCTCTGGCAAACAATTTAATGACTTCAGCTACCCTTTAAACTAAGTGACCAATCACTGCCAATTCCTTTGTTATTCATTGTAATAACATTGATCATGATGAGCACTGTTGGTATTAATATGGATGTAATATATACCCTTTTAATTATAGAACAAGAAAATCCAATTAGCCCTCTGCCTCATCAAAGCTCTTTGCTAACCATTACTATTTAAACACACAGTATGAAACATTTAAACAAAAGACTTATGCCAGAGTTAAGGAGCTGCATCCCTCATGGTGCTCACCTGTCTTTTTCTTTATATACTGTATTTCAATAGGTTCTGAACAATCCTCAGCGATAGACATTTCAGGTCTGATGCCTGAAAGCTACATGGAATGAGTTAACTTTTTTAAAGGCTCAAAAGTATTGAAGTATTTGCTTTGTTTGTATGTGCAGAAGAAAACAGCTGAAACTTCAAAACAGGAGTCAAAAATATGTGTCCCGCCACATGTTGCTGGGCTGTAACTCCCATCATCTCTCAATACATTTTTAATCCTGTCAGAAGTAACTCGAGAATATACTGCAAGTTGCGTCTGGTGTGAGAGAATTGGCCATCTGCAAGGACGTTGCCCAGGGGATGCCCAGATGTGTTACCATCCTGTAGGAGGTTTCTCTCATGTCCCCACATGGGAAGCTGGGGCTGACATTAATGCACAGCCCACCCAGTATGGAAACTTATTATACGGGATATATATCTCCTATAAATTCATTGTCTATGATGCCAGGCCTGATGAGATTTTTATCCCAACAATAATCTGGATTTGATAATATATGGAAGAGGTGGATATCTCCGGTTTTAAATACTTTGAAATACGTTATTTTTCAAATTTAAAATTAATTTCAAAGTTTTTTGACCCTCGGGGCCCAACCCGGAAGTGTAATTTCTATACTGAACCTGGGCGCTGCCATTTTTCTAAAGGTCACGTTATTAGGTCGTTTTTTCCCCTCTCAGTTCTTAACTCGCGAGAGGAGACTGGAGGGCAGCAGCACCCTCCTTTCTCCTCTCGCCAGCTGAGAAATGAGGTGGGCGCCTTGAGTCGCATTAGTTCTTGGCAGGGAAGGAGGTGGATGCACCTCTTTCCTTGTCAGGACCTAACGCGAATCAAGCCTTGAGTCCGCTCCTCCTCCCCTGCCAGGATCTAAAGCGCATCAAGGCTTGGCGCGCTTTAGATCCTGGCAGGGAGGAGGGGCAAGGAGGGCCCCGTCCACTCCTCCTCCCCTGCCAGGATCTAAAGCGCAACAAGGCTTGGAGCGCTTTAGATCCTGGCAGGGGAAGAGGAGCAGTCCCAGTTTATTCCCAAGGAGTGGAGGAGGTGGGGACATGAGTCCCCGCCTCCTTCCCTCCTTGGGAATAAACCGGGACAAGGGTCCTGCTTTATTCTCAAGCAGGGAAGGCAGTGGGGACTTGTCTCCCCACTTTCCCCGCACCTCAGAGCCATCCTGTGTTAAATATAATGCGGGATAGCACTGAGGGGGTAGGGGAAGGAAGGTGTGTGTGCGTGCCTTGCATCCACACACACTTCCTTTCCCCGCACCTCAGAGCCATCCTGCGTTAAATTTAATCCCGATTCTTCTGAGCTGGGGGGGGGGAGGAAGAGTTCAGGGCTTGCCCTCCATTCTTCCCTCCCAGCTGACGTAATGAATAATAACAAAAATGCATTATTAATTATGTTTCAATCACGAAATTTATTTTAAAAAATTTGTAATAATTTCTATAACAACCCAGCAACGGAAATCCCCCCCCCCATGAGTTTATAATCAATTTTTTTATGGATCAACCACCCCTAATATAGGGCAGTGTAGAATGGGCTTGTGTTACTAACAACCATGCTTAGGTCTTGCAAACTTAGGGCCATGGTTTCCCTGATTGAGTCTATTAACCTGGAATGTGGTTTTCCACTTTTCCAACTACCTTCTACCTTACTAAGCATTGTTGTTCTCATGCTATGGCCAAAGTACAACAGCCTTGGCTTAGTCATCCTGATCTCTATGGAGAGTTGGGAGCCACTTCGTAGCTGCTGCTACTTTTACTTCTCCTTCTCCTTTTCCTTTTCCTCTTCCTCCTCATCCTCCTCCTTTGGACTCAAAATGGAAATAAAGAGAAAGTAAATGGTCACACTAAATTATGATTGACTGGAATACTCAAAACTATATTTTGAAGCATGGGACATAGAAGACCAACATTTCCACTCCCCTCCAGCAATCAGAGGGAGAATCCTTATCACAATTCCTACTCACATTACATATTGCCTAAGGGAGGAGGGTGGAAATGTCACATTCTCTACCCTGACCAATAAGTAAACTAACCTCTATTGCTCATAGCAGCCAGATTAGGGAACCTTTACCATTGTGGGTTAGGGAATTTTTAGAATTGTGGATAATGAATATATAGGGACTGTGAATATAAATAGTTATGCATCCATAACTGCATAAGTTAAATCCAACCATAGTTAATAAAATTCCTGCTGTTCATCCCCCTCGTTTCCTCCTCCTCCTCTTCCTCCATTAACTGGTATGCAATTAATCCTCCTATTATACACATAAAGCTCCCCTCCTGCTGAAATTGTCCCGTCTTTTAAGTTGGAGAATGCTTCTCTTCTGCCCCCCTGCCCTCAATGAAAAAAAGAGAATTGTCAGTTGACAGCACTACATGCAGTTTAGGAAAATCCTGATTATGTTTGGTTGGTTGTTTTATGAAAACACCATCCCTATCTTTAGTCTGTTTTGGGATGCTATTGTAGAGATGCCCACAATGATGCCCATGATATTTCTCTTCCCTTTAATATTTACCCATTCACCCTGGCTTGAATGTCCCTGGAAAACATTTGGCTTACGTTTTCAAGTCATATTAGGGTGAAATAATTCCTGGTAATGGGAAGTGTTAGGACCTTTAAGGGATACATTGAACTGGAAATGGTTTTGAACTACATTAAACTGTCATAACACTTTCTGTTAAGTGGGGGATTAGGGATACTAGAAGTGTATGAATTCCTAGTTACAGAATAAAAGCAAAAACAATCATAGATATTTCCATTTCCAAATCTCCTATATTTTACTCCAAGAATTGATTTTGGTCTTCTAGAAATCTGTTCCTAAATAGAAGTCCACAGCTACTCTATCACACTGGTAATTTCTAATCTTAAAAGTATATTACAATGTAGACATTTTAAATATACATTAATAATGTTGTTGGGTTTTTAAAGAAAAACAAAACAATTTATTTAAATGGTGCCACATATCAATTTTGACTGCTGTCATTGAAATCTGCAAAGACTGCAAGGGTAAAGAATTGTGTTAAATCCTTAAAAACCAAAGGTAAATCTTGGATAATGGGGGGGAAATAGTTCTTAAATCTCTTTTTTCTCTGTTGCAGCTCCCAAAGCCATTCTCAAAGGTCAGGAGACCACATGAGGTCTGCAAGTAGAAAAAGAAATCCATGGAAATGTCTCTTGCTCACACCAACACCTCCAAGAATCCAGTCCAGATTGCTTATGATAAAACTTATATCTTTGATCACTTGATTTTAAGACTGATTCTGGCCAACAGCAAATCAATTCATGTTTCTACTTATTGCTTTTTTCAGGTGTCTACTTATCAATATTCGCTAAAAACGGTTTGAGGTTTATTAATATTGGCTATTTCACTGACCCAGCTCCTAGATCTTTTCTTTATTCAGAAGGAGAGAGAAAAACTTTCCAGATGTTGGCTTCCTATTTTTGCCATTTCTTCTATTTGCAGAAATCATGTATGGGATGAAGAACATCCATAATATTTCACACTGGTTGTATTTATTTATTTTATTTATTTAAAAATTTTGTACCCCGATCTTCTCACCTCCAAGGAGGGACTCAGACCGGCCTACAGCAAAATTCAATGCCATACAAATTTAAAACATCTTAAAACAGCACATTAAAATACATAAAAATAAAGATACATAAAACCACATTGCCATTAAAACCACATTCAGCTCGGTCTAAAAAAGTGGTCACCCATTTCAGATTGAAATCAATCTCACCTTATTCTGGGAAGGCCTCATTCCTCATCCAAGTCTTCACCCACCTCCTGAAGGACAACAGGGAGGGGGCAGATCTAACATCGCTTGGCAGGGAGTTCCACAGCCGAGGGGCCACAACAGAGAAGGCCCTGTCTCTCGTCCCCACCAGACGCGCTTGCAAAGATGGCGGGATCGAGAGCAGGGCCTCTCTGGAGGATCTTAATGTCCTTGATGGTTCATAGGGGAGAATTCGTTCAGACAAGTAAACTGGGCCGGAACCGTATAAGGTTTTGTAGGTTAAAACCAGCACTTTGAATTGTGCCCGGAAACTAATTGGCAGCCAGTGGAGCTGGCACAACAAGGGAGTTGTGTGCTCCCTGTACCCTGCTTCTGTTAGTAACCTGGCTGCTGAGCGTTGGACTAATTGCAGCTTCTGAGCAGTCTTGAGAGGCAACCCCACGTAGAGAGCATTGCAGTAGTCTATTCGAGATGTAACCAGAGCATGGACTACTGTGGCCAAGTCAGACTTCCCAAGGTATGGGTGCAGCTGGCACACAAGCTTTAACTGTGCAAAACCTCTCCCAGCCACCACCGAGACCTGGGGCTCCAGGCTCAGTGATGAGTCCAGGATCACTCCCAAACAGCGAACCTGTATGGGTCTTTGTTGTATAGGTAGCAAAGGCAAAACATTTTTGCTTTCAAACACTTTTGTAGGTAATATGTGAAAGATGATAAAAGAAACGGCATATATCCATATACAGGTATACATTGAATTATAATTCCACAATGCCTCTAGTATAGACAAATTGTATGTGTAGTCTTTCTCAAATGTGTAACATGACCATCTATGAACAAGATAGCTTGTTTTCCTCATCTCCCGAGTTCCCTCGCAATGCCCAATACAGTGCCACCTTTAGATGCAAAAAGTGCTCACTCTTATTTTGTTTCTGCATGAGGCAGTATAGAATAAAATGCCTTTAAATGTATTAAACATTGGCCATTCTTTTAAAATTAGATGATAAAACTCTTTTCTAAAGCATTATTTCAATAAAGCCTCATTACTCACAGTCCACAGAAGTTCATTAGGAGAAGATCACTTTGGAAAGAATTCAACTAACTAGACCTTTCTTCTCAGCAGTGAATTATATTAGCTCCTTCCTAGTTATTTAAATCTTAAAATAAAAGATGTAAACGCTACAGTGACATCTTAAGATCATTGGCAAGGCAGGTCTTGCCTGCATGGAAAAGAAAATGCCCAGCTGGTCTGGAGATAAAACAGATTGATAATTAGTTGCAAAATGTAACATTTCATCAGGAATATTTTTGAATAATCCAATTTATCTTTGTCAGATACGCCACACATATTTCTTTTTCCTTTGGAGACTCTTTGTTCTTTAACATAATATTATAATTTCAGCCTCCTAATTAACGCGCCAGTCGGTCGGACCTGCCTTGATGTCGTGCTGCCGATCGGAGGCTGATGTTACTGCACGGAGATAAGGTGCATGCCCTAAGCCGCATGCCACCACTAACTACTGTGGTGCCTGCTGCCTGCTTACCATCCTACTGAGGCTGAAACTAGTTTGATATTGATGAGATCAAAGATAGGCAGTTTGAAGGGAGGAGGGCTTCACTCTGCTGGCTAGTTTGAGTGATTGGGGCCAGACTACAGCAGCTGGGACCACGTTTTCTTTGCACTCTCAAAAGCAGAAAGCAGCCCCACCAGGGTGAGCTCCTACTGGCTCAGGTTTCTAATTAACGGATGAAAATGCATTGTCCCTCCATAGTGTCTGAACCGAGTCAGGAAGGTAGCGATCTCAGAACGGAATGGTCCCTTAGCTGAACCTCTAACTCCCCCAGTGAACAAATGTGCAGGGCTTTGATGTTTCTGATTGTGCCCTGTTAATTCCCCTCCATGGAAGCCTAAAGGGTGGAGGTCCAGCATGGTTTTACACAGAAGGATGTCAAACTTGCTAGGAAGAAACGGGCCAGTGGGGGAGAATCTGAAAAAAGCAGCAGCAGTCTGAATGACGCAGGAGTGGCTGAAATACATCTTAAGAGAACTGCCCGTGTCATCTCCATAGATACCCCATTGTCTCTCACACTGTTGTTTCTGTTCTTGTTAGAACGTAACACTTTAGATTAAGGTTCTTTGATAGAGGAGGGGAGAGAGATTCAATACAAGTATATGCATGTATACTGAAGGCCAATTTAATGTGTTTGGGGGACTTAGAACACCCCACTCCATCGGGAATTTTTCCCTTAACAAAAATCCCCAATTAATAAGTTTATTAAATTACTTTTGATCATTAAAAATCCATTACAGAAGATAGCCAGAAACTTGTTTGAACACTATTCTGGCATATCTATGCCAGTACAGGTAAGGATGACAAGAGAAAAAAGCCATAGGCGCAGTGGCCTTAAAAAGAGTAAAATGTTGGAGAAGCAAGCTACCCACTACTGCTGTGTGGCCCTGGAAAAAGTGTAACCTAACCATTGGTATATCTCACCATCAAAATTCCAACAGGTGTATCCAGGTTGTATATGCATATATACCTATTCATTCCCCCCTCTATGAACTGTCACCTTGTCATGGTGAGGAGGCTCACGTGTTCCAATGAACCTGCGGGCACAATGACTAGAGTCGTGCACTCCCAGGAGTGGCCGTGGAGAAGGTCCCAGACCAAGCACAGTACGAAGACCCAAATACTTCAACGGCGGAGCAGGCAGAGGATAACATGGTACATGTTACAACAGCTGTGAAGGCAGAAGAAGGCTGCAACAGAATGAGAAGCCACGACCATTGTGTTAAACTACGCCACCAGTGGAACCTCACTCTGTGAAGACTGTGTGTTGGTCAGTTGTGCACTGACCTCCACACATTAAAAAACGCATGCACAGGCGACTTCCAAAGAAAATAAAAACAAATGGACTTGGAAGACTATCCTACTCAATCATGAGGGTTCGCCTAAGTAAGTAAATATACTTCATTCATTCATTCATTCCCTAACATATTCTTGTTCAAAGAAATCTGGAAGTTGTGCTGAGAAATTTCAGTCAAAGATCCCTTGTATATGTTCTTTCCTCTAAGGCAGGGGTGGGCAATGTGAGGCTCTCTTAGTGTTATTGGACTGCAATACCCATATCTTTAGCAGGTATAGCCAATGGTGAGGAATTATGGGGCTTGTGTGCAAAGTTATTCTTCAGATTTCACAATCTTTCAATTCTGTTGGCCCAAGAAAGGAGCAAAATGAATTTAGGAATTCTTTACTACAAGATAAAAGCCATCTGATTTTAAGAAACCGATTTTAAGATTGTGGAGCTGAGATTTGTATTTTGTAGTTTTTAACTGTTAATTTTATATGTTTTTATATGACTGTTTTTATCTTGTGAAGTATTGTATATGGGCACTTGTTGCCGCTTGTTCACCGCTTCGAGTTGCCTTCGGGCTGAGAGAGGCGGTATAGAAGCATGGCAAATAAATAAATAAATAAATCTGGAAATGACTTTGAGAGAAAACAGGAGAAGTAGATTCTGTTACAATATTATGTTCTAAATCGGGTGGGCAATTACCGGCCCTCCAGGTGTTTTGGACTTCAACTCCCAGAAATCCTAACAGCTGGTAAACTGGCTAGGATTTCTGGGAGTTGAAGTCCAAAACACCTGGAGGGCCAGTAATTGCCCACCCCTGTTCTAAGTACTCATGCTTAGAGTTGAAGGCACAGAATAACAACAACCACCACCACTACCACCACTTTATTTTTGTACCCCGCTTCCATCTTCTTGTATTGCCATTGCATCATCCGTGTGCAGTAAAGTTGTCATCTGCTATAACATATTCATATACATCTCATACACAGTTTCTTTGGGTCTGAACTTTAAACTTGTGTGGCATCCTTTCCAGGTTCTTCTGAATGTAGCCTTTATTTATTTATTTATTTAAGTAGATATGCTTAAATAATGATTTCCATCTAGATTTTAAAGGAAATTACCAGGATTCTACACTGACATATCATTTGAGCAGTGGCAATAGGTTGTTCTTTAGTTGCACCAGAAAGTATCAGAAGAAATGTAAGTGACATAGGCATTGTCCCTATTCTCAGTTTATTACTTTTGTAATTAAAATGATTATTATACCCAGGCTACATTTTTTTTTGTTCACATACATAGGAGTGAGTCTTAAAGAATACCACGGGAGACCTACCTTCAAGGGAATTTGGAAAAGGCTGGAGTGCACATTTATGATATACAAAACTTTCTAGAAATGATGCAATACTAAGCTGGAACACACAATTTCAGCTTCAAACTCAGAATTTCCAATTTAATTCTTCAAGATATATTCAAACTCAAATATTCAGACTAGGACAAGCATTATTTCCCTAATTTTGGAGGCTTGGTGCTTCAATTTATTTAATTATTTATTATTTATTTATTTATTTATTTAGAACATTTATATCCCATCCTTCTCAAATTCTGAAGACAGACTCAGGACGGCTACCAACAGGCACTATTCAATACCAACCCAAAATAAAACATAGCATAAACTACAGTTGATACAAATTAAGACAGTTAAAATACACATTGCATTTAAACAGTTTGCCTGTTCAGCAGCACCAAACTAGTAAAACATTCTTACAGTATAATCAAATTCAAGAAAGATAATAACTGTCATTGATTTTAATGAATGGCACACATGTTTCCATCTCCAAAAAAAGAAAAAGGATTTCATTCATACTTAAACTGGGCAGAATGATGGATTTAATTTATCTGTAGAATTAAAGCCTTTTAATATGGTGTATGAGATCTGTAAGATCTATTTTGCAAACTGAAAGCAGACTACTAAAAATGGAAAGCAATCATAGAATACTGTTGAACTGGCTTAAATTTTTCAGCATTAGGTCACTTGGAATACATGTGAACCTAATGAAAACCAAGCAAAAGGGAATCTAATATTATCTCAGTGTTTTAGAGTCTGTGTTCCTTCCAATTGGATGCAACAAACAGTAATGTCTGTACTACTCTACAAAATACTGGACCGAGTCTGCACTATATTAATGAGGAATTCCATAGGTCCAACAATGGGCTACAACCAAAGATATAAGGCAGTCACTACAGAAGGCCTAAATTCAGGACTATAGCCAAAGTAAAGGTTTTCGATTCTGTTTCAGCACTATGGAAAGCAGTTTGCCAGCAACCTACAGACCAATTGCAGAGGGCCTGTTCCAGGTCCAAAGTTTCAGATCCAAATAACTTCTCTTGCAAAAGTGTAAATAGCCTCTTTTAGAAATCCAGAGAGTATCGAGGATTCTCATGACACAGTATAAAGGCAATACAGACATTATTATGTAAACTCCAGTGGACTATAAAAAGTTGGACAAGAATGCCTGTAAAAGCTCACAGAAAATCTTCATTGCTTTCTCTGTCTCATACACACCTCATCTTCTGCTTGATCCAAACATTTAGTTTCTTTCTGCAAGCAGCTTTCAATAAAGAATCAAGATTTGTATCTACATTCAGCCAGCCTTCTGTATCTATAGCTTCAACCATCCATGACTTGAAAATATGTTTTTAATCAAAAGGACATATCTTGATTTTTCCATTTATAGAAGAGTTGTCATTTTATTACACTTATTGTATATAACGGGGCTTCAATGTCTATAGATTTTGTATTTTTGACACATTATATCCCAACTAGAGTTTAGATGATGAAACTAATTGAAGTAATTGAAGATATGTGTTAGTGAGTGGAGCTTCCAGATGTCTCTCATTCATAGGGTTATCATAGGATGAAACCGACTTGACAGTTGACTAATCTACCTGAATCCATACAAAAGTTAAGGAATTGATTTTCCTGCTTCTCGGCAGGGGGTTGGACTGGATGACCCATGAGGTCTCTTCCAACTCTGATTCTATGTTGATGTCTCTTCCTACATCAGTGGTTCTCAGCCTGTGGGTCTCCAGGTGTTTTGGCCTACAGCTCCCAGAAATCCCAGCCAGTTTACCAGCTGTTAGGATTTATGGGAGTTGAAGGCCAAAACCTTTGGGAACCCACAGGTTGAGAACCACTGTGCTACCTATGTAGCACTTCTATAAGTGTATGTAACAACAACAGGAGGAACCTGTTAAGATTCAAAAGTGTCTATAAAACACACATGGCACAAAAGCACAATAAAGTTTCAAATATCAAAATATAATATCATATATGATCATTAAATTGTGTGATAATTCAATCAACTGAAATGTGAGACATGGATTATTATTCACAATATAAACAGAGGGAGCATATACAGAATCTTACTGTAATTTGTGGAGATGGTGAGTCAAAAATGAATACAGCAGAAAATCCGCAATACCAGAATACGTAGTTCATAGAGTCCTTAAAGGTCAGAGCCCCAGACCTCTGTATAGAGATACAGCAATAGTCCAGTCCATGTAAAAGTCCCGCAAAATCAGAGGTATAAATCCAAGCAGTAGAATGGGACAAACAAGAGCATATAATCCGCCCTTGTGGATGAGGAGCGGTGGAAGGAAGCTGACGGGATGTCTATACACAAGTAAATTGGCAACCAAAAGTCCATTTTGCTCCAAATTGAGCTTTCTCAAGGCTTCAAATCAAACATTATATTGTCCATACGACGCAGGATCTGGTAAGATTCAAAAGTGGTCATCTTATAAATTTAAAGGAATGTGTCATCTTGTGTTGTCAAAAGTTTCCATGGGCAGAATCATTGGGTTGCTGTGAGTTTTCTGGGCTGTATGGTCAGGAAAGAATAATTCTGGAACATGGCCATACAGCCTGGAAAACTCACAGCAAAATTGTGTCATCTTTGTCTTCTCCATTGAATATCTTGTCTGCACTAATTTTTCATTAATGTTTGAAATATGTAAAATGTGAACATCCATTTGCAACTGTGCAGATAGCTGAATGATAGCCCATGACACCCACTTGGCAAACTTCTCAAAACCCTAAAGGATAAAAATATCAACTATGTTATCACCCGAAGCTGTGGTTGTATACCTGCATTCCTAAAAGTAAGTCTCACTGAATTTAATATGACTTATAGCTGTGTAAACATATATAAGATTGCAATATTAAACTTTCTGAAAGGATTATCCATAGTAACAATAGTTCCGAATTCAGTAGGAGGGTTTGTTTAAATAAGAAAACTAAAACATGTTCCTAAAGCAGGTTTAATATATAGGTTTATATCTGCTGTTTTTTCATAGTTCTTTTCACACAATCATTAAATAGCTGTGGGGAGGTAGAATGCAGTCATTTTTGGTAATATTTTTGTGTCAAAATATTTTTCGATTTCTGCATAACAAGCTGCTGGTAAAGGAAAACAGCTAGTTTAATACAACAACCTTATTCATTGTTTGCGGCATTTTGCGTTCCATACACCGTGCTTTGCTCACATTAAATAACCATTAGAAGATCATAATAAGCACTGCTCCATTTAATGACTTCAAAATTTACTTTATAGATTTTTTTTCATATTTTAACCTCAACTTTTAAATGATCAGTGTAGCAATCTCCTGTTTGTTTGCTTTCTTTCCTCCTGACACAGCTGGTTAGCTTTTCTTGCCAAGCTTCAAAGGACCATTCATATAATTAATGGGAACCCAAATAATTCTTCTTCCAGGCCCACCCTAACAATCCTGCCTGGTTATAAAACCACACTGTCCTCATCTACAAAAGCCAAAGCTAATCTTTCTGTACTGTCCTCCCCAACCATTTCCTTGTACATCTTTCCCATGCTTAAGAAATGTAGAAAGTCATTTCTAATTATATCTCCTCATATTCCCTCTTGTTCATTACCTGCCTCGTTGCCCAATCTCTTTCACTGTGCTTAAGAGGATGCAGTTATTTTCCTACATCTCTGCGATTGCAAACCACTTAGAATTCCCACCACTGGCCTTGCGCTAACACTTTGAGCCCAGGCACACATTGCCAACCATGTGAGGTGGTGCCTGGAGGATTCTTCAGTAGGTAACGGCAAGGTCTTAAAGTCTTTTGCAAAGCCCACAAAACTCCATGCGAGGTGGCGTTGGGGAAGCCACATCAGAGACTAACTACACAGTGATCTTTCAGGCTCCAATATTCGAACAACATTGGTCATGGCAGGCAGAGAACCTCAAACACTTTAACATTTATTATCTCTTCAAGTCTGCTTTGGACAACAATGCAGATCTCAGAAAAGTTACAATTTTTGGAATACGATTTCCTTAATCCTTGAGCCATGCTGTTGTTGCAGTCCAAAGACAAGCATGGCTTAAATATTCCCAAGGACTGAGCAAAGATACTTCTGAGATCAGAAGTAGACTAAAAGAATTTATTTATTTATTTATTAGATTTGTACACCTCCACTCCCAGAGACTCGGGGTGGTTTACAGCATAATATGCAAATACACAAAATATAGCAACACACTAAAACAGTAAAAAAAACAGTAAAAACAAAATAAAACACAGGTGAAGATCACAAGCCTTCAAAATCCTGCCTAAATAAGTGTGTCTCACACGCTTTGCAGAAGCTGTTCAAATTTCGCAGAGCTCATGTCTCTGGTCGCAGGGCATTCCACAATGTTGGGGCGATGATAGAGAAGGCTCTTCGCCTGGTTGCTGTCAAGTGGAAGGATTTAACACTAGGAATGTTCAGAAGATTCAGGTCTTCTGAGCGTAGTGATCACGGAGGGTTGTATGGAATCAAGCGATCCCGCAGGTACACTAGCCCCAGACCATATAAGGCCTTGAAAGTAAGAACTAACACCTTAAAGGCTTTAAAATAACTGTTTACTGGGGAGTTGTCCTTCTCCTCTTAGGACGCTTGTGCCCGCTTTGTGCTGGTCTGTGACCGTAATAAAGTTTTGATTGACACCTTAAAGGTGATCCGGTATTCAATTGGCAGCCAGTGCAGGTCTTGCAGGATCGGTGTTAAACGGCAGGTCACGGGCTCCCCCTGTGAGCAGCCGGGCTGCAGCATTCTGCACTAGCTTAAGTTTCCGGATCGCAGTCAAGGATAGGCCAATGTAAAGAGCATTATAGTAGTCAAGTCTTGAGATGACCATAGCTTGGAGTACCGTGGCTAGGTCGTTCCGGGACAGATAGGGGCCAAGCACTTCGCCTGTTGCAGGTGGAAGAACACGATTCTGCTGAAGTGGAGATTTGGGTCTCCATTGACAGCAGAGGGTCCAAATGGACACTGAGGCCATCTAGTGTGATGTGATGACGGGCCATCCAGGGTCGGCAGTTGGATTTCCCTATCGCCCAGACAACCCAACCAAAGGATCTCCGTCTTCACCTTCAACCTGCTGGCTCGCAGCCATCGAGTAACGGCTTCAAGGCACAGATGAAAATTATTGGGTACGGAGTCCGGCCGGCCCTCCATCCTCAGAATGAGCCAAGTATCATCAGCGTACTGATGACACTCAAGCCCAAAGCTACGTACCAGCTGAGCAAGTGGTCGCATGTAGATGTTGAATAACAAGGGGGAGAGAATGGCCCCCTGGGGGACCCCACAAGATAAGGGGGATCCCCCGGAGGCCAACCCTCCCCTCTGCACTCATTGCTTCCGATTGTGGAGGAAGGAGGACAGCCAGTTCAGAGCTGTCCCCCTCACTCCAGCCACGGCAAGGCAGTGCGTCAAAGGATCATAATTGACTGTATCAAACGCTGCTGTTAGATCCAATAACACTGCCTTTCAGCTATAAAGTCTGGATTCAAAATGCACAGACCCTCAGGCCCGGTGGGCTCTTGTTGACCTCATTTCCACTATATTCTACTATAATTTAGAAATTCTCCAAAGCCATATCTACCATGGCTCAGTTAGAATTGTAATGCAATCAGCAACACATCTCATATGCATAGGAGCACTTTCTGTTTGTGTACAGCGCAAATAGGCCTTTCCTCTTGGTAATAGACCCATTTTGTATTGAAGCATTGTTAAGCTCAAGCTTTATTTATACAAAGCTGGATATTTAATTGCTGCCTACACCTCTGTGGAAACTGAAAACCTGCTGCTAACTTTAGTTCAAAAAGTGTAAAAGAGCAAGGATTCTGTACAAGTGTTTGTATACCTAAGCATGAAATAAAGGAAATTAAGCAATCTCTTTGTGTAAGTTAAGTGCTATATCCATAAATGTCACTAGATGTTTCCCTTCACTTAATTGGACTTTTGGAAGAGGTTGTGCAACACTCCACCCCCCAAAAATTGGCTGAACTATGAAATTTAAGACAAATTAATAAGAATAACTGGTTTTCAATGCTCCTAGATTGCATTGGCATCCTTATACTAAAGCAGTGCTTTTCAACCTTTTTTTAGCCACGGCATATTTTTTACAATTACAAAATCCTGGGGCACACCACCAACCAAAATGACATAAAATGACACTCTAACACAGTAATACATATAATTAATATGTTTTTAAATGTATTCATACACTCAGTGTGAAACCTGGGCCTGTTTCGATGAACACAACAAATATATGACTTCCTCTCACATACTTATACATGGCTATCATGTCTTCTCTCAGCCTTCTCTTCTTCAGGCTAAACATGCCCAGCTCTTCAAGCCACTCCTCATAGGGCTTGTTCTCCAGACCCTTGTGAAATTTCACCTTGAGTGAAACTTGCTTCCAGATAACTATGGCTGTCATGAAGCTGTTATAAGCAGTTCCTGGGGGGGGGGGGGGCAACTCTCGAACAATCCAGTAAAATAGTAAAAAAATAAACATTTCCAAGTGGAGAGGCTCAATTTGTTTCTTGGAAACCTGTGAATGCTTCAGCCACCTGATGCTCCCAGGTTTGCTCACTGCCCAATTCACTGATATGGAGCTTCCAGCATTCAGTGGAGCCCTTCCTTTGCCTTGGGGAGGATCTTCAGGGAAGGAAAGAGGGAGAAAGAGCTGCTAGGAGGGGGAAGAGTGCCAATTTCCCACGGCACACCTGATGATCACTCACGGCACACTAGTGTGCCGCGGCACACTGGTTGGGAAACACTATACTAAACTACCTCTTGTAGCAATGCAGTCTTTGCTTCTTTATTTGTTCCATCAGTTCTCTGTATAGTGTGATTTTGGTAAGGCTAGTACTCAAGGGAGATTGTAATTTTATAAGGTCTAGACTTTTCTGCTGCTGCCTTACCCAACTACAACTCCCAAGAATTTCAAAGCATGAAGACAATTGAAGTGATGTCAAACTGTATTAATTCTACATTGCAGTATGTTGCTAAGTTGGGAACATACCTTGCCTATGTTAAAAGAATTCCTCCAAATAGTGTGGGAATTTCGGAGTCCATTTCAAAGTGTTGGGAGTTTACCTTTAAAGTTGTACATTCCCTTGCAAGTGAAATGTTTTCCTTTCTGAGAGCACACAGACAAACTATGAAGCTTTGCTCTTGTGCAATGTAGCAACTATCAACTATTTAAATGGATTTTAAAAGCTAATTCATGAAGAATAAGGCTATTAATGACTGCTAATTGTGTTGGCTAAGTGCTACTTATTTATAAATACCATTTGCTGGAGAAAAACAATGGGATAAGGTCTCCCTCTTCCCCCTTCCCCCCCAATTTTGTTTGTTCCTATTGCTTTCCAGAGAGTGAAAATCAGGGTGAAAGGACTAGATGGATCTTCATCCGATCCAGCAGATTTCTTATGCTTTACATTGCTTTAGAACTGGTAGAAAAAAATACATCTGATTCCACACCAATCTGCCCATACATGGTGAGTGTCTTTGGAGCTCTTGTTCCAGTGCCTTTTCCCAAATGAGTAAGTTAGGGAGGCAGAAAAAGCTTTTCTTTTGGAGCTATGTTTTCACAGAGTCATCCAGCATCCACATGAATGTCCTTTCAATTCTAGGTGAATACTAATTTCATTTCCCAGGCTTTTATTATCTGGGAAACTGTGTTGCCTGGTTATTGGGTTTTTTACTCTCCTAGATTATTTTTATTGTATTTAAATGTTTAAACCACTGAAAACCTGGGTTGCTGTGAGTTTTCTGAACCATATGGCCAAGTTCCAGAAGCATTCTCTCCTGATGTTTCAGCCACATCTATGGCAGACATCCTCAGAGGTTGTGAGATCTGTTTTTCCAACAGACTTCACAATGTCTGAGGATGCCTGCCATAGATGTGGGCAAAACATCAGGAGAGATTGCTTCTGGAACATAGCCATACAGCCTGGAAAACTCACAGCAATCAAGTGATTCCAGCCATGAAAGCCTTCAACAACATACTGAAAACCAGTCTGACAGCTTGTATATTTGTGGGTGGCAAAAAATCTGAGACGTAGAAAGAAGCTGAAAGAACATAAGGCCCAACATGGCTGAAATAATGTTGGAAATAATGTCAACTAGAGTAAAATCAATGAATCAACTGTTGAGTGGTGAGTCAACACCTAGGTAAATTCAATTGATTTTAAAATATCTACTCTAGTTTTAACTAACAACAGGATTTAAACCTACATGTGTTTATGGGGCATAATTGCAGAGCTAAATGGAATCTGGATAGATATCTATACATTTATTTGGAGAATCTCTGCTCAGAGACCTTCTAAGCTAAGTGACGAATTCTATTTGTGTGCGTTTATTAAATCAGTTAAACAAAGGCACTGAAAATCACGTCAAACACATCCCTTATTTATTTGTTTTTTTTAAAGGAAGTTTCTCTAGCAATTTGGTCAGCAGCTCTGACTGACACTAGGGGATAAATCAATTTGTAACAGCAGGGTAAGCTATTTAAGTGCTAACCCTGAAAAGCTTAATTGAGGAAGTGTGTTAAAAGCTAAAGGACAATGACCACATTAAGGGACATGAAAACAATGTTGTTGTTGTTTGAGATGAAAATCTGGTGCACTTTGGAGTCATCACACACTTCTCTCTGCTAATCGATAAAATACCCCATTCCTGGTGGTTCCTCATTTGTAAACACATCCCAAACTTTGCATTGCACCTGCTATTTGCATTGGGAAATAAACTTCCATTCAAGTGAATGGGTGCTCTTTGAATAAATGCAAATAGCAGGTAGGAGGAAAGGGCCGAAATCCATATTAGGATCACAGAGGGAGGCAAAAGATTAAAAATCCTCCCCACTTCACACTTCAAAGTTAAGATTCCACCTGGTTTGCACATAATTATTATCTAATATGATCTTTCACTTCGGTTCTGAAAATATCAAATAAGACAAGAACACGGCAATAACAAAATGAGATAACGATTCCATGATGTTCTAATGAAAGCTTGTTCTTGAGTGCCTTCAAGTCAGTTCTGATATACATATGACAACACTAAGGCAAACCTGTCATGAGGTTTTATTAGTAAGATTTGTTCAGAGGGAGTTTGCCTTTGCCAACCTATGAAGCTGAGAGAGTGTGACTTGCTCAAGCTCACCTAGTGGGATTCTATAACTGGGTAGAAATTTCCTAGCCCAGCATCCAAATCATTATACCACACTAGTCTCCTATTTCAGTGTTTTTCAACCTTTTTTGATCCGTGGCATATTTTTTACATTTACAAAATCCTGGGGCACACCACCAACCAAAATGACACAAAATGACACTCTAACACAGTAATACAGATAGTTAACATGTCTTTTAAATGTATTTATACACTCAGTGTGAAACCTGGGCCTGTTTTGATGAACACAACATAGATATCCTGGCAGGAATGGCAGAAAGACACAAACTTCACACACAGAACTCCCATAACCAAGAGAAAATACTAAAAGAGTTTGGTGGGCATTGACCTTGGGTTTTGCAGTTGTAGTTCACCTATATCCAGAGAGCACTGTGGACTAAAACAATGTTGGATCAGGACCAAACTTGGCATGAATACTCAATATGCCCAAATGTGAACACAGATGGAGCCTGGGGAAAATAGACCTTGACATTTGGGAGTTACAGTTTCTGGGATTTATAGTTAACACACAATCAAAGAGCATCCTGAACTCTTGCAACAATGGAATTGAACCAAACTTGGCATATTGAACTCTCATTATCAACAGAAAGTACTGAAAGGGTTTGCTTGGGAATTGACCTTGAGTTTGGAAGTTGTAGTTCACCTACACCCAGGCAGCACTGTGGACTCAAACAATGTTATGTTATGTTGTTGTTTGTTTTCTATCCAGAATCCCAATGTTGGAAGGAGGCTCACCACTTTAAGGTACCTAAAACTGGGATGGGAAAACTTCGGCCCTCTCGGTGCTTTGGACTTCAATTCCAAAGCACCGAGTAGCTAACATGTTTCCAGACACATTTCAAAGTGCATTTTAACTGTATTATTATATTTAGCTGTATTTTAAACTAACACATGGTACTATTTAATTATTTCCTTTTCTTGCATTCACTTTGCTTTAAATTGATCAAAGTGTGTAATTGTTAGCTGCCTTGAGTCCCCCCAGGGAGAAAGGCAAAGTATCTGGCAGAACCCCCGGTAGCACAATGGGTTAAACCACTGAGTTGCTGAACTTGCTGATCGAAAGATCACAGGTTTGAATCTGGAGAGCAGTGTGAGCTCCTGCTGTTAGCCCCAGCTTCTGCCAACCTACCAGTTTGAAAACATGCAAATGTGAGTAGATCAATAGGTACCGCTACGGCGGGATAGTAACGGCGCTCCATGCAGTCATGCCACATGACCTTAGAGGTGTCTATAGACAACGCCAGCTCTTCGGCTTAGAAATGGAGATGAGCACCAACCCCCAGAGTCGGACATGACTAGACTTAATGTCAAGGGGAAACCTTTACCTTTACCTATGGCTAAAATATCTTCCATGGGGAACTAACAAAAGTGGTGTCAAACTGAATTCATTCTAGAGTGTAGATGTACCCTAAGAAAGGGGCAAAGGAGAGTAGGGAGCAAGATCCTGCCTTTCCCAGTAGCTCAGGCAAATGCAAACTGCTGAAGCCCCTCCTTACTTTTGTTCTTTCTTTGACATATTGATCACATTTTGACATAGTGTGGCCATATGTGAAATATTGTAGGTTGCATTCCATTGTGATCACAGCATGTAATACTTATGGCTTATGCTACAGCAGGAACTTTGGAGCACCTCTATGGGACTACTCTTGGCCAATTTCTTCCACTGAAGTAAAGTGCAGAATACACAGTATGGTAGTTCCTTTGCACTTATCTTGTATTTATTATGCCTCATTTAGTTTGCCTCAGAAAAAAGATTCTTCAAGAAATGTTTTCCCTTAAAGCAAAGAAGCAACAGTGTGGTTTATTTCCCCACCCTGCCTCCAACTATGGAGGGAGCTTCAGTAATAAATCATACTTTACTCCTCGCCACAAAGGTATTTTTATAACCAAAGCAGGATGGGTTTTATGGGTCAGATGTTGTTGTCCTAGCATACCACAGCTTGTATTCTCTTGATACAAAATATGTTTGTTCTCTACTTAATTTTTAATGTATGTATTTGTTTTTATATTAAAATTCAATAAAAATTTAATTATAAAACATAATATATCACCCTGAAATATATGTATCTATAGAGAGATACAGCTGAGGTTTTACAACAGATGCGCCTTCCGCTGCAGATATAGATACAGATATAGATATATCCTGGTACAGATTTTAACCATTAAATAAAATGTATGTGGCTTGATTCACTACGAATACTTTAAGAAGGCTAAAGTACAAGTTCGCTGGGGAGCAGCTCATCCCACATCTTCTTTCAGTATCAAGGATATGACAGACATTGTACAAAACTACCAACAGAAAAGTTAAATAAAGTTTCTTTTAAATCATACACACATTCATAAATATAAATTGGAAACATTATTTTTCTGGACTGGAAGAAGTATAAAGTATAGAACCCAAAAGTAAATTTTCCAAATTGCCAAAGTAAAAGAATGGTCAGGGGAAAATCATCAACCTTCTACAACTTGCTTTAAATCAAGAGTGGGAATTATGGGAGCCCCACTGATCTCCCAAAGGCCCTGCCCATCCCTCCCATAAATTGGCTGAAAAATGTTATTTCAGGAAAAACATGTTTTCAGTGCAAAAGAACCCCCTTTCTTTTTCCGGACTATGGCATTCTGTTCTGGCATGTTATTCCCCAACAAAGCAACTACCACCAGCCTCAAAACAGCTAATAAGATGACTATAGTTCACCTGAACTCAGAAATAACCAACTGTAGTGTAGTGCCAAAATTTTGGGTTCCAGAGTATGTCCAATCTCTTTTTAGAAGCATCCCAGTATAGCCATGAAATCAAGGGTTCACCTACACCAGTGATTCTCAACCTATGGGTCCCCAGATGTTTTGACCTTCAACTTCCAGAAGTCCTAACCGATGGTAAACTGGCTGGGATTTCTGGGAATTATAAGCCAAAACATCTGAGGACCCACAGATTGAAAACCACTGATCTACACTGTAGAATGTATGCATTTTGACATGGCTCAGTGCTATGGGATCATAATACATAGTTTCTGCTATGTGTTGAGATTGTGTCTCAACAAACTTGGTGTTCCGTATTCAGAAGATTCAGCTAAAATTGGCAACCAAATCCCTGGATAAGAGGTGGGTGGGGGAGTCAGAGACTGACAATAATGAAACATGTGGTAGCTCATCTTTGGCTGTATTCGACTGCCATGAGAGAAGAGCAGCCACAAGTCATTTGGGTTTTTGGTTTGTTTGGGGTTTTTTTGCAATGCTAGCATTTAAGAAGGATAAATGTGCTGGATCCCTTTCTGATAATTCCTTTTTCTTCTGCATTACATTTTCTTAGCTAAATATATTTCAGTCCTTTTGTTTTCCTAGTAATCTCACTAGTGAGGAATGGGTGGACCATTGGATCTTGAAAATGGGACAAAGGCATCCCCCCTTTTTCAAGAATTGCACAGGACTGAAAATGGGACAGGTTTTTTCCAGAATTGCACATCCCTAACTACCACCATTTCTAAATTCTCATGTCCCAATGCACAAATGAGAAACTGCAATGTTCAACATTTAACCCTCCTACTCAAGTGAAAAATAATGATGGTGGCAAGGACTGGCAGATGCTGCTCAGACCTCACAACCTCTGAGGCTGCTTGCCATAGATGCAGGCAAAATGTCAGGAGAGAATACTTCTAGAACCTGGCCATACAGCCCAAAAAACAACCCAGAGGCTGCTCACTTGCCTGTCATTTGTTCCAAGTTGCTGTCACTTTTAACAGGCCTATATGGGCAGGTGCAAGGGTGGATATTCAGGGAAAGCTTTGACCCTCTTCCACTATGAAGCAGATTGAAAGCCTAGCTCAACAAATCTAGAGTCAACCTTGACTGAAAACAACATGAGATAACATTGGGTTGCTACTTTAACTTAAATAGATGAACAGCTACACATATCTCAACTTCATGTTCTCCTGAAGAGACGGTTTGATCAGAATCTTGTTGGCACACGAGGTGCAACTCTGCTTGTGAGAGCAGCAGCAACAAAATGGACAAGTGTTTTGGAGTTTAAGGTTATGGTGTAGTAAGGGTATAGTGTAGTTCTTACCCTCTCCAATCAGCAGAAATTGATGATCTGCCAGCACCACAACATATAAGTTGCACTACATGAGTCTATTAGTCGGCTCCATGTATCTCCAGCAAGCAAAATCGGGGCAATTGATGTTTCCATTCCTATTGCATTTATCCAAGATAAGTGCCTGTGTCTCCCAACACAAATAATTTCATCCAGCCATATTGTACTCTCCTGATCCTCCTTTAAATTCATTGACATTTAGCAATCCAACTTTCTCTTCTTATTTTCCTATGTAGTTATAATAGATGAATTGATGGAACAGACAGGGATAAAATGAATCCCAGTACTCTGTAAAATAGAGCTCGGGTATTTACAACGATATGAGAGTGGTATAATTGTGTTGTGTAGATACATACCTATGTGAAAGAAAACAAAAGTTATAGCTAATTCTGTATTTCCCATAAAGAAGCATGGATCCTTTAATATGTTTGATCTCCAGTAGTGACGAACACTAATGTGGACTAACTCTAAATCAATCCACATATAAACTCTGAATCAGTGTGAATGTGAACTCCTCATGTTTAGATTTTTTTTCAAATTTCTCATACTTTTAAATTTGTTTGAGGATAATAGAAAGAAGAAATATGTTACCAACTACAAACCTTGTGAAAACACATTTCAGATTATCATTCTTCCTTGATATTGATAAAAATACTGCTTTTTATTGGTCAGGTGCTGTTGTATATCTTAAAACACATTCCCTGTAACCAATGAATGGTTTCAAAGTGATTTCAAATCCTGTTTTTACTTACCAGTCTATTTCTTCAATGCTATAAACTCTAATTATAGTATTGTTGGTTTTATTTTTAGTAATGCAGGTGCACTCAGCTAGAGCTACATTCTTCATTCCTTTTGGAAGAAAAAGATTAAAGAGTGATCAAAAGTTCAAAGCATTTTCAGACCGTTGTCTAATCTATATTCCTGCATCTTTCAGAGTAATTCAAAGGGTCAAGCTAAACATGATATGGAAGATCCATGATTGCACTTCCTGTTGCTTTTTTCTTCCATTAAAAGCAACTGCAGCCAGGACTGATTTAGCCTTGAGGCACAATACAAGAGGAAGAAAAGGTGAATTCTTCCCCTTTGCTATTCCATGCATTGAGCTCACCACTCCCTAAAACTACTATCAGGTTTGTAGCAAATGAAACTAACAGCTGTTGTATGCATCGTAGGCTAATATAGGAGATGCTTCCTTGGTTTGGCATCCACCATGGGGAATGATCTCTCCAATAAGACTAAAGGGGACCCCTATGTGGGTTGAAATTTTCAGCATTGAACTGAAAATATTTTCACTTTCCCAGGCATTTTCTTGTTTAATGTGTTGTTAAAGGTTTTCATGGCCAGAATCACTGGGTTGCTGTGAGTTTTCTGGGCTTTATGGCCATGTTCCAGAGGCATTCTTCTGGAACATGGCCATATATCCTGGAAAACTCACAGCAACCCATTTTCCTGTTTATTTTCCTGATGGTTAACATTGGGAATTATTGTTATTTCTTCTTTAGTCCTACTTTAAGTAGACCCATTAAATCAGTGGGATTTCCATCCTTGTTCCCATGTCATTTAGGAGTTGATTCAGTAGATGGATCTTAGTTTGAACTAGCATTTCATTAGTTATGATTTCATTGCGATTTTACTTTTATTGTACAAGTTGAGTACTTCTCATTCAAAATGCTTTAAAAAAAATGTATACATGTATTTGGATATAGGTACATAATGTTATATCTTAGAGATGTAGACCCAACTCTGAACACAAAATTATTTATTTATTTATTTACTTTATTTATATTCCGCTCTTCTCACACCGAGGGGGACTCAGAGTGGATTACAGTACACATACTTGCAGACAATCCCTGCAGTTCAACATATGACATATAAACATGTGACATTTATCACAGTACAGTACATACATTTTGACATATTACACACATATATAGATGAACAGAGGCAAACATTTTGGCCACCAGGGGAGCTGACGCACTCCTCATCTCTCAGCATTTTCCACCGTCCCTTTGTTGTTTCTTCCGCATTCCTCAGCGATTCCTGGGTTCCTTTTAATGGCCTCATAAATCAGTCAAAAATTGCCTCCCCACTTTAATGTGGTACCTTTTATCTCCTACTTGACAAATGTAACTGTCTTTCAGGCTGCAAAGGTCAGCAGCAGGCTACACTTAAGGTCAAGAACCCACCTCGACCCAGGCAGGCCTCAAACTCATGACCTACTGGTCAGAGAGATCTTATGCAGCTGACACTTAGCCAGCACTAAAATTCATTTGTATTTTATGTACCAAAATTTCTCGAATTGTGCTCCTCCAGATGTTTTGGACTTCAGCTCCCACAATTCCTAACAGCTGGTAAACTGGTTTTGATTTCTGGGAGCTGAAGTCCAAAACACCTAAAGGAGAACAGTTTGATAAACATTGCCTTATACACAGAGTCTGAAGGTAATTTTATACAATTTTATTAATATTCTTGTGCATGAAAGAAAGTTTGGGTAGATCAAACCATCGGAAATCAAAGCTGGTACTTTCCTAACCACATATATGAGCAATTTCATATTTAGGAAGATTTTGAAATTCTCGATAAGGAATGCTCAGGCTGCATTTGTTTTGACTATAAAGAGCACCAAAATGTTTATTTTTTAAAAAATGAAAAAAATGAATATCTTCAATCTCTAAATTAAATAGGATATCTTAGAGGATAATATACTGTATCTACTATCTGAAGTGGCCACAGATTTGGGAATCTAGGCAGCTATTTTGAATCATTGACACTCTATGAGTATCTATTGATAATATTTCTTTTGATCTTGGGTGGAACTGTTGGAAAAACAATTTATTCTATAATATGTAAATATATGAGATGGAATGCAATCCCTCTGTATCATGCCAACATTTGCAAGATTTAGAAGTTTTCCCAAATTCACAACCCAATAGAAGCAGTAATTTGAACACACACCAAGGCTGTAAAGTCCCTTTTCTAACGTCTTCAGCTAAACTATGTTGTAGTAAAGCTTTAAATTTTCTTTTAAAGTCTAAACTTTGAATTAGAGTCTGGAATGCTTAAATTCTCCACTGAATAATAAATAAAAATAAATCCTCATAAATTATCCAGAAGAACATTCTGTAGTTCACTTGCTTTACATTACCTTGTGCACATATTAAATGCTCAAATTGCTATGTTAGATTTACTACATTAAACTTTTCCTGCCTTTCTTCTACCCAGAGAGAGAGAGCTGGAGTTCAGAAATGTATCATTTTCTCATTTACTGACCATATCATAAGGTCAACCCAAAGATATGTGAAGAGAAATGCCAAAAGCTTATCCAAGCTGTATAAATATTACATTGGTGTTATTAGTTTAACTGTTTGTTTCAACTGCCTGAAAAATTGTGCTAATTTTTTTTCTGAAACAAGATTAATTTATAATACCATGTCATAAATGAGTGTGAGAAATTCTAGAAATGTGATATTAGAGATGACACTAAAGGCGGGAGAAAATTGTTTAGGTGAATAGGGTCTTCAGGTTATTTAGATAGTTGAAATATTAATCAATTGAAAAAACAGCCATCCTAGAAGCTGCAAAAATGGTATATAAGGCATAAGAGATTCATTGATTCAGTTCAAAAGTCTATCTCATCCAATATCCTGTTTGCCATAGTAACCAAACCTATGGAAAATGAACAAGTAGGGCATGAGGGAAATAGCCCTTTTGCACTAATCCTCAACAGTAGGAATTCAAATACATAGCTCAATTGATAGACTGAGCTCTCTGCTATGGCTCCAAGACCACTTTCTTAAACTGGATATACACTGCCTATATCTCAGGATCTAATCCCAGATTATCTGATTTTCCCAGATTATCTGGTTGTGTAGACTCATATAATCTACTTCAAAGCAGATAATCTGGGATCGGATCCTGGGATATAGGGCAATGTAGATCCTGTCTTAATCCCTTAACTCCCAGTTCAGATTATATCATTCGGCAACAAACATTTATATTCTTCATTATCTACATAGTTAAGTGTGTCATTCTCATGAGTGATCACTTGTGGTTGAGTATGATTGTCTTCCAGAGGTAGAGTCTTGGTTGTGTATCCATAAATTACTGTGAAGACTTATTCTAGATCTGCATGGTCTTTCACAATGAAAATATACACATATACATATACATATATAGATATATATATATTTTCTAGTAGTTCCACATATATTCTTTTTTTCACTATATGTCATATACTGACTTGATTGATGAGATAAGTGAAACTGGATATGTACAAAGATCCACTATGTTGAGGAAACTGTCAGGGCTAGTATCCTAACCCATGAGTACTAGTTGCGCTAAGTTTCTGATAGAAATTGATTTCCCACATTACTTACTGTCTTTTTACAAAAAGAGAGGAAAGGATGTGAGTTGTTTGTCAGACTTTCTGAAGCTAACTACCCTTTTTAAAGTAATCTAGAATCAGACTCATCATTGCTAAATGGTTGTTTCCAGTGAAAAGAAGTAAAATCCAACTCTGTACAGGAGTACAGATCACAGTTTAATCACATTTTTACTGGTTCCCTTTGTGAATTTAAGCTGCTTATTCTAATTGCAGCTTCTTGTCTAAAATGTCTCTGGTTTTATTAACAAACATCTTGGAATTTATCATTTTATGATTAACTTTTAAGCTGATTAATGTAACTGCTTTAGTTTTGTAACATCTTGAACTGCTTTGTTTCAAGCACGTGGCCAGCATTGAGTGTGTATGGGTGATACACCTCCCACCATATTCAAGAAGACACCGACAGAAGTAGTTGGAGTAAAATATGGCCACAACTCATTTATTGATAACAGGAAGAAGGGTTGGCAGCCATGCATGGGTCCTGGATCGGGGGTCGGACAACCGCTGCTGTCCGAAGATACTTACATCCCTGGGTGCCACCGGCACACCGCCGGTTCCCGCAAACTCGGCACCCCAGGGGACCAGGCGTTATCCCCCCTTCCAACTAGGGGCGATACACCACCCCGATCCAGGGGCCATGCCACACCCGCCAAACACAGAGTTGTGACAAGATAAACACACAACAACAGCAAGATCAGCTAACAAAATACAGAGCAAGATGAACACCAAACCACAGAAAGATAAGCTAACAAATGCGAAGCAATGTTATCTGCAGGGAGGGTGGGTGGAAAAGCTGATGCAGGTTCAGTGCCTGCTGGTAGGCCTCGGGCAGCCTTAAGTAGGCTGCCCGGGTGGAAGAGAGGGCTGGCCCCAATTGCGAGCTTGGCCAGGGCGGGGCCAGCCCCACCATTGCCCAGCTGGCTCTGGTGGCGGGAAAGAGGGACTGAGAGAAGAAAGAGAGACAGAGAGAGAAGCTTTCTATAGATAGCACCTGGTGGGCAAGTGGATCACATGTGTCTTTTGAGCAGATCACATGTGTCTTTTTTCTGATAGCACAAATAAATGCCGACATTCACATCACTTTTTGTAGAGGAAAGGGAAGCACTCTGGATGTTTAAAATTCCAACTGTACTGTATTAATCACAGGGAGCAAACAATGGAAGCATTGCATGAAAAAGAGAACAGAACAAAGCTACTATCCTATGTCCTCTTACTAGGAAATATGCCTTTCATGGGAGGCATTTGAGAGTCATACATTTCCTCCTTTTTCCCTTGCATTCAAGAAGAGCATATGAATAAGTTCAATCAACCACAAAGCCATACAATCAATATCAATTGTTTATTTAAAAGTAATGTTTTGGAATGCCTGACTCTAAAAGGCTTCTTATCCTCAGATCTATATATAGTCGTAGTTGTATCAATACCTGATATGTGTTCTCTGTCATTAGTAATTGCTTTAAAACAAGTTTTTAAAGCAATGTAAAGCCTGAAGGCATCAGATATCATCTGATTTCTTGTATAGGACACCACCAAAGATATTGTATGCTGTATTACAGGATACTGGTAAACTGACATCTGGGTATTCTTTGCTTAATAGAACCTTGTAAAATGCATGGGGTCATAATAGGTTGACTATTTATTTATTTCCGGTATTTCTACCCTGTCTCTTCTCTACCCCCGAAGTGGGACTCAGGACGGCTTACACATGGCAACAATACGATGCCACTACATAATAATTACAATAATACAACCACTAGGCATGGTTCCGAATCCAAAAATGGCGATTCTAAAATCAAATGGGGGATTTTTTTGATTAGTAAAAAAAGACTTACAAAAAAATTTCCAAAAATTTCTAAAATGTAACTTAATTACTAACGAAATTCGTTAGTAGTTCGTATGCCAGCGCATGCACATTCCAGATGGTTTTGGCCTACAACTCCCAGAAATCCTAACAGCTGGTAAATTGGCTGGGATTTCTGGGAGTTGTAGGCCACAAACTTGAATAAATCACACTGAATTCTAGATGGGACTCTCCAAATAGGAAGGAGGGAGGGGGTATTCTATTCTTGGAAGCAGCAAAAGAAAAGGAGGAGGAGCCCCCCCCCCCGGCTCCTCGCTGCCTCTCTCTCACCCCGATCCTGAGGGAGCGAGGGCCCAAGTTTGCCCAGGCTGGTCATATACCTACATTCCATGCACATACAATAATACAGCAGTAATAACAATGGGTATAAGAAAGAGGTAAAATTCAAACCAAGTATTCTGACTGTGCTCCCTCCTCAAACTGCAAAGGCTCTTCTCTGAGCCCGGGAAAAGCAAAACCCGGGCACAGCATTTGCTTCCTGGGTGCACACACATACATATTCTTTGGGGGGATTTGCTGCAGAATCTTCTCTATGAGCCCGGGATTCTGCAGCAAATCTCCCCCAAGAATATGTATGTGTGTGCTCCAAGCAGCAAACGCTGGCTTTCCGGGCTAATTTCCGGGCTAATAAGAGAAGAGCCCGTTTGCACCGCATGAGGAGAGACCAGTCAGAATACTTCGGTTTGAATTTTACCTCTTGTTATTGTTATTACTGCTGTATTATTGCATTTGCATGGAATGTAGGTATGACCAGTTGGATTACTTATAATATTAGGCACTTACAGTAGCATTCATTCTATTATACATTAGGTTGGTTTCTCACCCCAATACTCTTTGATGCTTTAGAATGATCCTGGCAGGCAGGAGAGGCAGGGAAGCCTGGAAAAAATGTAAACAGAGAGGTTTCCTCAGAAGTAAATCCACAAAGGAGGGCCCTTCATCCAAAGTGCCCTCCTTTGCAGATTTACTTCTGAGTAAACCTCTCTGTTTACATTTTTTCCGGGCTTCCAGCCGAAAGAAGGAGCGAGTTTAGGGCTTGCCTTGCCATAATACTTATTGGCAAGGGAGCGGGAGGGTGGTGAGAGGAAGGAGGGTGCCCCTCACGCCCCCTTACGACCTAATAACGACACTTAAGAAAATCCTGGCCCCCGAAGTTCGAAAAAGGAAGTCCACTTCCTGGTTGGCGTTCCAGGTGCGGAAATACTCGAAAGTAGCATTTCTTACGAATTTCTTACGAAACGAATCATTTTCATAACTTTTTTCTCATGCCTAACAACCACCATTAAATACATAAAGCAATAATTAAAACAGTACACAAAGCAGTAATTAAGAACAGTAAAAACAGTATCATCAGCCGTATCGCCATTCTAGTCAATATCCAACCAAAGTGCTAATTAAGTCTGCTGTCCAAAAGCCTGGTCCCAAAACCACAATTTTAATTTCTTCCTGAAAGCCAAGAGGGATGAAGCCTTATCTCATTTAGAAGCGCGTTCCATAGGCGGGGGGCGGGGGGTGCAGCCGAGAAGGTCCTGTCTCTTGTCCCCGCCAGACGCATTTGCGATGTTGACGGGAGGAAGAGCAGGGTCTCCCCAGATGATTACGAGGTGGGACGTAGAGGCAGATGCGTTCGGACAGGTAAACTGGGCCAGAACCATATAGAGCTCAACTTGCTGGATCTACACTGCCATATAATCTGGATTATGAAAGCAAGTAATCTGGATTTTATATAGTAGGATCTTGAATACACACATGCTTAAAAACATAGTGTCAGGATCTTATTGAGGCACTACACTGTTTGTTAAACCTAATAGCTTAAAGGAGTGAGGTAGTAGTACAGACAAGAGAAGAAAGAACCTTGAGATCCTGAAGATGATTGCAAAGATTTAATTCAGGCCCCTTCTACACTGTCATATAATCCAGATTATTAAAATGGAAAATTCACATTATCTGCTTGGAACTGAATTATATGAACCTACACTGCCATATAAACCAGTTCAAAGCAGATAGTCTGGATTTTTATATGGTAGTGTAGCAGGGGCATCGTGGTCTTTCTACACAGGCCTCAAAATGCGAGATAAAGGCGAGGGGTGGCTAAATGGTGTTTATGAAATTAAGCAAAGCTTGAATTTACAGGAGGATGAGGGGAGATAATGACAAGACATCTGCTTGTGTGAACATTGAGATATCCGCACCAGCACTTATGAGGTCAAGCACATCTTGGAGGGTCATTTTTTTTAAAAAAGTAAGTTTCCACTGGATTTCCCTGTCCATTAGGCCTGGGCGATATCGTCGGATGTCCTCGTAACTCGGAATGATTTCGTATGCAAATTAGCTGTTAAGCGTATTCGAAGACATTGTAGTTTATTCCCTATTTCGAAGGTCTTCCGTCATTTCTCGTAAGTTTTTCGTAAGAACGCGGCTTCCCTTCCTCTCCCGCCTGGGAGGGAAAAAAGCCACGTCCAAACCAGGGCTTTCCTTTCCTCCAAGGCTGGAAGGTAAGGGGCCTCAATAGCGGGTTGAAGTCCCACTACCGAGGCCTCTTTCCTTCCTTCCTTGGAGGGAAGGAGAGGGGCCTCAGTAGCGGGTTGAAGTCCCGCTACCGAGGCCTCTTTCCTTTCTTCCTTGGATGGAAGGATTGGGGCCTTGATAGCAGGTTGAAGTCCCGCTACCGAGGCCTCTTTCCTTCCTTCCTTCCTTCCTTCCTTGGAGGGAAGGATTGGGGCCTCAATTGCGGATTGATGTCCCGCTACCGAGGCCTCTTTCCTTTCCTTCCTTCCTTGGAGGGAAGGATTGGGGCCTCGATAGTGGGTTGAAGTCCTGCTACCAAGGCCTCTTTCCTTCCTTCCTTGGAGGGAAGGAAAGGGGCCTCAATAGTGGGTTAAAAACCCAGTTTGGAGAGAATACTGTCATGTTTAAACTTGGTTAAACATGGCAGAATCCGCCATTAACAAGGCCATTACGAGGTATGGAAGTACATACGATTGTATTTTGAAAAAACCACTTAAAAATCAGAATTAAATCAGATACAAAGCGCTAGCACCCCTAACAGAATTGGTTGGCCGCCCATCAGAATTGGTTGGTCCATTACCATCTTTTGAAGGGGAACCGTTAGTTCCATCCCCCACTGTGAAGAGTCTCGGTGCTATCCTGGATTCCAAAATGACGATGGAAGCCCAGATTGCCTCCACTAGTAAAAGGGCCTTCTTTCATCTACGCCAAGCGAGGCAGTTGGCGCCTTATTTACCAACAGAGGCGCTGGCTACGGTAATCCATGCCACGGTTACGTTGAGCTGGATTACTGCAATGCTTTGTATATGGGCTTACCTCGAGCAGCAATTCGCAAGATCCAAATTGTGCAAAATGCAGCTGCTAGACTCCTCACAAAAACATCAGTGAGGTGCCATATAACGCTGTCTCTGCAGCACTTGCATTGGCTGCCGGTTAAACACAGAGTCCTCTATAAGACCCTGGTCCTAGCATTCAAGGCCTTTCGAGGTCAGGGTCCTTCATATCTAAGAGACCGTCTAATGCCACTCCACCACCAGAGACTGCCACGGTCAGCTCATGAGAATCTTCTCTATATCCCTGGCACTAGAGAGGTTCATTTGGAGTCCACAAGACAGAGATCCTTCTCCATTGTAGCCCCAATCTTGTGGAACTCCTTACCACCAGACCAAAGAGCCACTCCTGATCTACATACGTTTTTAGGGGCACTTAAGACATGGCTTTTCAGAAGAGCCTATGATTGCTAGTAACAAGCGGTGACTATGTAACCTGTTTATTTTTATTGTGTAAGTTGCCCAGAGCACCTTTGGTGGAGGGCGACTCATAAGAAATACAGTTAGTTAGTTAGTTAGTTACATACGAGACAAGTTTTGAAGAATTTTTTCAATGGATCACCCAGCCCTACTGTCCATCTTGCAGATCTTTAAAGTCTGCTATAAAGAAAGGCATCAGGATGCTGGAGGAGCATTTACTGAGACTGGCAGCTCCATGCTTGGACTTGCTATTAAGTTCCACAATCTTTTGCCCCACTTATTTATAATCTCTCTCTATATATATATATAATCTAATGAGTCTGTCTGGAAGCGCCCTCAGAGTGGACAAATGTCATCTTAATCAATCACGTGACGTACAAGATTGACATTATGCAACATTTGCAAACTAACTATTCATGGCAACACATACTCCTCCATTCAGAAAGGGGATTGATATACTCAAGGATGTTTAGTAGGTGCCACAATCAAATGGCTTGAATCGGTAGTCATACTTAGAGCAAAAAGCCAATGTGCTCTAGTGGCAAGAGTACTATGCTAAGAGAACCTAGAAAACAAATTTAATATATGCATTTTTGGATATTTTGCCTTAATCACTTGGGTTCCAATTCAGTTCTGACCAGCTGTATCAGCCTCAGCGCTATTCCCACTAAGCACGAAGAAAGTGAGTATTTTTTTAAAAAGAAAGAAAGAAAAGAAAACACCATCCCACTCCATACCCATAAAATCAGGGTGTGAAGCATAAGGGAAAGAGAGATTCATATTAATAATTCATTCCAAGTAAACCCCTGGAGCAGTTTTACTATGATATTCTATGCAGAATGCTTCAACACACTAATTAATATTTTCAAAGTGTTCCACAAGCTCCTTTTAGAAGCACTTTTGCCTTCCATTGAACATTCTGCATTGTAAATAAGATCAGTCCTGTCCCCAAAACCTACTGATGAGTTATTCTCCTCAGCTGGCACTTCAGGAGTACAACAAGATTCCCCCTGCATCGAAAATAACCAAAACAGCTATCTTTTTGCATCATAGCAGTAACTTGCATGTCTTTTGTTCCAAAATTAACAGGGATAAATTATGCTCCCTTTGAGAGGCAAGTAACTGCAAAATTCAGGTGAGCCCAGGAGATATTCAGTAATTTGCACTTAATGATTGTATTGCAAAGTCCCCGTTGCATTGCTCTTTCAGCTAACAGCAAAAATAAAGTCACTGTAAATAACTTAATATTTAAACAGAAGCAAATTCTTATTTTGTTTATAGTAATGATTACAATGTTCAGTGATGAATTTGTTCTCGGATGCAGTGACTGAATCAATGTATGTATCCAGTGTAATAATTCTAATTACGAAAGCCCTGTTGGTGCTAAGATAGGTTAGGGCATATCATTGATTGATGAGTTTTAATCCCCAAAAGAATGGCCTATAAGTATCTGAAAAGATTTCCCCCTTAGCTTTCAGAAGTTGTTTGTTTTTTCATCAAAAATGGTGGGTTCTGGAGGTGGGAATATCAGAGCGGGTTGGCTGTTGCTAAAGTAGTTAAGATTATTTTCCTTGGGGAAGACAAGTGGTTTGGGCTTTGCTAAAGTATTGCCACATGTGGATTCAGAAGGGATTTCTGTTTCCTCGGGTAAGATAAGATGAAACAGGGAGGGTTGTTTGTTTGTTTGCTAGCTCTGTTGCTTATATTCTCCCATGGGGGAAATTAAAAGACCACCACTACCCAGAACAGTTAGTTAGTACACAGCTAACATAGGGACATAGCCTGTCTAAATGCCAAAAATATAGCATAATGTTGGTGCTGCTCATGCTTCCCAGACTCTTTGCACCATAAATGTTCACTTTCTTGTAGTTAAAATACTAACCACCAAAAGAGAGTGGATTCCTGAGACTGTATTGGAGATGGGGATTGGATTCTGGAGCATATCCTTGTGGGAAACCTATAATTCAGCGGTAGAGTATTTTTTTTTATTTAGTTCTGGTATTTGTACCCCGTCTATTCTCCACCCCCCAAAGGGGGACTCAGGACGGATTACATTCGCAGCACTACAAGGCCGCTACACCATAATACAAGAATATAGTCAAATATCACACTATAATCAAAATCACATATAAAACATTAAAAACCGTGCATAGTCATTAAAACCGATATAGAAATCATTCGTTAAAACCATGAGACCATCACAATGTCATCTGCCAATACACCATTCCAGTCCAAAAGTGCAATTTACGTCTGCTGCCCGAAGGCCTGGTCCCAGAACCATGACTTTAACTTTTCTTCTGAAAGCCAGGAGAGATGGAATTGATCTTATCTCATTTGGAAGTGCATTCCATAGGCAGGGGGCCACCACTGAGAAGGCCCTGTCTCTTGTGTGTCCCCCCCCCCAAAAAAAACATGTTTGCGATGCTGGCGGGAGCAAGAGCAGGGCCTCCCCAGATGATCTTAGGCTGTGAGATGGGATGTAGAGGCAGATGCGTTCGGACAAGTAAGCTGGGCCAGAACTGTATAGAGCTTTATAGGTCAATATTAGCACTTTAAATTGGGCTCAGAGATGGACCGACAGACAGTGGAGCTGACACAACAGAGGGTTGGTATGTTCCCTGTATATCGCCCCAGTTAGCATTCTGGCTGCCGCCTGTTGGACCAGCTGTAATTTCTGAGCAGTCTTCAAAGGCAGCCCCACGTAAATCGTGGTGCAGTAATTTATTTGGGATGTAACTAGAGCAGGGGTGCTCATTAGGTAGCTCGGGAGCTACTAGTAGATCTTCGGCCCTCTTCCAGGTGATCTTTGGGCCTCACCAGCCGGATGGGGCGCTCCTGCATGCGCGCGCACACCCTGCGCGCACGTGCGCTCCTGCTGCTGGCTTCCGCTCTCGCAGTGCTTCTTTCGCCTGCGGGGCATTGCAGGAAGAAGAAAGCATGAGGCGGGAGGGAGCACCCTGCTTCTCTCTCGTCCAGAAGCAACTGTGCAGCCTCTGTTGCCGGCGAGACAGGCAGGGCGGAGCGCTCCTTCTGGATGCCCCGCCTCGTGCTTTCTCCTTCCTGCAATGCCTTGCAGGCAGAAGAAGCGCTGCGCGGGGCAAAAAAACAGCAGCAGGAGCACGTGCGGTGGCAAGAGCGTGCGGCGGTGGGAGCGCGCAGGAGCACACGGTGGCGGGGGCAGGTAGATCTTTTGGACTTGGTTGCTTTAAGAGTAGCTTGCATGCTGAAAAAGTGTGAGCACCCCTGAACTAGAGTGTGGACGACCGTAGCCAGATCAGACTTCCCAAGGTATGGGCGCAGCTGGCACACAAGTTTTAACTGTGCAAAAGCTCTCCCGGCCACCGCTGAAACCTGGGGTTCCAGGCTCAGCAATGAATCCAGGATCACTTCCAGACTGCGAACCTGCAACTTCAGGGGGAGTGTAACCCCATCCAACACAGGCTGTAACCCTATGCCCTGTTCGGCCTTTTGACTGACCAGGAGGACCTCTGTCTTGTCTGGATTCAATTTCAATTTGTTAGCCCTTATCCAGTCCGACACAGCAGCCAAGCACCGGTTAAAGGTATGAACAGCCTCCTTAGTAATAGTTGGAAAGGAGTGACAGATCTTGACGTCATCGGCGTACAGATAACACCTTACTCCGTAACTCCAGATGATCTCCCCCAGCGGCTTCATGTAGATGTTAAATAACATCGGGGACAGTACTGAACCCTGAGGGACTCCACACGACAATGATTATGGAGTCAAACAGGTCTCACCTAATCTGTGATTTTCACAAAAAAGACATAAATCATAACTAGGAAAAATTCCTATCTCAAATTCTATTAAGTTACTGTCAATCATTGCAGGTGAGAGGTGGGAAACTTTTGGAGGAGAGGTAGATAGTACATTAACCTCTCTGACACCTCTGCAGATCAGATCAATGGCATTGGGTACTTGTTATGCCAGTGGTCCATTCTCAAAGAAATTCAATGGTTCCTGATTTAAAGGAGTCAGAGGCAATGAGCATGCAAATCGGATGAAGGCATAAAGATTATATCAGTTAAATTACAGAGTAAGATTACAATGTTTGTATAATACAATCTCCATCCCCATGGAATCAATATATATGTTTCACTCATTCGCAGGCCCCTTCCACACTGCTCTAGATCCCAGGATCTAATCCCAGATTATCCGTTTATCCCAGAGTATCTGGTAGTGTAGACCAGTGTTTCCCAACCAGTATGCCATGGCATACTAGTGTGCCGTGAGCGATCATCAGGTGTGGCGTGGGAAATTGGCACTCTCCACCCTCCTAGCAGCCCCCTCACAGGTTTCCAAGAAACAAATTGAGCCTCTCCACTTGGAAATGTTGGAATTTTTTTTACTATTTTACTGGATTTTTCTAGAGTCCCCCAGGAACTGTTTATAACAGCTTCATGACATCCATAGTTAACTGGAAGTAAGTTTCACTCAGGATGGAATTTCACAAAGGTCTGGAGAACAAGCTCTATGAGGAGTGGCTTGAAGAGCTGGGCATGTTTAGCCTGAAGAAGAGAAGGCTGAGAGAAGACATAATAGCCATGTATAAATATGTGAGAGGAAGTCATATGACTTATGTTGTGTTCATTGAAACAGGCCCAGGTTTCACACTGAGTATATAAATACATTTAAAAACATATTAACTATATGTATTACTGTGTTAGAGTGTAATTTTGTGTCATTTTGGTTGGTGGTGTGCCCCAGGATTTTGTAAATGTAAAAAATGTGCTGTGGTTCAAAAACGGTTGAAACACACTGGTGTAGGCTCATGTAATCTAGTCCAAAGCAGATCATCTGGGATCAGATCCTGGGGTGTAGGGCAGTGTAGATCCAGCCACAGTTTCACTTCTACATTTAAGGCCTCCTGCTCAAGCTACATCCTCTTCTTGATACCTCACTCATTCATCCAATCCAAAATAATAGGGTTCGCTATCTTCTGTGGTTTCATGTGTCCATGTGAAGTTCAACAACATATCTCTCACAGATATTGGGGAGGTGTCTTTTATCCCTTCTGCTGTTGGGAATTTCTGGGAAAAACATTGTGTGAATGCCTCAAGCTAACACCATCTAGCACCTTCTGCAGAATTAGATTATACTGAGTTTGACACATCAGAAATGTTCTGGGATTTATATGGCATAATGCATCATTGAAGAAACCTGGCTTTAATACAATGCATGCATTTCCCATAGTCAAATACTTATATTTGCTAAGAAGATTATCCAGATAAATACAAGTCTGTCCCAAGCACTCTCATACCAAATGACCAGTCTTGAAACTCTGCCCATGGTTATCTTGAACAAGGAGCTAACATTTCAAAAATAATGACAAAACATAAATATAAGTGACTGCTTAAATATAATGAATAAATAAAGGGATATCCAGACAGAAGTGTTTGTTGTACAACTCACCTCAATGTTATAATGAATATGAAAAATTTTATTACATCCCCAGCCAAAACAGTGGCTAGAGTTTGCAAAATACTTTTTTCCCCTAATGTTACACCATTAAGCTGTATTTCAGGCATTGAAGAGGGACTGGCTGGTGCCTGCTGGAAGAGCACTTTGGAGAATGTCTACGGGAGTCTCACCACCTCTGCTGTATAGAAAACCATGCTAGCCTTGTAAAAAAAGTAATTTTCTAAACTTTGCATGGTTTACTTATCAAAGTCATTGAAGTAGGCAATAAATATATTTAATATATTATTTTACTTAGATTAACTTTGAACACTTTGAGCTCTGTCCCCTCTACTGTTCCTATTCAATAATTCCAATAATTCCAATTATTTCTGTTACATGAATTAACCTAAAGGGTACATGGAGTATGATGAAATCAATGCAGAAGGTGAACCATTTCATCACCATAGTTTTCTATTGCTTTTGCGGTTACTGTATCTCATGGACAAAACTATAACAACCAACAGCAAAATGTATTGTCACAAGAAAACATTTCTGTAATTTCTGAGATGGTAGTGGTGACGCTTTCTAGTATTGCTTTATATATAAAATTCATAGCAGAACATGTCTTCATGGTGATGATTTATCACCAGTTTGTGTGATTTTTTTTCATCCAATGGTATAACCAGTGAGGTTGGACTCCAGGAAGGGACAAATAACAATCAGTTTGCATGAGAATGTTGACCCTATGAGACTTGGGAATATTTTCAACAGTCACTTGGGTTATATATCTTACACCTGTAGAACAATGTGTTTCCAATAGTACCTCTGTGGGACTTTCATTCTGTATATGACTGTTGATTTGACTGAATCTATTACAACTTTACACAGAAAAAGAGAGGACAGAAAATAACCAAACTAATACCAACAGTTATTATGCCTTCAGGATATAACAAAGGAATATCTTTGAGTTAGAAATGGACTGTGCACTGATCTTTCTGGATGTGAACACAAAAACATGCTTGTTTCTACTTCGTACAAGCATTCTGTCTCAATTAAGCTTGTAAAAAATGTAGGGACAAGCAGCAATTTTTCTGCTTTCTTGCTAGCCCCTAGAAGTAATAATAATAATAATAATAATAATGCATGTGAGCAATGAAAACAGCTGAAAAAAGGATAGGTTACAAAACCTACACACATTTCATAGGCTGAGATGTAAAAGCCACATCTTTGTAAAAAGTAGCAATATATTCCTTTTCCAACTTGTGCCACGCTGTTGTGATTTCCATATGAATCCTCATTAACCATAGTAAAATCCATTAATATTGTGCAAATTATATATATTTAAAAATATTAAGGTTTGTGGGGATATGTTTTAGCATTCAAAAGCACTTCAAACACATAAAAGCACATACAAGCCTGTAAACACATAAGGCAGGAATCAAGATACTGAATGGAACTTACTTCTAAACAAGCATGCAGGAAATGGTACTATTTATTAGTACAATCGCGAAAGGAGGGAGGAAGGAAGGATGGAAGGCTGGATGGACGGATCTCCTTAAATATAAATATTTCCACATCACTGGGCTATAGATCAATGTAAGACAGATCACAAATGTTATTATCTTGTAACCTGTGAAAACAGAAAGAAGTGGCAGGAGCAGCGTCTCCGTCTGCTGGTGCTTTGAGATCTCAGTCGTGTAGTAGGCAGCTGGGTGGCCCCATTTCAGGGCATGCATACCACAATGTCCATCCCCTGCTCCCAAACCTCCTGCTGATTTGGGCTGCTCACTTTAGAATGCCCCCTGAACCCAGCAGCTTCCCGGATAGAAAAGGAATTTCTCTCTGATCCCATTTAAAAATTGTTCCTGAAGGTAATTGTCATTCCCATGCAAGTGCTCGGAGAGGAACAAAAGGATTGCCTTTCAGCTGGAGAGCACCCAGAAACACAGATGGAAATGACTGAGTGTTGCCAGCCAAGTCTGGGAAATCGCTGGGCCATTAGTAACATACAGAAGCAAACTGTGAAGGAATTAGGAACAACGCTTTGTCTTGCACCAAGGCTGTCAGGCAAAACAACTGCTGTGACCTGCTGCCTGGAAGGGCAGCCCAGTGAAAACTTCCCCATCATACACCTTTCTTGCACCAGTTATTGCCCCAGAAACTGTTCACAAACATATAAGTTAAGGTCCGTATGTATAGATTCTTTTTCTCTTCCCCCCCCCCCTTCTCTATGCATGTACGATATGTGCATATAATACATTCTATTCATCCTTCTGGTTTCTAGATGGAATGATACAAGAAACAGGTTCACCAGAAGCAGGCCTGGATTAACACTTTTTTGCGCCCTAGGCCACAGTTTGGAATTACGCCCCCTTTAAGACAACCTCCCGCCATCTCCAAGGTCCCTAATCCCACCGGCTGGAAAGCTCCGCTGTGCTCTGAAGGTCTCTTTGGGAGTCGGGAGTCTTGGGGAGAGTGCAGCGAGTGCAAACTCTCTCCAAAGGCACACACGAGAGAGAGAGCACGTGCGCGCGAGAGAGAGAGTGCGCGAGAGAGAGAGCAAGAGACGGAGGGGACGGAGCAGAGACTTTGTCGGGAGAAGGAGCGAGGAGAGGCATGAGAAAGGGTGAAAGAGGGGCGCAGACCAGTTTTGGGGTTTTTTGGTCCGTGATCTACGCCGCCCCCCCCCCCCACTCAGCTTGCGCCCCTTGGCCATGGCCTTGTTGGCCTTATGGGCAATCCGGGCATGACCAGAAGCACTTGTAGATATATCTGAACTCCTTGGTTATGCCTGCTGAAAGGGTTAGTTTTGATGGAACTTCCCTTTAATCCACTGAGGGGAAAGGCTTTGTTAAAGCCCTGCCAAAGGCTGACCCAGTGAAGAGGAGTTTAAATTCACTGCACCATCAGGAAGGGCGAAATACCCTATAGACCTAAGACTCTTGGGAATATTGCAAGCTGAAGCCTAGGAGAGAGAAGATTCAGGTCCAGAATTTGAAGAGAAAGCCATGCCCCCTCCTAATCTATAAGACCAATGCAGACAAAGTCCTTAACTAGGAAAAAAGACTACTCAAGACAATTTACCGTATTTTCTGGCATATAAGATGACTGGGCGTATAAGATGACCCCCAACTATTACAGTTAAAATATAGAGTTTGGGATATACTCACCATATAAAATTACCCCTCTTCCAACACACACAAAATAAAAAATTTAAAAGCATCAGATTTGATTTCAATATGGTAATTTTCCTATTACTGTACCTCCTTCTCTGCCTCTCAGATCTCACACATGTGCACCTGCACCACGTCACTGCAGTCTTCAGGAGCGAGATCTGAGAGGCAGAGGAGGAGGTATAGTAATAGGATACAAGGGCGGGCCAGTGTTTTTGTGGGCCCAGAGCCACTCTATCTCTTTTTTCCATACCCCAGGCGCAGCTTGCTCCCCCCATCACTTACACCTTCCCAGTGAGGTGCCCCTTCACCTCACCATTGGGACCGCATTAAGTCCAGGAATCCTGTTGAATGGATTTTCTTCTACTGTACTTGTACAGTGTCACTCTTAATGCTTTCTTACAGTCGCTGTATACAGCAGGGACGCGGCCACTGCCATTTTTGAGCTCCCCCCACCATATGCGGCAACCACAGATTCTCCAATCCAGATTGGAAGTTTCAGCACCCTCTCTATAAGACAGCTCCCAGCATACAAGACGATTCGGTGTATAAGTCGACTCCCGTGTATAAGACGACTCCCGCATATAAGACGACCCCTGTCTTTTGAGAAGATTTTATTGGGTTAAAAGTAGTCTTATACGCTAGAAAATACGGTATTTATTTATTTCTGCTATTTATACACCGTCTCTTCTCTACAGATGGCTTACATTGGCAACAATTTGATGCCATTACATATAAACAATTAAATACAATAACAATTAAATACAAAAAAATTAAACCATTAAAATACATAAAAATACATAAACCATTAATTAAAACAGAACATGAAACATTAATTAAACAATAAAACTATATTCTCATATATATATATATATATCAACAAAGGATTCTTCAGAACCAGGAAAGGCCAGATTGCATGCAGTTAAGATCTGCCTGTGACCAGGCTGTAGAGAACAATGGCATTTGTTAGGGTCATACATACACATAAGCATGGCTTAAGTGTATGTATGTCTCTTAGTGGACACATAGCAGAGACGATTATCTAGCCTTCTACATTTCATCCACAGATCCTTCTCTGCCAACAGCTATAAAAACCGGGGATAGACCACTGATGGTTTGTTGTGGAGAGGGAAAGGTGAGAGAGGAAATATTTCAGCCAACAAAGGAGAGACTGGTCTAAGATTTAAGGGGAAAACATTTCCACCTGAGATTGGACTCTTATTTCTTTCCCTTTCTATACTGAGACCAGCTGCTTCTTCCTTATCTGAACTCCTCCTTCTCTCTCTCTCTCTCCCAACTAGCAACCAGTTCTAGATGTCTCTCTCATGATTTCATAGCTTTGAGAACAGAGAGAGGACATGAGCTCCAGTGCTTGATGTAGGATGCCCACACATTTCTCCTTTGAGCTATTGACCCTTGTATCGGAAAAGCTTTCTATGTTAAATCTGCTTGATTTGGAACTATATCCAACTGCATGTCTTGGAATTTTCTTGCTTGTTTGTTGTTTGGAATTTGACAGATCCTAGAGCGTTGCCTTGACTGTGGCCTTGGATGTTCCTCGCTCAGCTTGTTATTCTCAGGTACGCCTCTTTTCAGTTTGGCCTTGGCCTTGCTTTCTGCTTCTAGATTTTCCCTGGCCACTTAACCCAAGGTTCAGGCCCTGACTGATCCTTAGACCTAAGCTGCAAATCTTGTTATTAGGTCCTGACCACTTTGGACTAGGACACTACAGTGACTACTACAAGCAGAGAACTCGAAGTAGTGATGTTCCCATTAGCAACAAACCACAGAGCTGCAAGTGTGGGGTGGGAGAGAGGAAAGCTTCACCTTCATATATTTTCCCACACATCAATGTAGAGAGAAGGGAATTGAAATGAAGAGTCCAACCAAGCAAGCTGAAAGAAAACCATCCCAACTTGGCAGGGACAATCCCTATTAATTGCTGTCCCATTTTTCAGCTACTGTTAAACTGCCCTAGTTTTCTCTTCACCCACTTTTCTCCCTTTTCCTTGCCTTACTTCAGTTGATGCACACCAATTTCAAAAAACAAATGTAGTTTCTATTCAGCTGGCTAAACAGCAGGGAGAGAAGTTACCCTCCCCATAGGCTCAGGCAAAAGCAAGCTGTGGCAGCTTTTCATAGTTTGAGCAATCTTCCTCGTTAATAATTTCAGTTATCTTGATCACAGTCTGATGTTGTTTGATCATACGTATCCCAGAGTCCCTTCTACACAACTGAATAAAATCCACATTATCTGCTTTGAACTGGATTATATGGTAGTATAAACTAAAATTACACCTATTCTCCAGCAACTGCACTGGCTTCCAATAGAGTACCAAATTGTTTTCAAGGTGCTGGTATTGACCTTCAAGGCCTTGTATGGTCTAGGGCCGGTGTACCTGAGGGACCGCCTCACCCCATATATTCCCTCAAGATCACTGCGTTCAGAAGAGCAGAACCTCCTTTTAGTCCCTTCGATCCACTCCTGTAGGCTGTCTACCATGAGGTCAAGAGCTTTCTTTCTGGCAGCACCATCGTTATGGAACTCTATGCCAGCTGAAGTCCACACCATCAAAGAACTGGCCCCGTTCAGGAGAGCTTGTAAAACATCTTTATTTAGACAAACTTTTCATCTTAGTGTACCCTAAGCATTGATGTCAAGCCCAGAATCTAAACTGCAGATGCCCTGCAGTTGCTTGCTTTAGTACTGTTGTTGTGTTTTTATGTTTTATGCTTTTAGTGATGCTTGTATTAAACTGCGCTGTAATTGTTTTATCTGTATTGTGTAAACCACCCCAAGGCTGCTGGAAGGAGCGGTATATAAGAGAGAAAAATAAATAAATAAATAAAATAATCCAGTTTGAATAAGATAACGTGGATTTTCTGCTTTGATAACCTGGATTATCTGACAGTATATAAGGGCCCCCCATTTTCTTTTTCAAAATGTAGGAGGATGGTCCTTGTAAAATTGTCATATGCAGGCACCTTCTCTTCAATGTGTGATTCAGCACACCGTTAGATCCCGACATAGAAACAGAACAGTGCACTCCCCAATGCCATCCAAAATTTATGAATATTTACCCTCTTGTTCAAAGAAAAAATATATAGACTTGAACACACAGTCCCTCTTCTAAGAAGTCTGTCTGTTCTATTTCACTCACGGTACAGAAAGCCATTAGAACAAACATAAAGTTATGTTACCAAAAATCTATCCATGTCCATCTTTGTCCTCTACAGACCTTGTAAATGTTAGTGAAAGATCATCCTTCTCACACAATTAGATAGGAAAACCAAAGCTCTATTACAAAAGTATTTACAACAGAGAAGAAAGTATGGTTTCATTTAAGCTCATGAGCCCTGCTGAATAAGACCAAAGGTGTATCTAGCCTGGGTAGGTAGGTGGTTTTGAGAAAATCATGAAGACAATAGTCATCTTCTGCTACTGGCCCCAGAGTAAAGGGCTCCAAAGGCATGATGTCTTTGAACCAAGACATTCCACTTAACTTTCATGGTGAAATTGTTTTTATGCATTTAATTCGATTTTAATCTATCTAAGACCACCTTGTTTTTATTATCAGCAGATTACAGAAGAAATAATAATACAGAAGAACTGAACATACATGATGAAGGTGGCAAAGATGACAACCATACATATGAATTTGAGGGGCAGGACCTTCCGTTCAAGAAGTGTAGCTTCAACATGAGCTGGAGTCCCTAACAGCAATTTGTTCAGAAATCATGTTCTACAAAAGAAAAGCTAAAATCCAGAAGCTAGGATTTTGAGTAGCCCGAGGAAATATCGTACAAACTCTTCAAAGTGTTGTTGGATAAAAAGCTATATAAAAGAAGGCAAACAAGGTAAATCGTGCCTGCTAGAATTAAGTGTATTTGAAATATATTTTTAAGCTCCTCTACTAAGCTGCCTCTATTTGGTTTTGTAACTATCCAATGATGAAATTTAAAGCCTCAATATCCAGAGCTTGCCAAGATGAAGGGGAGGAAATGGGAGATCCATCTCATCTTGTACTCATTGTCGCATACAAAGAATTCCCATAGCTTTGCTAAATTTCCTCAGATGTCATTTTAATGGGAATGGAATATCTGAGGTGAGTTGTTTTCTAACTTTGTGATGTTACTGAAAGATAACCTGTTGCAATTTTGCATCTAGTAATTTCTTTAGGACAAAAATAGCCATTCTCTACAGCAGTGTTTTTCAACCTTTTTTGAACCGTGGCACATTTTTTACATTTACAAAATCCTGGGGCACACCACCAACCAAAATGACACAAAATTACACTCTAACACAGTAATACATATAGTTGATATGTTTTTAAATGTATTTATACACTCAGTGTGAAACCTGGGCCTGTTTCGATGAACACAACATATATATGACTTTCTCACACATATTTATACATGGCTAACATGTCTTCTCTCAGCCTTCTCTTTTTCAGGCTAAACATGCCCAGCTCTTCAAGCCGCTCCTCATAGAGCGTGTTCTCCAGAACTTTGTGAAATTTCACCCTGAGTGAAACTTGCTTCCAGTTAACTATGGATGTCATGAAGCTGTTATAAACAGTTCCTTTGGGGGGGCTCTCAAAAATCCAGTAAAATAGTTAAAAAAAACATTTCCAAGCAGACAGGCTCAATTTGTTTCTTGGAAACTTGGGGGGGGGCTGCTAGGAGGGGGGAGAGTGCCAATTTCCCACGTGATCATCACACCTGATGATCGCTCACGGCACACTAGTGTGCCAAGGCACACTGGTTGGGAAACACTGCTCTACAGTTCTGAAAAAAAACAAAATAAATGCTGGGTTTAGGAATTTTATCAAACAGAATAGACACAGCACTGATGTGTAACTGGAGAGAAAAAGGTCACTAGCTTGGCATTCTGTAATAAAAACAGAACATGGCCCTATCAGCAGCATTCAGAAAAATGTAGTCTAAAATATGCGCCTGGCTACTGGTTGAACAATAACCATATGTACTGAGACTGTGGGCCTGGAAAAATGTCTCCATGGCCACATTCACTACAGCCAAAGCCACCTGGCAAGGCACGACGAAAGAGTGGAGATTGTTTCCACAGCCGGGCTGGTGTTGCAGTGATTTGCTGACTTTTGAGACAAGACGTCCCCATATCTCTCACACAGGCAGATAAAGCCATTGCAATAAATGTAGGTGGGTTTGGGGAAAACATGGGAGTGATTTTCTTCCCCTTAATGTAGAAAGGACACAAGAGCAATAAAAGTCTTCTATGGGACCTTTGTTACTATTTTGTAAAAAAAAAAGCTATACAGTACGTTCACACACCTGAGCTGTATATTTTGGCTCGAAATGTAACAATACTATATGTACTCAAGGAAGAAAATGTCATTTTCTCCCCAAATGTTTTGGGTGTTTGTTTGTTTTTTTGCTTTTAAGGTCCAGGCACATAATGTGTGCATTTTCCTTCGCGTTCTTCCAAATGGTTGACCTGGACCCAGGCAGGTCCAAGAAAACCGAACAAGGTGTTGAGGAAACTTCAGCTCCCAGAAGAGTCAAGCAAGCAAACCTCCACGGAAAGAGGCAGATTATAACAAGATTCAGAAGGAGTTCAGCTTTGGTTCTGATCCGGAAGATGTGGCTACTAAGATGCTTTAGATTAGAGACAGGCTCTGAGGACAGTCAAATATTTTGAGCAAAAAAGCTCCCCAAAAAAGAGAGAATCTTGAATCTTCCATGTTTAGGAACAACCCGAGAAGTCTACCTATCTTTCATGAGGGATTCCAACTTTTCTTTCTTCACCCTTTCCCCCCTCATTCTCTCTTTCCGCCACACATGCACTCTTTCTCCTTGGCTTGCGCTGGAGAGAGAAATTGATACAAAGCTTAAGAGTGCCATCTTGTGGGTCAAGGCAATAAGAAGAGGAAAGTTGCTTTCTGAATTGTTTATTTATTTATTTCAGGGTGGTAACTGGAATTTGGACAGGATTCTGCTCTGTTCTGTTTTGTTTACTTATTTACTTAGCCTTGTTTAATTAGAGTGGTCATTAGTGAGCACTCTCCGCTTGGGATTTTTTTGCAAACGGTTGGGGCCCTATTATCCCTTTATGAAGCCAGACTTTAGAAAACCATGAGTGCTGAGCAATGGGGAACGTTCAGGCTTGAGGTGTTTCGGTTTAAAATTGGCAATGGATTTCTGTTTTAATCGTGCCCTTGGCATGAATATAAGCCTGCATGGGACAATGTTTTTTTTTAAAAGATATTGTACAGAAATGTGATCATCAGACAGTCCAAAATCAAAACCCTTTCTTTATCCCATCAGAATCAGCCAGTCAGTCTTTCCAGTAAACTATGGAGATTTTCCTAGTTTCAAAAATATGTCACTGCTAATTTTTATAACTTACCAAATCAAAATATCTTCCCTTTCCTATTAATTTTTTGCTTCATTGTGTTCCACCCATTTGTATTTTTTACAAAAAATTTTTCTTACATTTTTTGCTCCAAAATTTCAGAAGAAATATTATTCTGCATTGTTTTGTGTTTCACAGACAGCCTTCTTTTTGTTTTATTTCTCTGTTTTTGGAGATGGTAAACCAAAATAATATGGTTATAGAGAAGTATGTATTTGAAGCACATTTTTTATTTTAAAAATATAAATATATTACAGAAAAGCATACCTAGAGCTATACTTATTTACAAAATCTATATGCTATATAGGAAATAAACATGTGCCTCATCTTGCTTGCTTGCTCATCTTCTTTTTTAAAAAATTATTTTTATAAAAAGAAAGAAAATGTGGTTATTCTTTTTCCAGTATTAGACCTGAGCGATCTGTTGGTTTTTTTCTTACAAAAAAAATAAATTGTATATTAATCACTACTGGAAGGCAAAATGTGTCAAATTAAAACTTTGATTTAATAAGAGTGTTTGGAACAGATAGAACAAAAACTATTTTGATAATGAATCAAAATAGAGTTTGGGAGGGTTTGGGGACTATTTATAATTAGATAACTTCTCTATTACTTTATCCATCTGAATACATCTTTCTAGAAAAAAGAATCAGTGTCCAACAAAACCTTTCTAAATTAATATAATATTAGTTAGTTAATTGATATTTCATATTTAGCATTAAAACCATCAGCCCAAATTTTGAGTAGTCTTTTAAAATGTGTTGTTAAAATGAATGTTGAACCTTTTTAAAAGCAAGAGGAAAGAAAAACTACCGATTTCGTGTCCGCCCCCCCCCCAAACTGTCAAATGATACTTACTGAATTTACTTTTAAAAACAATGTTGCTGTTCCTCACCTAATTTTAACACAGTCAAAACAATGCAAAATACATGTAATAATTATGGTATAAGCAGATGGCTTTAAAATTCTGTTTTCCTCCAACCAATAACTCCTTAGAGAATTTCATAAGATGTTTAAACAATTCTTATCCATGAGGCTGCTTCAATTTTTTCTCTCTTCTCTCATTCTTCCTGGTCTCCCTGTTCAAAGATGCTGAAAACGAGCAGAATTTGAGTCATCTAAACGCTATTCCACTTGCTTGTAGCATCAGAACTTTTCTTAAGACTCGGCATCTCACTGCACAATTTTCAATGTGCTCTTGATCACAAATCACAGATGGGGATTGGAGAAGGGAAATGCCAGAGACTCTTCAGACGACTTTCTGTATTGTCTTGGAAGGATCTAATTCTCTAGAGTTCAAACAGGACTCAGGAGTAGTGTTGCATTATTACTGCAGGTAAGATGCTCAAATTATAACAGGGAAACAGTAAACAAAGTACCGTCATTGCATCCGAAAATCACTTCTGTGACTTTGAGTCTGCTAGAAGTCTTCATCTCCTGGGGAGAGTTTGGGGACTATTATTAATTATTTTGTTTACATATTTGTTAATGTGAAATTCCTTCATTGCTAATTTACTTCATATACCACCATGTGGATCTGGATTTTCTCTTTTTTTGAAAGGCCAAAATGTATTTCACATATTTTCACTTAGTTTCAAAGCACAATCAAAGAAATCATGATAATAAATAGTACGCATTATCCATGAGTAAAGGAGTTTATTCCTTTATAGAACATCTAAGATATGGCGACAATGTGACGGAAACTGATTTCAACATGACGCTGAGATTGCAATTGCATGTTTTTAATTGTTAATTTGTTGTTATATGGTTATTTTTTTTGTTTGTTTCTTGTGTTGTATTGAGGGCAGAGACTGCCTTGTGTAAACCGTCCCGAGTCGCCTTCGGCTGAGAGGGGCGGTATAGAAACGTGACAAATAAATAAATAAATAAAATTTTAGAGTATGTTCTAAAGTACAGCTAAACCAGAACGGCTTAGAAAAATGCCTAGCATTTCATTTCAATCTTTTGTTGCAAATATTAAAGAGATGGCAGCAGCAGAAATATAGACTGGAATATAAAACCATAGTCATAAAAAGTGCAGGTGACAACTTTACATGGAGGATGTATTTTGATTTGGTCCATCATAATGGCAAACTTGTACTGTTTACATTATTTTTCATCATTTGCTTTGTCAAATCACAAAAATCAAAGGGCGAGGGAGAAGAATTTTTTTTAGAAAGTACTAAAATTTATCTTTCAGCAATGGTGATGCAGAAATGTAAACACCAGCAGTGGTTGCCAAAGGAGGAAAAGCATTAATGCATCAAATAGATACATGTTGTTCTTTTCTGACAAGACGAAAGGAGTGGCTTAAAGATCATCTGCCTGGATCCTTCAAGCTCAAAGTCCAGCATGAAAGTCAATTTGGACGTGTTTAAATTAGACTCTTCCCTAGTGGTCCTGAATCAAACAGTCGGCTTGGAGCCTAAACCAGTTTAAAAGACTGCCCTCATGGGTTTTAGCCTCGAAAGGAACAGCAACAAGCCTCTCTTTTCCGTCACCCATCACTCAATAAAGATTTAGCTACATCCGGCTGGCCTGAAACACAAAGCCATTTAAGGCCTGGAACCAGCCCGGTCTTAATGCACATTACTTCTATTACTGCATTTGTCATCAGTCATATGATGGTAATAAAATTTGTAACTGTTTTGCCTACACTAGTGGTGCGATTTACCTAGCCTAATAGACAATGCAAATGCTAAAAGGCACATATACATCTTCATTATATAAGCTGGTGCCTGAGTCATGTCCCTCCAGAGACAGTTTTATTCATTTTTATACAATTTGCCTACTGTACAGTACAGATGGTTTCTATTAAGTAAAATATCTATTTGCTTCCAAATTTTTTAGTTTTCGTGATTAAATTGCTTTAAAATGATGGTACATTGTGTTATCTTCTTTCATGACTTAATTTAGCGCCACGAGCCCAAGTCATAAGTTGAAAACCCCATTTCATCCAGTCAGAAAATAGATATTCTGACCGCATGCTGAGCATTCATTTATACATATATACATACACACGCACTTGCTGCAGTATTAACTAGGCAGCAATTAGTTCCTCGTAAGCCTTCACTATGTGGATTATTTTCTAAAGTTGTATTTAAACATAAGATAAGAAAAATAATTGGTTATTAATATCGAAGAAATACTGCTCCATTATTTCTCTTCCTATTTTACACTCGTATGCAGCAGAGACAAGGCAATAGCGAGCATAATACTGTCAGGTGGAAACATGCAGGGACAAACATGTAACTGTACTGCCACCAGGTGGCTTTCTTTGATATCTCCTGCCACCGATGCCCAAATACTGAAGTTGGTAATTTATAAACTTCCAAAGTTGTTCTGTGCCTTCGCATGGACTGGGACACAAAGTATTATAACAGTTATGAATCACAAAACGATATATATAATTAATGTAAAGTTAGAAGAAACTTCAAAGACCTGCATTGGTGACCCTAATACTACTCATTTTTGGTCAATTTAGGAGAACTGTTATCGACTGTTTGTGCACTAAACTGATCAAATCCATGCTCCCAAGAAATGTCTGCTGAATAATAACAACTACTACTACTGCTACTTATTCATTTCTATCCTTTTTTTCTTCTATGGGTGGGACTCAAAGAGGCATGCAGTGGATTTAAAACAAATTTACATAAAAGTCATCCCCACGTCAGCATAGGCAAATCTGTGCTTAAGTCTGTTCAGCAGTTCACTTACCTGGGAATCATCATCTCTTCAGATGCCAAGATTGATAAAGAGATAGGTCACAGATTAGCAAAGGCATTTATAAACTTCCAAAGTTGTTCTGTGCCTTCACATGGACTGGGGCACAAAATATTATAGCAGTTATGAATCTCAAAACGGAAAGCTTCACAAAAGAGTCTGGAGCAACAAACACCTGAGGCAAAGCACCAAAATCAGTGTGTACAGAGCTATCGTACTGTCTATTCTCCTTTATGGGTCTGAAACATGGGTCACCTATCACCAACACCTACAACTCCTCAAACGCTGTCTTCGCACAATCCTAAATATACACTGGACCGACTATGTGACAAATGTTGCTGTCCTTGAGCAAGCAGGGATCACCAGCATTGATGCCATGCTATTGAGAACACAGCTGTGCTGGGCAGGGCACATCTCTAGGATGGGGGACCACCGCCTCCCTAAGATAATCTAGGGTGAACTCGCCATGGGTCAGCGCAAGAGAGGCGCCCCAAAAAGGAGACATAAGGACTCCCTGAAACAACATCTCAGGCTCGGCCAGATTTATCACCAACAATGGTCCACCCTGGCCTCACATCGGGAGGCGTGAAGACGCGCTATCCACAATACTGTGGCCTCTTTCAAGAAGTCACTCCGAACGGGTCTCGAAGAGAAACAACAATGCAGAAAGAACTGCAACTTGGAAACAACATCACCCAAGGAGGCTTTCTGCTGTGCTTTCTGCAACCGAACTTGCCTATCTCGGATTGGCCTTCTTAGTCATCAACGCGCTTGTAGAAAGCGTGGGATGAGTCCTTCCTGAATCTTCATTTGTGAAAAAAAGCTAAGAACATAAAAGTCACATTCAACAAGAAAGAATAAAACAACTAACACAAATACCCAGTTACCTGGATCATAAACAATAAATTAATAACATATACCATAAAAAATTCTTTAACCTCAGGACACTGAGCTTATTCATAAAATAGGTTATATTCCAAGATCCTAAAAATTCTCCATTTTCATTAAGCCATGTCACATTGCCAGGTCCAATATAAGAGGTAGATATTACCAGCCGCTAATTTGGTAGTTATCTATTATAACTCATCTGGGAAGGTCTGGCTCTGCAAGAATGTCTTAATTTGAGATTGAAAAGCCATCAAGGAGGGGATCAATTGAACCTCTCTAGGAAGGGAGTTCGAGAGCCACGGGCCACCACCAAGAAGCCCTCACTCTCATTTCCACCAAGCACACTTTTGATGGTGGTGGGACCAAGACAAGGGCCTCTCCTGATGATCTCAGGACACGAGTGGGTTGGTAGGAGGAGATATAGTCCCTCCAATTGACCAGAGTACCTGGTGTGTTTTAGGAGCTGCAGTTCACAAAAGTAAACTTTCCGAGCTCTGAATCTCCAGTCATTTGTTGCAGGAAAATCTATTATTTTGTCACCTTTGACAGCTAGGTATCTACCCTCTGCTTAAGAACTTCTAACGAAGGAGAATTCACCACCTTCCCTCTCCACCTACTGTCATCAAGTCTTTCTTAATGTTTCCTTGAAATCCCATTTTTTTATCATGAGAACACTCTGGTTCAAGTTCTACCTTCACAGCCTCAGAAAAACATTTGGGCCTACAGCCTTTTAAAATTCTTGAAAATAACTATCTTTAAAATGGCACAACCATTTTAAATATATCCAACATGTAATTAAACCATCACGTTCCTTGTCATATTTATCACCCTATTTGAATGCATTCTTGTTTGGTGATTTCCTTCTAAAACATACATCTTGAAGGTAGTAATACGTGATTTTAGCATTTTTCTTCCCACTGCAGGAAAATCTGTTCAAACTTTTCTGTTCCTTAAGTATTAATAGTTCAGGTCTTATTCTGTACAAAATTCACATGAGGCATTTTTGCTCAGTAAATCTACATTTTCTTCACAGAAGATTTTTTAAAACCCAGGTTGAAAGTGCTGCATTGAAAAGTGTATGTGTGTTCTCATTTTTTAGACTTGATGTCTTCTGTTTGCATGCCATACTCTGACAACCTGTGATTATTGCTTGAGGTATCATGTCCAATAACATCACCAAGGATTTCTGCTTGCAACATCACTCTTGTAACATCACTAGAGCCTGAACCTGTGACATCACAAAGGGTCACCCCAATGTGTCAGGACTTGGAATAGCCCTGATCTTGTTTCCCTAGTTGTAGTCACTTCAAGTCATTTTAGAGGAGAAGTTTTCAACTGTCTGTGGACTGAGCTGATATAAGCAGTATAAAACAGAACCATGTGGTGGAGGCTCCTTCTTTGGAGGCTGGATGGTCATCTGTTGGGGGGTGCTTTGAATGTGATTTTCCTGTTTCTTCCCAGGGGATTGTACTGGATAACCCATGGGATCTCTTCCAACTCTATGATTCCTCAAAACTGTTGACAGAATTTTGTAGGATTCAGGGATCAGTGGACATCCTGGCCCATAAAGTGATTTCATGTGGCTCATGAGTCACATGATTTCCATTAGTACTTTTCATTGGCCATGAAGTTTCAAATATGCTTTTAAAACTATTTGAGAATAGATTATAGAGCAGGTATGGGCAACCTTTTTTTGTCTTGGGGCTGCACCGCAGGACCAGCCAGGATGGCTGAGCCAAGAGGGTGGACTGGGCAGGCCCAGGAGGAGGTGGGGCTGGGGTGGGGTGGACCTAGGAAGGGCAGAAAAAGGAGCAAGGGCCTGGGGTTGAAAGGCTGGGGCTTTGTTTATTGTGTCAGAAGCAAATTGAGGGTACAGTTATAGTGTCTTTAAAAACACAATAAAGTTAAAATTTGGCATTATACTAGATTTCCTTTGACCGAAAGCTGGCCACTTGTAGTGCCTCTGGTGTCACTGTGGCTCTGTTTATCCTCCCAGCAGAAGGATGGGAAGGAAAGAAGGGAGGGAGGGAGGAACAAAGGAAAGAAAAAAGAGAAAGCAAGAAAGAGAGAAAGAAGGAAGAAGAGACAGAAGGGAGGAAGGATGAGACACAAGCAGCTGTCCTCCCAGCATAAGGACAGGGCCACTCACCCCATCCTTGACCAGGGACCACTTGACCAGAGACCACTTGACCAGGGACCACTTTGGCCAGGGACCACTCTCCAACATTAGTATCAAAAGGGTTAGAAATCAATTTTTGGTCAACTTTAGATTCATTTTGGTTATTTGGGATGCTAATTCAGAAAATTGCATTGGATAGACCACATCAGCTCTAGTTTCTGATACAGAACATATGCCATCCAGTAGTCACCCACAGAAAACCATATTTAATAATCCAGAGCTGATGTAATCTATCCAATGCAATTTTCTGAATCAGCACCCTCAAATAACCCAAGGAGAAGACCTAAAAATGAAGACACCAAGGCACTTCCACTTCCAGGCGCCACATGGAACAACTCCGCTCAACGGGAGAGATGAGGTAGAGAAGCAGCAGTCAGGATGCTTATTGTTGTGCCTTTCATGGGTAGTCAGACTCTTCCGTCCTGACATTCCCATTGTCTCAGCACTATTCGTTCTTCTGGAGTACTAGTGGTCCACAGACCACAGGTTGGGAACCACTGATTTAGATGTTGAACTGCAACCATCCCCTATGACCAGCGGTTCCTACCCCAATATACTCTTTTGAGTAAGCAAATCAAGAGATTATGTGGCAAAAGAGCACAGCAGTACATAGTGGTTTTAATAGAAAAGGCATGAATCTTGTTTTAGGCTAATGCAACCATCAGCCTGTGATGGAAACAAAGTAAACCAGCCCAACAGGAAGCATCTTTGGGTGACATTGACAGCTGAGTGGAACTCATCCAGTTCCCCCAATAAAGTCTATGAATCCATGCCCATCATCCCCACAGCATTAATTATAAAGCATGTTTATATTTGTCTGTTTTAAATATACAGTACTATCTATTATCAAGTACAAACATTTTTTCCCAGCAAAGCCAAAATTGTACTCCTTTTAGATGCTTCCTCACTTTGCTACATTAACCAGCAGCTTCAATATGTACCTTTTATTTTGTTTATTGGAAAGACCAAGAAAACGTGATTTTACCAGCCTTGTTGCATTAAGAAAGCTGTTTAGAAAGCTTTCTTAGAATATCATTAAGCAAAATGATAAGCGTACAGTATATCTATTAAAGGTATATCCCCAAAAGGGTTTATGTTACTACAATTTCAAATGTGAGTTTGATTCTGCATTATGGAATTTTGAAAAACATAATCTTTTCCATATGGTAACACAAGTATGTCCCATTGAGCTTTGTGTTTTAAAAAACAGGTGAAAGAAAATTACTATCATTCTCCAATCTGGGTCAATTAGGGACAATATAAAAACAAGAAATTAAAACTTTATTGGAGACAGAACTGAAAAGGTGTTAACAATTTGAAGAAGGTATTTGAAGAATTATTATGCTGTATGCAACTGTGCTTTTGAGTGGTTACAGACAGCATTGGGAACCACACTGACACCCCAAAAACTCTAGTGCCACCATCCCAATACACCATTTAATGCATCCCGAATGCTCCACACTTGATGTTACAGAACTCTGAAATGTATTTTTCAGGAAATAACTGAATGACCCACACATGTATAAATAAAGGTCAGAAAAATGAGCAGAAATGGTTAATTTAAACTAAGGTGAGATGCCAAAATCAAATCATAATTTCCAATCCTAGATTGTTTAAAGAAAATGGGGGCTCCTTTTGGACCAGAGGCACAATTCTAAGCAAGTGTTTTGGACAACTTCAGAAAATGTTTCTCTTGGTGGTTGCAAGCCATTCATTTCACAGAAACTGTTAGTCCAAAAACAGAAGTAATGTGTGCAAGAACCTGAATGCAAGGGAGAAGAGAGATCAGAGTTCTCCAAAACAGAAAATCGCCACTATGACGCCAACTTTTTCAAGATTACCGAAAACACTTCCCACCATAACCAGAACCCTCAACCCAACATACATCACTTTTCCTCTTCTTTCATATGCACACTACTGGGCTGCCCTGAAACCTTCCTCAACACCCCTATTGCTCTCCAGAACTTTCCATTTCCTTAACCCCCCATCCTTCTTCACCCTACGTTCCAGATTCAGCCCTAGCTCCACCACAGCTACCCTACTGCCAGCACCAGCCTTTCCCTTAACAAAGAGACCCTCCTTCTCTTCTTCCCTCTCTTCCTTTTTTCTCTTCTTTATTGCCTACCTATCATTGCTAATTTTTACTATATAAGTATTTAACTGGGTTGAAATGGAGTTCAGAGACATGGAGAGGACTATGACCGAGGCACGTAGCTGGAGGTCATTTTGACATCTTTACACTTGCTTGCATAAATATATAAATATATAAAAAGAAGAAGTAAAAGAACCACTTCATATCATGGTTCTTAACAAGCATGGGGACCAAGGTAACCAAAGGCATTCTTATACCCACAATCACTATTTTGTTTTTCCCAAATTGAATTAAACAGAGTTCCCAAATAAGAATTGACAAGAAACTGTGATCAATTTGAGCAAAAAAAGGGCAACTGATTGTGGTCACAATCTCACGCTTGTTCAGGGGAGAAGGAAAATGGGGCCATGAAATTGCAAGACCTGCCCAAATTCATAAACATTGTAAGGAATTTGAATTATATCTCAACGAAGCCTATGTATATATTAGAGGTAGATATCTCCAATTTAAATACTTTGAAACCTGTTAATATTTCATATTTGAAATTATTTTGACCTTATATCGACCCTCGGTGTCCAACCCGGAAGTGAAGTTTCAAAACCGAACCCGGGATCACCGTTTTTTGTAAAGGTCACGTTATTAGGTCGTTTTTTGCCCTCCTCAGTTCTCAACTCGCAAGAGGAGGCTGGAGGGCAGCAGCACCCTCCTTTCTCCTCTCACCAGTTGAGAGCTGAGGCAGGCGCTTTGGAAGCAGCCCGCCCAAGCTTTCCTCCGTTTCCCCAGGCTCTCACTCACAAGCGAAGGGAGAATGTGGAGAACAGGAGGAAATTCCTCCGAATCATGGAATTAGTTCTCAGCAGGGAAGGAGGATGCGAGGAGATGCTCTCTGCCCCTCCTTCCCTACCAAGAACTAAACTGCGCCAAGCCTTGGCGCAGTTTAGATCTTGGCAGGGAAGGAGGGGCATCCGCTCCTCCTTCCCTGGCAAGATCTAATCCGTGCCAAGCCTTGGCATGCTTTAGATCTTGGCAGGGAAGGAGGGGCGTCCGCTCTTCCTTCTTCCCTCCCTGCCCCTCCCAGCTGAGAGGCATCGCACATTAAATACAATGTGCGATGCTTCTGAGCTTGGGGGGGGCAGGGAGGAAAGAAGGAGTGCTGCTCTCTCTTCTTCCTCCCTGCCCCCTAGCTGAGAGGCATCGTGCATTCAATATAATATATGATGCTTCTGAGCTCGGGGGGGGAGGGAAGAGTGGAGAGCAAGCCCTCCATTCTAGCTTCCCAGCTGACGTAACGAATATTTATTTAAAAGTTTTCGGAATAATTTTCCGAAATAATTTTCGGAATAATTTCCCAGCAAGGGAAATCCCCCCTCCCCCCCCCCCCCCGAGTTTAGAATCAATTTTTAATGGATCAACTACCCCTAGTATGTTTGTATGTATGTATGTATGTATGCCATTCATACTACCATGTCCATGGCACAAAGTAAAATACTTTCACGCATATGTAGGACCAAAACTTTTCATTCTGAATTGGGCCATGAGTTGACTAGTAACCTTGTGCAGAATTGACTACATGAGTTTTCGCCATACCATATTTTGCCATGTGAAACCATTGCTGTTAAGCAACAAAATCACACAGTAGTAGCTAGTCAACTTAATTACATTGGGATGTAATTAAGTTTGTCACAAAGTAGACTTTGTCACAGAGTAGACCTATTGAAAGAAATTAAACTTTTACCTTAGCCATGACAATGTTAAGCCACATTGATTTCAATGAGCTTATTTTACAGATCCAACACATCCTTGTAAGACGTGGTCCAGAGTCAAGATTAGTGCAAACTGTGAAACAGCTTTAATTTCCTTCTGTAGTATTTTTTCCCATATTTGCACAAATATAGCCTTCTAAACTGGGCAGAACCTATTTTCCAGCTGCTGCATAGCTATCTAATAATGGTCAAACACATTTAAAAGTAAAGATTGTGCCTTACTTATAGAGTATCTGGGGTTCTAATATATTTTTTAAAAATGACTCTGTGTTGGCCCGAGGCAAACTGAGAAGTAGAAAGATTTATGAAAACTCTTCAAAAGCTGTTTCAAACAGCTGTAATGGAAAGGAAATATGTGAAACATCTGAATCACAGAATTATTATCCTGCCACTCCATACAATATTACCAGGGACCCTCCAGCAACTACATTATTTAATAGACCATTTAATGGACTATTACGAGTCCAGTTGTCTTCATTATGGCAAGCGGGCAAACATACAGATGATGCTACTATATCGTGAGTTGAATGACAGCGCGGCACAAAAAAGTGAAATGACTTAGAGATCCCATGACTGGTCAAGAGTCAGAAAGTGTAGTTCAGTCCAGTAGTTTCCAGTTACCACACATTTCCTGGGGGGCAGGGGGGTTGTAAGAGAAAACAAACCAAGCTGAAATCAGTCAACATGTGAAAGAAAATAAGGTAATAAATGTGCATGTGTTTCCAGTTATCTTAGATATATTGCATTTTAACATACTCTTGCAGATGTTGAACATTTTTCAAGATAAGTCAAGACACTGGGCGGATTCTTTGAGAGGACCGTAGCATCTGCAAACAATGAAGAACAAGTCTAGGTTTTGTGTTTAACATCACACTTACAGATTATGTCACTTTAAATATTTGTAGGGTCATGATTGATTTCTAAACGGACAAAGAGACAATGAGGAAAACGGGCCAGTCCTATGGGAAACTGCACACCTGCAAACTACCATTTGCTTTCGGAAAAGCGGGTGGTAGGAAGAGAGGAAAAATCCTGGCATTTGCAAGTCACTCGGTGAATTCAATGCTAAACAGACTCAGGAATTAAAATTGTTAAGCAAATACCTCTGGAAAAAATTAATATATAATTGGCCAAGCTCTGCAATCTTGCAATGATCTCATCAGTTAAACACAGGCAAATTGAACAAGTATTTACACAGGAACCTTCAAGTGAGTCATTTAGCATAGAAGGCTTTTAAAATGAATAAATACCCAAAAAATCCTTAATAGAATAACTGCTCAGTCTTATGAGCCACTTCATAAGTAAAGCAATTCATAGCATAAAAATTTCCTGCATAGGGCGGAAGCCATTGTTTAAAGATTATTTGAAGGGCCATGTTCTCCCTTACGATACAGTTAGTGCCTTGAAATCTGCTGGGGAGGCCCTTCTCTCACTCCTACTACCTTCACAGGTTCTACTATGTAATATGTTGTAGATGCTATCTGTATAAGCAAGGCTAAGAAATATGTGCCATTTTCCAAGTAAGCAACTTCTATATGTTTGTCGTTCACATAAAATGAACCTGTTGCACAGCTGGAAGAACAACTCTTTGGCTCAACTGTTTATGTGCAAAAAACCTGCATGAGATACCACTTATTTATTCATATATATATGTGTGTGTGTGTTCATTAATTTAATTTCTATCCTGCATTTCTTCTGTTAAAGAATCCATCATGACACTAAATGAAATTGTACAACGAGCATGACATATGTGGATACAACACTGAATATAGTAGTATTATCACAACAGTACGCTGTACATAAATCAATAATATATTGTCCAGACAGTGGATCTGGTGGACTAGTTCATTGAGAGTATCAATAAGATAGTAACCAGTTCAGTTCATTCCTACCAGTCCCTGGAAATAATACAGTTCTCCTTTGGGGTGTAGGTGGTGGGCAATGTCGGGCATCCTGGAGAATGCAAATTATAAGCGATGAGTAATCCCAATCTCAAGGAGTCCTCCAATGACCAATTGTATTCCGCACCCCCTGTCTGGACCATATTTGATCAATTTTGATATTTGGAGGACTCGTTGAGATTGGGATTATTCATCGCTTAGAATCCGCATTCTCCAGGACGCCCGACTTCTTAACTGTAATTTTGCTACTGTTATGAATTGTAATACAAATATTGGATATGAAGAATGTATTTTCATTCACTGGACCAAATGTGCCACAAAGAACTCAATACTGATGGGGTTGGAGGGGGTTGATTTTGTCATTTGGGAGTTGTAGTTGCTGAGATTTATAGTTCACTTACAATCAAAGAGCATTTGAACTCCACCAATGATGGAATTGAACCAAACTTGGAACACAGAATTCTCATGACCAACAGAAAAAACTATAAGAGTTTGGTGGGCATTGGCCTTGAGTTTTGGAGTTGTAGTTCACCTACATCCAGAGAGGACTGTGGACTCAAACAATGATAGATATGGACCAAACTTGGTATGAATACCCAATATGCCCAAATGTAAACACTGGTGGGGTTTGGGGAAAATAGACATTGACATTTGGGAGTTGCTGGGATTTATAGAGCTCCCATGACCAACAGAAAATACTGGAAGGGTTTGAAGGGCATTGGCCTTGACTTTTGGAGTTGTAATTCACCTACATCCGGCGAGCACTGTGAACTCAAAACAATGATGGATCTGGATCAAACTTGCTTGTAAACCCATCAGAAATATGTGTTTCCTGATGGTCTTTGGCAACCCCTCTGATACCCCCCCCCTTCATGATCCCCCGGGGGTCCTGACCTCCAGGTTGAGAAATGCTGTGTTAGGAAAGGCAGGTAACAAGTACAATTTATTGTTGTTAATATTCTCTATTCCCACAGGGAGGCACACAAATGATACTATAGATTCCAATTTCCTCAAGCTGTTCAGTGTTATCAACCCTCTGTTTCTTAAGCTGTTTTGCAGGGACCACAGCTGGCAGAACCTACTATTTTTCTAATGCATCCTGAACAATACCTTTCAATTCAGGATATTGCCCGTCCCATCCCTCCTATGACCCCTTTAGGGAACAGCATTTGGGAAAAGAACTATTAGACTCTTCCTCTTCCCACAAATGAAACAAAGACGACTGATAGCATCACTGTACTGCACTAGCAAGACTGCAGTATACGCAATAATTTAAAGTGATTTATAGTTCACCTACAATCAAAGAGCATTCTCAACCCCACCAATGATAAAATTGGGCTAAACTTCCCACACAGAACCCCAATGACCAACAAAAAATATGTGTTTTAAGATAATAATAATAATAATAATATTGTTTATTTCTATTCTGCTCTTCTCACCCCGAAGGGGACTCAGTGCGGATTACAATACACATACGACAGACAGTCCCTGTCGGAAGACATACAATTTTACACATAGACAGTACAGTGCAGTTTTTAGAAGGATTTCTTCTTTCCTGGTTGCGTCATACAGGGTGGGCGTCACAGGATGTGGATGCTCCATTACGACATCATTGTTGTTATGTCCTTGCGTCATTGCACCTTTACGTCACAAGGGAGTGCTGTTGTTCCATCCTCATGACGGGAGCCTCTGTTTCCACCACACCTCCCTTCTCCCAGCAGTCAAACTTTTTCAGACGTTGTAAAGTCTGTGTAAAAATCCTTCCCCACTTTTCCGTTGTCCCCAAATTGTTGTTTTTATTCATAGCTGGGCTGTTGAACTGCTTGGGTGGGCAGTGGACAGGACTCAAATAGCTGGTCATCCAAGCCAGCTCGGGGATTCGAACTAGCAACCTTCCGATTGCAAGCACAGCTGTGTTACTGCTGTGCTATCTCCCCAGCCCTCTGACATCCCCTGACATCTATTTCGCAATTCCTCTGACATCCCCTCGTAACCCTCCCCCCAGGGGTCCCGACCCCCAGGTTGAGAACAGCTGGCATAGACTGATTGGGCACTGGAGGCAAGGAAAATAATAGACATTGTTGTCAGACCTAAACAAGCAAGAAGAAATCCAGTTTAGAAAGTGAGAAAGAGCAGTGATCTGCTTGAAATAATTGAAAACCCAAAAGCAAGTTCCAAATAAGAATGCTCCAGCTGTTTTTAGTGCAATTTCTGGCAATTTATTTGCCAGAGAAAAATGTTTTCTTGGGTCCATCCAAAGTAACTATATGCCCCTAATGTTAATTGTTATGGATTAATCATTGTGTAGCAGCAAAATACCAATGCACTTGTTGAATGATTTTGCTATAGATGGACCTTAACATGCTGTGTAGGGAAAGGGGTAGTTATATGAGTCATACTAAATGTGTTTAATAGGAACTGAAAAGAGGATCACTAGGAGAAATAAATTCATCTATGAAAATTTTACTACAGTCATCGTTAATACTCATCACAATGTCTAATATAAAGTGTGAACCGTAGTGTCCTTAAATGTAAGGGGGGAAAGTCTGTCTTGGTAAATTAGTTCTCTGGAGGCCCAAGTTAAGGATGGAATGAAAGAGGATCTTCATTTTCAGCAAACATCAATTCTTTTTCTTGGTAATACTATTAAGCAGCCCTGTCAATGGAACATTTTGAGGGACTGTTTGAAAATGAAAGGACAATCTCCTTGGGGGGGAGGGGGCATTCTGTTGCCAAGTAATCAATATTTTAGCAGTGCGTTGTCCATATAACCGAGCCTTGCCAGAGTATCCAAATAGTAATTTATTCATCCATGGCAAAGTTCAAGGTAATTTTCCCACTTATTATTGTCTCCTGGTGATGTCAAGGCTTTCAGCTTTCTTAACTTTCGTTTTAGTGTTATCAGATAGGCAGTTGTGACCCAGGATGTGGAAACAATTGTCTGTGCAATATTTTAAAGTTTAATGGAAAGATTTCGTTGTGACCCATCTGAAAATCAAGAAAAAGTTACTTTGAAAGTGATGTTTCTGAAAGAGGTATAGTTGAAAGCCTACTTTAAAATCCCAAGAGATTGGGTTGGTTTTTTACATATATAATTTAGATGATGTTAATGCAAACTGAGTGTCCCTTATCCAAAATACTTTGGACAAGAAGTGTTCTGAATTTTGATTTTTTCCCCAGATTTTTGAATATGATATTTACATATATGTATATAATATAAGGGAGCCGCGGTGGCACAGCGAGTTAAACTGCTGAGCTGCAGAACTTGCTGACTGGAAGGTTGGAGATTTGAATCCGCACAATGGGGTGATCTCCTGTTGTTAGCCCCAGCTTCTGCCAACCTAGCAGTTCAAAAACATTCAACTGTGAGTAGATCAATAGGTACCACTTCGGCGGGAAAGTAATGGCTCTCCATGCATTCATGACAGCCACATGACTACATGACAGCCACATTGTCTACGGACAATGCCATCTTTTTGGCTTAGAAATGGAGTTGAGCACCACCTTGCAGGATCGAACTTGACTAGGCTTAATGTCAAAGGGAAATATTTACTTTTTATATAATACTAGCTTGGGGACCCGGCGGTGCCCGGGTTATTTGAGAAAGGCATTTTGTGCCAAGGTTGGTCTTTGGTACTTCAAGTCCCATCATCCATGGTCCACCCTCCTCCAAACTGCATTAGAAGATAGAGTGGGTCATGGGGGCTCTGTGTGCCAGGTATGGTCTTTATTGGTCTTTGTTGGGGGCTGCAGCGGTCTTGGGCAATAAGTAGAGGTAGTTGAAGTCCCATCATCCATGGTCTGCCCTTCTCTAAACTGTAGAAGGATGGAGACTGGGTCATGGGGGCACAGGGTGCCAAGTGTAGTCTTTATAGGTCTTTGTTCAGGACTGCAGTGGTCTGCGGGAAATGAAGGCTTTGAAAGTCCCATAATCCATGGAGGTACCTCAACATAAGAACATAAGAAGAGCCATGCTGAATCGGGCCTCAGCCCATCTAGTCCAGCATTCTGTGTCACACAGGGATCTCTAGCAGAAAGGAGGGCAGAACCCTCACCTGCTCCCGACCCCCCACAACCAGTACCCGGGGAAAATTCTGCCTGCCTCCATCAACACAGAGGTGGCACTTGGATGTCCATTTCAGTAACTACTGATTCCCTTGGTATCCATGAATCTGTCTAATCCTGCCTTGAAGCTGTCCAGGCTGACAGCTGTCACAACCTCCTCTGGAAGTGAGTTCCATAACCCAATGACCCTCTGGGTGAAGAAATATTTCCCTTTATTAGTCCTAACTTTCCTACCTTGGAGCTTTAGGGAGTGCCCCCTAGTCCTAGTGTTTTGTGACAAAGAAAATAGTTTTTCTTTATTCACCTTTTCTATCCCATGCATGATTTTATACACTTCGATCAAGTCACCTCTTAAACGCCGTCTTTCAAGGCTGAAAAGACCAAGGCGTTGCAACCTGGTTTCATAAGGGAGCCGCTCCATCCCTTGGATCATTCTTGTTGCCCTTCTTTGTACCTTTTCCAGTTCCGTTATATCCTTCTTGAGGTGCGGTGACCAGAATTGTACACAGTACTCCAGATGTGGCCTCACCATAGATTTGTAGAGAGGCAATACAACATTTGCTGACCTATTTTCGATTCCCTTCCTGATCATGCCAAGCATAGAATTTGCTTTTTCACTGCTGCAGCGCACTGGGTTGACATCTTCATTGAGCTGTCCACCAAAACCCCAAGATCCCTTTCCTGGTTTGTCTCGGAAAGCTTTGACCCCATCAATTTGTAGGTGTAGTTGGGGTTCTTTGCCCCGATGTGCATGACTTTACACTTGTTTAGGTTAAAATGCATTTGCCACTTTGTTGCCCATTCACTCAATTTCAAGAGATCTTTCTGGAGCTCTTTACAATCAGTTTCATTTTTAACTACCCTGAACAATTTAGTGTCGTCTGCAAACTTTGCTACCTCAGAATTCACTCCTACATCCAGGTCATTAATGAATAAATTAAAAAGTAACTGACCCAAAACTGAACCTTGGGGTACGCCACTTCTCACCTCTTTCCACCCAGAGAAATGTCCGTTTATTACCACCCTTTGTTTCCTACAGTTTAGCCAGGTTCCAATCCAGGACAAGACCTGTCCCCTGATTCCATGGCTGAAGAGCTTATTTAGGAGCCTTTGGTGAGGGACTTTGTCAAAAGCCTTTTGAAAGTCAAGGTAAACAATATCGACTGGGTCCCCTTTATCTATGTGTTTATTTACAACCTCAAAGAATTCTATCAAGTTAGTAAGACATGATTTGCCTTTGCAGAAACCATGTTGATTTTCCTTCAGCAACGCCTGTTCTTCTATGTGCTTAGTAATTTTTTCTTTAATAATGGTTTCCATCACTTTGCCTGGAACTGAGGTTAGACTAACTGGCCTATAATTTCCTGTATCACCCCTGGATCCTTTCTTGAAGATCGGAGTTACATTTGCCTCCCTCCAGTCCTCGGGTACAGTGCCTGATCTTAGAGAAAGGTTATATATTTTGGTTATATATTATATATTCAAGTCTCATCCATGGCCCAGTCTTCTCCAAACGGCAGTAGAATGTAGAGTGGGTCATAGGGGCACTGTGTGTCAAGTTTGGTCTTGCTTTGGGCCTCTGTGTGCCAGGTGTGGTCCTGATCCATCATTGGTGCGGGCCGCAGTGCTCTAAGCAAGTGAGTTAAAGTACTGCAATTCCCATCATCCATGGTGCATCCTACCTCAAACTGCACCAAGATTTAGAGTGCATCTTGGGGGGTCTGTGGTCCAAGTTTGGTCTTGTTCTGTCATTGTTGTGGACCTAGTCAGGAAAATCAAGTAGAAGAAGCCTTGCTGTCAAATCCGGTTGTGGCCTAGTCTGGGAAATCAAGTAGAGGAAGCCTTACTGTCAAATCAGGTTGTGGCCTAGTCTGGAAAATCAAGTAGAGGAAGCCTTGCTGTCAAATCCGGTTGTGGCCTAGTCTGGGAAATCAAGTAGAGGAAGCCTTGCTGTCAAATCAGGTTGTGGCCTAGTCTGGAAAATCAAGTAGAGGAAGCCTTACTGCCAAATCAGGCTGAGGCCTAGTTTGTTAAATCAGCTGAAGGAAGCCTTTTTTTAAAGGCACCTTTGAAATTTTGTATATTGGAATGCTGGCCATGCAGAGTCCGTTATGCAAATTCTCCCTCAGTGGCAACCAATCTCCTCTGTCTGGTGCCTTAGAGTGTTGGAGTTCTGAGGCTGGCCAATCTGAGTCCTTTATACAAATAATCCCTCAGTGGCAACCAATCGAAACGCTGCCACATATTCCTCCGCATCTCCCCACCTCCCGCTACAAACATTCTCTTTTATTATATACATAGATAGATGATAGATAGATAGATAGATAGATAATGATGCATATTAGAAATAAGACCCAAGCCTAAAAATGACATTTAATTATGTTTTGTATACATCTTCTAAACATTGCCTTTTAACCTGAAAAAAATGCATACACTGTTTTTAATCATTTTGTGCATGAAACAAAATGTGTGTGCATTGAGTCATCAGAAAACAAAGGTGTCACTATCTCGGCCTGTCATGTGGACAATTTCAGATTTCAGAGTATTTTGGAATTCAAGATAAGTGGTGCTCAACCTGTATTAGATCGAAGTAGATTACATTAGATTAAGTCCGCATAATACCTAATGAGGAAATGGAAAATTGCTGGATTATCCAAGATGAGGGTTCAGAAAGAACTCTACACGATGAACCAAAAAAAGACAAGAAAACTTGATTTAAACCAAATGGGAGATGAGACATTAGTATGGTAAGAATAGGAAAAATTGCAAGTCTGTGATTGTACAGAAAGAGAAAGAGGGAAGAAGTCTGATTATTTTGAAAAAGCAATTTAAAATTTCTCTGTAGTGATACATAAAAAAGAATGAGTTTAGGATGCATTCTATAGGGCTAGAAAAGAGACCGGAGTAGGGATGTAACTCAGTGAGGAAAGAAAATCTAGGAATTTCCACCCCAATGATAATTCTCCCTCCTCCCTCCCCCCAATTGAAATTTTCCTTCAGTGCCAAAATTTCTAACATTGGAAAGTCATTGGGAAATGTTCATGCCTAAGAGCTCTTCTATTTGGTATGTACAAATTTCATTTTTGGTGGGAATACCTAAACTCAATTGCTAAATGCTCTACTGATGTTTTATTTATTTTATTTATGCTTCACATTCAGGGGCGGCCCCAGCGATTCCGCCACCTACGCGGTTGCGTAGAGCGTCACCGACTGGGAGGGGCACCACCGGCTGGGAGGGGCGCCGCCGCGCCGACTCCGCGCCCCCACCGCCGCCGCACTGCCCTGCGCCGCCGTCCACGCATGCGCAGAAGCACCTACAGGCACTATAGCGCCTGTAGACGTTTCTGCACACGTGTGAACGTCCGCGCACGCGCACTCCTATCCAAGCGCACCTGCCGCTTTGGAGCCAGCGCGCATGCGCAAAACCGGCAGGCCTGGGAGCAGTGCGCATGCTTGCTGGCTCCAAATCTCTAGGCGTGGCAGGCGCGCTTTGGGCGCAGGGAGGCACGTAGAAAGGTGCGCGGTGCCGCGGCCAATGGGGCCGGTTGTAAAAAAACTGTGGCTACAGGCGCGGTGTGGGCGTGGCGGGGGGACAAAACGCCGCGAGCGGGGAGTACGCGTACCCCCAAATTAGGTTGGGCCGCCCCTGTTCACATTTATAGATCGCCACTCCCCAGAGGCTCGGAGCAGTTTACAATAGTATGCATAAATCCAAAAGTACAAATACAGTAATTGACAAAACTAACTAATAAAATCTAAGAAGTAGATTATAATATACTGTAACTAACTAACAAGGAGGTTGGGGCTCGGATCCAAGGATCAGTTTAAGACCCAAGAAAGCTTGAGGCACCCTAGGTGAAGTCAGTTTCACAAAGGGCCGCTGGTTCAGGTTGACTGGTTTACTCTGAGTTCCAGGGGGAGGGGGTACACCACCCAAATATGGAAATTATACTCCAGGTTGGGAGGACAATGACCTCGTTAGTTTTTCTCTGGGTGTTGCCGCTCGGCTCCAGCACCTGGAGCTCACACCCCAGAAGATCCTGGTGCCAAAGCATCGGTGGCGGGCATCACCTTGCTGAAGTCCATATCCGGGAGGAAGCCCCATCTTGGTTTCCGATGTCCTTTCAGTGGTTCCCAGACTGCACTGGGGAAAATCTGCTGTTCCGCTTCCAGAGCCCGAGTGTCCTTGGTGAAGAGTACCGGAAGTCGAGGTCCTGGACAGACACCGCCTTCATCTCCTCCCTGCTCATCGGCCATGCTTGCGATGGAGACCTCCAGAGTTTCATTGGGGGAAAGGCCTCCTCCTCGGTGTCCCCAAGGTCAGCCGCCATCTTCTGCTATTTTCCCAAAGCCTGTCTTTCTGATAGGGAGAGACAGTACCGTCTTTGATGATTCTCTGGCGCTCAGAGCGCTATTGGAAAATCATCTCCGGGGCCCCGGAGGCATTCAGTGTCTCTAATCCCAGGCCATTGGGCCCCCACCTCTCAGCCTCTGGAGATTTTGAGGAGACACGTAGCTTCCTCGTCGCTCCCTGGTCCCCCTCCGTTGGCCTCTCCTCTTTCGCCGTCCATCCCTCCACGAGGCTCTCTGCCGATAGGTTCCAGGAGTGGTCCCAATCCATCTCCGGGAACTCACGCCAACTGGTAGGAGGTTATGTGGCGGTCTTAGGCTCAGCGCAGGTGTGGTGGGGGTGTAGGGTGTCAAGTTCCGACAACGTATCTCCAAATTTCTTAACAAATAGGATTAGCTGGTTGAATTCGGCTCGTAGATGTTCAATAGCAATTGGGTTGATTTTCCAAGCGCTCAACCTGTTGGAGGGGGGGCTGCCTAGGGGTCCCACATGTAGCTGGTATGGTCGGCTTCCCCCACTTCAAGGGGGTTTGGTCCGGCGACTCTCTCTTTCCCAGCTTCCTTAATATTTTAGTAGTTGCAGTTACTGGTCGGAGGACCCAGCGTCTCTCCGGTCGCTCCAATTCCGACTTCGACTTCCAAGAGAGTGTTTCCTTGGGCCGGAGGTCTGACTGCAAAGTCGGGCCCATTCCCAGGCTTTTGGGGGATTGGGGATCACTACCAACCAGTTTCCGAAGTTGGGGATCCAACTCCATTCCTCCCAGAAGGCTACTGTGACTCTGCCATGTCAAATTTGTGTGGGCAGGCAGGCTCAGTCGGAGAGCTCCTAAAGGCTGCTCTATGACCGGTGCCATCTTATTTTAAGTTATTGCAATGCTAGAAATGTGGGGAGTTGGAAAAAAATTGAGGGGGGGGCAGAATTTTTATAGTTTCACTACTATAAAGCAGAATGAATGTTTGTTGTCTTGGTTTGTTGGCCATCACAATAAACAAAATGAATAGCGCCATTGCTCTTCATTGCTCTTCTTATAAGCAGAATTGGGTAATATCCACCTACATGCTACTTATAACTGGTACAAAAAGTTTCTCATGGCTCCCTATTTTATTGTGTCCTGAGATTATTATCCAGAAAATGACATAAACAACATTTTCTGTAGCCTTTTTTATGGCATTGAATGGAAGATGACACACAAGGTCCTATCTACCATTATACAAGTGCTGTTAGTCAGCTCCATTTTTTGGCTTTCTTCAAGCACTTTCCAAACTATTGAAACAATAGTACACTTTCTCATAGCTATAATGAGATAGTATTGGGACACCCACGCTGTCATTTTCTATACAGTATGGAAGATCTGTTTGCCTGCTCTATATGTAGAGTTTTTGTGCAACACATATTTTCAGACACTGGCGAGCCTGAATAATATATCTAGATGTACATAATATCCATATATACATTCCTTTTTTAATCACAATGTTTTTCCCTCTAGCTTTCTGTTTAAGTAGGGAAGTTGCTATATTAACAAATCTCCCTCTACCATCCATTTCAGAATATTCCAACATGGAAAAGACCTTTCTCCCCATGAACCTGTAAATTTATGAGGACAGAATATTTAATTTTTCCACTTTAGCCACTCTGGTATTTTAAATATTATAAAAGTGTGGAGGCTTTATTAAAAAACTTCAATAAGCAGCAGACTTTTAGGACAAAATGAGCATTTGAGGGTAAACACTAAATGTTACCTCTTAGCAGGACAGTAGGTTAAATTGCTGGCGTAAATCATGAAATGAACACTATGAAAAACACTCTCATAATTGTTTCCTTAATTTTCTCTCTTGTTGTTCTAGGGGTCATTACTGCATAAATAGTTTTAAGAGCTGTTTACATGTTTTCCAACTAAGATAACATTTGAAAACATGACTTTAAAAATTATATGATAGTATTACTTCATCAGCTATCACTGGAAATTATCAGAACAACAAAAACAAGCATTCGTTTGGTGTTGGGACTTAAAGGTAAAGATAAAGGTTTCCCCTAGACATTAGGTCTAGTCGTGTCCGTGCTCATGTCCATTTCTAAGCTGAAGAGCCAACATTGTCCATGCCTCCTAGGTCATGTGGCTGGCATGACTGCATTGAGTACCATTACCTTCCCACTGAAGAGGTACATAATGATTTACTCACATTTGTGTGTTTTCAAACTGCTAGATTGGCAGAAGCTAGAAGCTAGAGTTCACCCCATCACATGGATTTGAACCACTGACCTTTTGGTCAACAAGTTTTGCAACTTAGCGGACTTGGCCATGGTAGTCCACACTCTGGTTACATTCCGTATAGACTACTGCAACACTCTCTACGTGGGGTTGCCTCTGAAGACTGCTCAGAAGCTGCAATTAGTCCAACGCTCAGCAGCCAGGTTACTAACTGGAGTGGGGTACAGGGAGCATACAACTCCCTTGCTGCGCCAGCTGCACTGGCTACCAATTAGCTTCTGATCACAATTCAAAGTGCTGGTTTTAACCTATAAATCCCTATACGGTTCCAGCCCTGTTTACCTGTCAGAACGTATTCTCCCCTATGAACCATCAAGGATGCTAAGATCATCCGGAGAGGCCCTGCTTTCGATCCCGCTACCTGCGCAAGCGCGTCTGGTGGGGACTAGAGACAGGGCCTTCTCTGTGGTGGCCCCTCGGCCATGGAACTCTCTCCCGAGTGAGATCAGATCTGTCCCCTCCCTTTGGTCCTTCAGGAGGCGAGTGAAAACCTGGCTATGGAACGAAGCATTCTTAGATTAATGGATGAGACTGATAATAGACCAAAGTGAGCGACCACATATGCGGACTGAGTTGAACATGATTTTATTGGCAATTTGGCTTATATGTATTTTATCTATCTTTATTATAGCCTTGTATTGTTGTAGGACGTTTTAATTTGTATTAGTAGCACTGAATCCTTGCTTAAGCCAGTCTGAGTTCCTCTACGGAGGTGAAAAGATCGAGATATAAAAGTTTTAAATAAATTTAAATAAAACCTGCAGTACTGCTGCAAGACTTAGTGCTGTAGAAAGCACAAACATGACCGCCCACTGTCTAGTAGAGTAATTAAAAGCTTTGTGTCCTCCTTTACAGAGGAGAACTTTCAGTTCTAAAGTTCTTTGTTTCCAGAGGGCGGTAAGCTGTTTGAATCCATCCTGCATTAGAATGTCTGTCCAGCCCATGTTTGTGGGTCCTTTCAGACTAAGCAGTTATAGTACTATGATCCCACTTTAACAGGCATTACAATTCTTTTGGGACACACCCCTCCATAAACTGTAATAATAACACAATAGTCCATACAATGGACCCATGGTAGTTAAAGTGGAACCGTGGTGGTATACGAGGGCGGGTCAATAAGTCTGTGACTTTTTGAATTTCCCGCCTCTTAACTGAAAGGGCAACACTGCTCCTGTCAACAAGCATCTGTCAGTTGACTTCTGTCAAAATTTGAACAAGCTGCGTCATTTAGTTTGTGTTTGACAGCCATTGATAGCAGACTACCACGTGATTTGAGGAGAAAATGGGGGAAAAGTGCATTTCGTGTGCTCATTAAGCATTATTTTTTGCGGAAAAATCCATCACTCAAACCAAGGCTAAGCTTGATAAATACTATGGGACTCTGCACCATCAATTTCAATAATGAAAAAGTGGTTTACTGAATTTAGTTGTGGCCATACACGCATGGAAGATGCCGAACGTTCTGGACGCCAATTGAGGTCTCTACACCCGAAACAATTGAAAAAAATCACTTTATGGTGTTGGCCGATCAGAGATTGAAAGTGCGAGAGATTGTGGAAGACATAGGCATCTCACATGGCTCAGTGGTTTCAATTTTAAATGATCACTTGGGTATGAGAATGCTTTCCGCAAGATAGGTGCGGCGTTTGCTCACAATCGACCACAATCGAACGCAATCGTGTGACAATTTCGCAGGAGTGTTTGGCATTGTTCAACCGCAATATGGATGAGTTTTTTGCGTAACCGTGGACGAAATGTGGATCCACCACAACACACCAGAGACCAAACTCCAGTCAAAACAGTGGGTTTCTCGGGGTGAATCGGTGCCAAAGAAGGCCAAGGTGGGTTTGTCAGCCAATAAAGTCATGGCGACCTTTTTTTGGGATGAACGCGGTATAATCCACATTGACTGCCTTCAAAGGGGTAAAACAATCAATGGCGAATATTATGCCAACTTATTGGATCGATTTAATGAGGATTTGAAAAAACAAACCGACCGCATTTGACCAAGAAACAAGTTATTTTGCACCAGGACAATGCAAGGGTGCACACATGTGCAGTTGCCATGGCAACAATCCATGAATTGGGATACAAATTGCTCCCTCATCCACCCTATTCTCCAGATTTAGCCCCGAGTGACTATTTCTTGTTTCCAAAGCTGAAGAAATGGCTCGGCGGAAAGAGATTTGACTCCAACAATGAAATCATCTCACAAACAAATACCTATTTTGATAACCTCGACAAATCTTAGTTTTTGGAAGGGATTAAAAAATTCTGCACTTTGTAGGTTTTAATCTGTGTTATTGTATTTATGTGTTTTAATTGCTTATATGTTTTAACCGTTTTATAGTTGAAAGAGTATGTTTATTGTTATGTCTATGACGCGGCATTGAATTTTTGCCAGAGCTTGTAAGCCACCTTGAGTCCCCTTTGGGGTGAGAAAGGCGAGGTATAAGTAAAATAAAACAAAATAAATAAATAAGTTCAATGCCCAAGAAGCAAGAAAGAAAGACAGCAAGCAGTGTGCAATAATGGGGGAAATGCAGTTTCTCAAGTTGCTTCTGACACACACATACACACAAAACAATTGAAAGTGATGGAACTTGAATCGGACATTTCCAAGGACATGCATCTGACAGGTTGGTATGTATGAAAGCTAAAGTACCACAAGACTTTTGTTATTTTTGTTGCAATAGAATAATATGACCAATCCACTGGAAAGTATTTCCAAATAAACATGAACAAAATTATCCTGAAAAACTTAACTGAAGGCAGAAATGGAATTAACCAGCAGATGTTGATGATCGTCATAATAAACATAGAGTTGGAGGAAGATGCACCTAATAGGGAGAAGTGACTGGGTAAATTGTCCAGTGGCATAAACAGGACAATAAATGATCTAAGTGAGGCCATTGGTTTATTTTCCAGGTTTGCACCTGTGTGTGTGTGTGTGTGTATTTATTAGGGGTGGATATCTCCGGCCGTAATACTTTGATTTCCGTTAAATTTTCGTATTTAAAATTATTTTGACCCTATATTGACCCTCGGCATACAACCCAGAAGTGACGTTTCAAAACCGAAGCCGAGATCGCCATTTCCGTAAAGGGCATGTTATTAGGTCGTTATTTCCGCCCTTTCTTATTAACCCGCGATGCTTCTGAGCTTGGGTTGGGAAGAGTGCAGGGCATCCCCTCGCCTCCTCCTTCCCTGCTGAGAACTAATGCGTGTCAAGGCTATCGCATGTTAGTTCTCAGCAGGGAAGGCGGTTCGGAGGGCATCCCCTTGCCTCCTCCTTCCCTGCTGAGAACTAATTCGTGATAGCCTTGACGTGTGTTAGTTCTCAGCAGGGAAGGAGGTGTGTAAGGCATCCCCTCGCCTCCTCCTTCCCTGCTGAGAACTAACGCGCATCAAGGCTATCGCGTGTTAGTTCTCAGTAGGGAAGGAGGTGCGGAGTCCTGTTTTTCTGCTTTGCGCATGCACTAAAGCAATAACGACCTAATAACGAAAATTCGTTATCAGTTACGTTTCAATTACGAAATGTATTTTTAAAAATTTGTAATAATTTCTATAACGACCCAGCAACGGAAATCCCCCCCCCCCCCCCGAGTTTAGAAACAATTTTTTTTATGGCTCAACCACCCCTACAGTATATGCCTCTGTGTAGCCCTTTCCTTTTGGAAATTACAGCCAGAACCCAAATCTAGAACTTTCTTTGGGGCAGAATTGTATATTGCTCCTGAACTATACTTCCCTGTGCTCTAAACAAGAGAAAGTGGCTGTGTTAATAATGGGTTTGACCCTGCTGTGGCCCTTCCTTGTGGATATGTATTGCTCTGGCCCTTGTCTTTCACATTATTTCACATCACAAGCAAAGCAAAACCTTGGGAAGGCCATTTGCTTCCATCTCCATTAATGGGAAATAATAATCTTGATGTTACTACCATCTACCTCTATAACTTGCAGAGTACAATAGCTCTTTGGAAGCAACAATGTCAACTGTCACTGTGTATGAACCTTGGCTTATGAGGAAAACATGTGGATTGACTGAACGGTTTTGATATAGTGTTTAAATATTTAAAAGTGAAGAGAAGACGTTTGAACTGGTTTATCTGGAGATGTTTTTTTCTTCTAGCATTGTGACCAAAGTGTGTGGATATTTGTGTCTGTAAGATTGTCAATGTCACTCCCTTCGTCATTGAAAAATGAACTTGTTTCACTTGGTGGTGTCTATAAACTCAAACCCTTTGCCTTTTATTTGTCCCAGTTGTACACCATGGAGTGCTACCATGTTTCTTTAACATCTGGGACTCATCTCAACTTTTCTAATGACTCACTGGTCTGCAGAAAATGCCTGCTGAGACCCAGATGCATGGTGCCACACAGACTTAATGGGATACAAAGGAAGTAAATAAAAAGGTACATACTGAGGAGATTGAGGTTGGAGTGTATGGTTCAAAAGATGGAAAAGTACTTTGGGGTATCAGGGAAGCCAATAAAGAGAGGCAATCAAGAGCAAACAACCCTATATGCCGCCAATGCTTGGCAGAAGAAATCACAGAGATATAGTTTGCATTAAGTGATAAGAAATGTATAGTATTGTAGTAAGCAAATCAGAACTCAGGGTTCACATTCCTGCTCAGTCATGAAAGTCTACTGGGTGAGCTTGTACAAATTATTCACATTCTCAGCCTTAGAGGAAACAATGGCAAACCTCCATAATAATTCTTGCCAAGAAGACCTGGTGTAAGGTCATCATAAGCCAGAGTTGACTTGAAGGCACAAAATGAAAGAGCAAGCAAATCAAGGATTATTCCTTTTATGGCCCATGGTATGTCCTGTCTGGGGCAATTTGAATCTTCCTCAAGAACATATAAATGTTTAGAAAATAATAATAATAATAATAATAATCCCACCACCATCTCCCCAAAAGGACTCGGGGTGACTTACATGTATATTATATATTGTTGATTTTGTATATACTTTACTCATGTTGAAATATACCACAATTTAGTGTATATGTTCTCTGTGATTTCTTTTCATTTCGGTGCGTTGCCAATTCTCTGCTTGTATTTATTATACTGTATTGTACTACACTGCTATATGACTCTATAATAATGTTTATATATATATATATATATATATATATATATATATATAGAGAGAGAGAGAGAGAGAGAGAGAGAGAGAGCATTGTACTATACTGCTATATGACTTCATAATAACATGATAATAATGTGTACCTACGGTAGTATTCTCTATTATTTGTCTCGCATTTTCCTTTTGGTATATTATATGCACTATTACCTATAACATCATTGCATATTCGTTTTTCTTGTCTTTTATCTATCACTTTAGATCACTGATTCTCAAAGTGGGCGGTACCACCCCCTGGTGGGTGGTGAGGCGATCCAAGGGGGCAGTGGGAGGCTCAGGGGAATTGGGGGGGGGAGTGAACCCCTTTAAGGGGTGGTGAACAATTGGCCATTTAGGAGGGGTTGCGCGGCCCTCTTCTTTGGCCCCGCCCCCTTCGCTTTTACCCACACACACAGTGCAGTGCAAAGGCTGCAGTGCAAAGGCCTCTGCATCCTCCGGTGGAGCCTTTTCGCCACCGAGGAAGAAAGTGCGGCATTCGCCGGCGGAGGCTATTCATCCCAAGCCCCTCCAGTATTTTCCGTTGGTCATGGGGGTTCTGTGTGCCAAGTTTGGCTCAATTCCATTGTTGGTGGAATTCAAAATCCCAGTAACTACAACTCCCAAATGAGAAGGGCTATTTTCTCAAAACTCCACCAGTGTTCACATTTGGGCATATTGAGTATTCGTGCCAAGTTTGGTCCAGATCCATAGTTGTTTGGGTTCTTAGTTCTCTCCTGACATAGGTGAACTACATCTTCCCTTAATCACTGCCAATTCCTCCCAAACCCCTCCAGTATTTTCTGTTGGTCATGTGGGTTCTCTGTGCCAAGTTTGGTCCAGTTCAGTAATTTGTGGGGGTCTCAGTGCTCTGTGGAAATCAGAGCTGAATCAATTGAAGGTAAAGCGGTTTTGGTACTTTTCCAACAGAAGTACAGTCAGAGAGTGATGCTGCACACGTGTAGAGATTAGAAAAGGGGGTTTCTGTGCCAAGAATCAAGCAGGCACTGGCTCCGTGAATGTTACACTATGATTGGTGTTTCTAGCAAATGCTGTGATTTGCCAAAGTACACCCCGTGCCTAGCGTAGATAACGTAGGCTCAGATTGGTCTAACAGTACAAGGCGTGAGGTTTGTTTACCTTAGTGCCAAATGGATAAGAACTGCGCATGAGCAGAGGGATTCTGCCCCCTCCGTTGCTGGCAAGGAGTCTGCAGAAGCCAAATGTTGCTAGTTGGGAACATGAGAGTCCCAGCACACTGATAGATGTACTGTGGGAAAGACTACCATAGAAATGTTCATTGTTCTAACAAATAGGAGGGGATTAAGATGTGATGCAAATGAAAATGTTATGTTTTATTGGATTAATGAAATGTTCTGTGACACCAGCCAATGATGTTTGTAAAATGTTTGTGAAGAAGGGCGGGCTTTGTGTGGATGCCGCCATGAGGGATATAAAAGCTTTGTGTTAAGGATGGCCGGGGCCTTTGCCCTTTTTACAGCACGTTCTGTGGGCAACCCCACCAGCTGGTGTTAAATCAATAAATCTTTGACTTCATCAAGAGCAGTAAAGTTGTTGCGTGATTCCTCATCCTTGCGCCCGCACGTCCATGCCGCCGTTTTGGTAAGAGGTAACTTGCCACTTGTTGTTCCATAACTCCCAATTTGCTGCTACAAAGGTACTGCAAATCCCATCATCCATTGTCCATACTCCCCCAAACATATTGTTTTTGTGATTAATCAGTATGTTTTAATTATGTACCTTAAAAGCCTGGCTTCTACTAGCTGGCAGGAAACAATTCTTTAATTATGTTCAATTTGTAACAATGGAAATACATCCTGCATATTAGATAGTTGCATTAGAATTCATAAGAGTAGCAAAATTATTTATGAAGTAGCAACAAAAATATGGTTGAGGGTCACCACAACATGAGGAACCTTATTTAGGGGTCACAGCATTAGAAAGGTTGAGAACCACTGCATTAATACATATATCTTTCTGTTTAATTGCTATTAATTTTTTAAAAAAATTCAAGGGGGGCGGTGAGTAAAAAAATTTCTGGAAAGGGGGCAGTAGGCCAAGAAGGTTTGGAAACCACTGCTTTAGATCAACAATAGTGATAACTTTTCTAGACCCTGCTCTTGTCTTTTTGGCTTACATGGGGACCAAGCCCAGCCAAAACAGATGTAAAATATAGCACAATTAAATGCATTGCATTGCAATAATCCACAATAGAACCGTGCAACAGACATCATAAAAATGTAAGAACATCAATAACAATCAACCAGTAGCTGAGAACAGTGGATGTGTTCAGATCTGAGAGGGAGGGGCAAAGGCTAGTGCAATATCGCTGTAAGGGCGGGGCTGGAAATAAAGTGCTACAGAGCCAGACAATAAGTTAGGGCTAGGGGGACCTAGTCAATAGATAAACTGATTAATAAAAGGCACATTGAAACGTCCAAGTTTTCAGGTCTTTACAGAAAGTGGAGAGGGTAGATACTAATCTAATCTCCCTGGGAGAGTTCCAGAGCCGGAGGAGCATCACCCAGTAGGCCCTCTCCCTCGTTCCCACCAATTGTGCTTGTGACGGTGGCAGGAGCAAGAGAAGGGCCTCCCCAGCAGATCTTAAAGCCTGCACAGGTTCATAGGAGAAGATGCAATCAAGAAAATAGGCAGGACCTGAACTATTTAGGGCTTTGTAAGTGATGATCTGCATCTTGAATTGGGACCGGAAACTTATTGGCAGCCTATGGAGCTACTTTAATAGGGGGGGTTGTATGCTCCCGATAATTAGCTCCAGTTAGCAACCTGGCTGCTAACCTTTGTACCAATTGCAATGTCCGGGCTGCCTTCAAAGGCATCCCCATGTAGAGTGTGTTACAGTAATCTAATCTGGAAGTAACTAAGGTGTGGACCACCATGGCCAAGTCAGGCTTCTTGAGGTATTGTCACAGCTGGTGCACATGCTTTAACTGTGCAAAGGCCCAGCCACCACCGACACCTGAGCATCAAGTGTCAGCGGTGCATCCAGGAGGACCCCCAATCTACGGACCTGTGTCATCAGGGGAGTGTAACCCCATTGAGCACAGGTTGCCACCCAATACATGACTGACCAGGAGGACCTCTTTTTGTTAGAATTAAACTTCAGTTTGTTAGTTCTCATCCAGTCCATCACACCAGCCAGGCACTGGTCCAGGATCCAAGGGGGCTTCCTTGGAATTTGGTGGAAAGGAATAGTAGAGTTGAGTGTCATCTGCATAGAGATGGCACCAAAAATCTGGATGACCTCACCCAGCAGTTTCATGTAGATGTTAAAAAGCATAGGAGATAGAACGGAACCTTGCAGGATGCCACAGTTCAAAGGCCAGGAGTCTGAGCAGGTGTCCCCCAGCTTCACCAATTGGGTGTGACCCTCCAGGAAGGAAAGGAGCCACTGCAGTTAGCAGCAATTTCCTGTCACACATCAGAGAGGGCAATGCCAACTAGCTTGTAGAGTTTGTCAACAGGTATAGGTTTAAGGTATCCTGTGATTATTCTGTATGTTTCGTTCAATGCTATGTTCATCTGCTTCACATGGGCACACTTGTGCCAAACAGGGCAGACATATTCAGCAGGTGGGTAAGACATGGCCAAGTCTGATGTTCTTATTAATTTTGGGTCTGCACCCCATGTGCTTCCAGTAAGTTTCCACAGAATGCTATTGCGTACAGCTACTTTGTGCATGGTGTTCATGCAGTGTTTCCTATATGTCAGTGTTTGATCTAAGGTGACACCAAGATATTTAGGATAGAGACAATGTTCAACCTCTTGACCTTCACAGGTAACTTTCAATTTCCCGTTGGCTTCACGGTTCCATAGGTGGAAAGCACACACTTATATCTTGGCAGGATTAGGCTTCAGGTGGTTATCTTGGTAGTACTTGGAGAGATCTTTCAAGGCATTCGTAAGTTGTTTGTTCATATGATAGGCACAATGCTACTTGATTCTTCCTTCTTGTAATGTATTCAAATATTGTACTAATGATTCTGCACCATTTATTACATGTGAAATATGGGTCCCTTCAGTGTAAATCCATCTAGACTACAAAAAGTATCCAAACTATGAGTCTTCTCAATCACACATTGCTGTTCTTGGACCCTGCAATCACTCTACAATGGAATAGCCTTGTTTTCCTCATTATGATTCTCAGTTCATTTAAAAATAATCTCACCTTATGAAGATACCAGTGTGGCATCAGTCAAAGCATCTTAAACATTAATGAAAGGCACATTAGAGTTGAAAAAAGTTAGGAGATCCACCTTTACTGAAATCATATCCCTTTAAAACCGATGCTCCCACCAGCAAAAAAAATCCCCCCAAAAACTCAGCTATAATCAAAACACAGAGAGATTCAAAACTAGATAGGAAATTATATTTAAGGATAACTATGCATTAGGATTTTTATTACTAATTCATTTCATTCTTAATCATAAAAATCCTGAAGCGGCACAACTACTTTGGAATTATCATTAATAATTACTTTGATACTGAATTCCTTCGGATGAATAATACAGATGACTTAGAGATAGGACTCTTTCTAAACCTCCTGAGTGTTTGCATGAAGTTTAATTCATTTCCTGTCTCCTAGTTTGCAAATGAAGTGCGAAACAATTCTCTGTTTCTACAAGGTGTCACTATTCATGTGCCATACCTAGTGTATACCCAGCTCAGTTAATTTAGCGGATTGGAGAGACGCTGTCATGCAATGTAACCTGTGTCATTCAGTCACCCAATGAGGTCATCCAGACACTATTAATTATTACAATTTATTGAGTGATGACAGGGTGCTCGGCACTGTCATGACGCCTTGTATCAATTTACAGCAAGTCCTAGTTTTATAACAATTCAGCAACTCCACTGGGAAAGAGGAATCTGAGCAGAGCCATGCAGCCATAAAAAGACAGGAGCATTTAAGGCAGCCCTACAACAAAGGATGGGGTGAGAACACATCCCCATCATTAGCAACTCATCAAGCTTTCCCAACCTGGGAGATGATCATTCCCCAGGTACCTCCCGCCTGGTGATGCTTAGTTAACAAGTCACTGTGATCAGACTCTCCATAACATACTTTTGGAAAAGGAGCTTGTTAAACAAGTGTTCCGAAAGTAACACAGCATCAGGAATGATTATGTTTCTTAATGCTAATTTTGGGACTCACTCTGGAAGACCTGTGAGAAGACCCCATCTTTTGTGAGGTTTTCTATTAATGAGTTTGGCACTCTGAGAACTAGCCATCTAGTAAATTTTTAAAGACCTGGTTATTAGGAATATTTTGTATATTTTATTTGCTTGTTTTCACCAGCTATTGAGTTGTCATTTTTAATTCATTGCCCAATGGAATTTAGAAAGAGAGAGAGAGAGGGAAAAATCTGGTCATGAGTTTTTCAAGGATTAATATGAGAGGCTGATGAGTGATACCCCACATGTGAACTTCTTTGGCTATTATACAAGCATCTGGGAAATAATCAACATGACCCAGACTCAATGCGTAACACACTACAACTAGGTGCATAACCCACACTCATTATGGAGATTTGGGAGAGAGTTTTCACACAAGTAAGCAAACAATTTGATAAAAGTTCTCCTTCTTGCTGGGGTGGGACATTTGTATCTGCCTTGATGCCTTTTTATTTATTTTTTAATATTTCAAATAAAGTATATGTATGTATATATACGCTCCCATAAACACACATATATACCTGTATTAGAAACCACTATATGCATTATATTATAGGGAACATAGTTTAGTGGTAGAGTAATAACGCAGGAAATTCCCGATGGTAGCTAGAAAAACTGACTAAAACCTTGGGTATCCACTATCAGGAAATGCTGACCTTAATGGGCTAGGTGGATTGGTTGTCTGACTAAGGGCCCTTCCACACAGGCCCATAACCCACGATGGGTCACAGGTTTGCCTGAGGTGCACAAACTGGGAAATCCCAGTTTACTCCTGATTAATTTCACAACTGGAAAGATCCGAACCTTAATGTAAGCTCCTGATATGTCATTTTTTACACATCAGAAGCAGTCAGGCCCCTCCACTAAGTTTTTGGGCAAAGCGGGGCTGGAGGGCTTGCTACATGCCCTCCCCAGCAAAAGCGCTGAGTTTTGGGGCGGTGTGGGGATTCCACCACCCTCCACCAAAGTCTGGAAAACTGTGGGGGGAAAGTGTAGCCTGCTGTCGACCTTTGCAGCCCGAAAGACAGTTGCATCTGTCAAGTAGGAGATAAAGGTACCACATTAAGTGGGGAGGCAACTGTTGACTGAATTATGAGGCCATTAAAGATCTCCAGGAACGCTGAGGAATGTGGAAGGAATAACAAGGGACGATAAGAACGCTGAGAGATGAGGAGCGCGTCAGCTCCTCTGGTGGCCAGAGTTTGCCTCTGTTCGTCTATATGTGTGTATGTGAAAAACGGCAGGAATTGACTGCTAAGTATGTGTACCTGTAATCCGCTCTGAGTCCCCTTCGGGGTGAGAAGAGCGGAATATAAATAAATAAATAAATAAAGGGCTGTGTGGAAGCGCCCTGAAAGTCACTTTGTGCCAGGTGAGTTCATTTTCTTTGCCTCCTGCATTCCTGTGAGTCTCCAGTCATAGGATATTCCCACTGGTGGAAAGAGAATTTATTTTCACAAACACTTCTTTTACTGGTCTTTGTGCTCCCTCCAAAAAGCACAGAGGCCATGCTAGAGCCAGGATAATTTGTGTCCTAACTTCCCAGAAAAATTGTTAACTTCAATTTTCCAAAACAGATGTATTATTTTTTAAAAAATGAAAAGCACAAAACTTAAAACTTCTGGTCCAATGCCTCTAGGTTAGAAACAAAAAGACCACTACATTGTAACCTTGGTATCTGTTGGGGTTTGATTCCAGGACTCCCGATATATATCAAAATCCATGGATGCTCAAGTTGCATTATATACAATGGCATCCCTTATATAAAAAAGGCAAAATCAAATTTTGCTTTGTGGAATGGTTAAATCCATGATGCAGAATGCATAGATATGGAGAGACAATTGTATTTGATGAAGATGTACATTCCTCATTTGAACCCAAGGAGCCCCTGGTGGCGCAATGGGTTAAACCCTTGTGATGGCAGGACTGGTCGACCGAAAGGTTGGTGGTTTGAATCCAGGGAGCAGGGTAAGCTCTCGTCTGTCAAGCTCTAGCTTCTCATGTGGGGACATGAGAGAAGCCTCCCACAGGATGGTAAAACATCAATCATCCAGACATCCTATGGGCAACATCCTTGCAGACGATCAATTATCTCACACCAGAAGCGACTTGCAGTTTTTCAAGTCGCTTCTGACACACAAAAAATTGAACCCAGCATAGAGTTTGCAATGGAATAATGCCTCTGTGCCTAGAAGTTTAGACACATGTATTACGTCATGGTAGCTTGAAGATACACACACACAATCTTTAAAATGGTGCATTATATATGTCTGCTTAGGAGTAAATTTTGCTGATTTCATTGAGGCTTACTCCAAGGTAAGTTGGTATAAAGTTGTATCTACATCCTGGAGATTGTGTTTTGTTAGTTTTTAATTCAAAATAAATACATTGTACAATAATAAAATCCCAGTAATAAAATGGACTTACGTTTACGTGAAGCTGTATGATGTTTTGACATGAGAATACAAATTAAATACAATGTCCTCAGTATTTCTCTTTCTTCCAAATCACCTCCATGTTTAGCTGTAAGTATTTAAACTGCAACAACAATACAGTTACCTGGAAAAAGTTGCAAATATCTATAGTTAATTTAGTTATCATCGTCTTTGCTCTTTAAATATGTGGTTTTGACTATACACAAAGAAAAAGAGATGAGAGACTAGAGAAGGTGTGTGTGTAGTAGCCAATACATGGTATATTAGTAGACATTTTAAACTGAAAATCATCTGCAAAGAAGACTTCAGGTGTATGAAACAAAATGATTCTACACAAAGGAAACAGTTGGGTGTTTCTTTGTTTTCTTTCCAGTTCCACCGATAATGTTAGAAACATGTTTTGTCAGTCTCAGTGATATGACATTAAATTTGCTCAGTTTATAAGGGTGGTGCTTTCATGTTTTCCTCTCATAAGATCTTAAACCCCTCAGAGGTTTGGAATCACCTTGCCTCTCCTAGCTTGTCTTCTGTCTTCCATTCTTCATTACACAACAGATGACCTATCAGATATTCTACTTCCCTGCCAACAGATTTCCTGTTGCCAACCGTCAATGAGAATAAAGCCGGCAACTCTTTTTATCTTCATTCTGTTGCAGATTCCCTCCTTCAGCACCCTCCCTCCTCCACCACATTTCTAAAGATCATTTGCCAGTATTGCTTTCTCAGTTTTTACCCAGTGGAAAAGGAAGCGTCTTCTGAACTGACAATTCTGTCTTTTTGTTGCTTGTGATTTTTTCCAAGGCATGACAACTACTTGCATGAAGACATGCTAAACCTTTTCAGGAAAAAAAAGCCTGCAGAAAGACCAAAAAGACAACAACATGCCCAAGCAGCTAGGCAGAGGGCCTTTTTAAGATATAAAAGTAATTATGACAGAAATGGAAGGAAATAAATCCCTTAAGTTTCAATGTAATACAACCATGATTTTCCTATGACCAATATAGTTAGAATTGGAATATTTTGAATCTACAATATACATAGTTATTTCATTTAGGAAAAATAACACTTTCCATTCATTTGATAAATTTCTTGGGTTGGTTAGGAGATGAATTCATAGGCTTGCTGATCAAAGGAATAGAAGATAATTTTATCATGTCTGACTTTTCCTTACAGAACCCCAAAAATATCTGCTCTTGAGGCTAGAGAACTATGAGGAACAACATAGAAGTTCAACAAAAGTCATTCCCAAACCCACACTTCCATGAATAAGAGTCCATTAATCTTACCAGATTGGATTTTGACTGAATTATGAGGCCATTAAAGAACTCCAGGGACTGCGGAGGAATGCGGAAGGAACAACAAGGGACGCTGTGAATGCTGAGAGATGAGGAGTGTGTCAGCTCCCCCTGGTGGCAAGAGTTTGCCTCTGTTCGTCTATATGTGTGTATGTGGAAACGGCAGGGATTATCGGCTAAGTATGTGTACTTGTAATCCACTCTGAGTCCCCTTCAGGGTGAGAAGAGCGGAATATAAATAAAGTGTATTATTATTATTATTATTGGGGAAGAACTTCCTTAACAAATTTTGGAACTGGACAATCTACCATAGAACTCACCTTAGCTGACAAGCTTCTTTCCAAACTTCCAGACACAGATGAATGTGGATATTGAATTGCTTATGAAAAGCAGAGGAATTGGGGAACAAAGGGGCCACGGTTAGTACAGCAGGTTAAACCATCAGCTACAGAAAATCTTGCTGACTAGAAGGTTGGCAGTTCAAGTTGTGGGTTGGGGAGAGTTCCTGCCATCAGCCCTAGCTTTTGCTTATCTAGCTGTTCAAAAATAGCAATGTGAGTAAACAAATAGGTACCACTTTGTAAAAGGCACCCTGAAGACATGCCAGAAAAACTTGATCAGGAAGGTGGCCACCGACAACAGGCTCCTCAGCTTGGAAAATGGAGCACTAGCACCTCCCCATAGCCGAGTGGAGCACAGCCTCCAGATGCCAGAGATGAAAAAGAGGGAAGCCTTGCCTCTGTCTATATACTGTCTGTCTTTGTTGTAAATTGTATAATGACACTGAATGTTATATTATAGTATAATATGGTATGGTATAATATATTATATTTTATGGTATAATGTAGTTTATTATAGTATGATATATTATAATATGGTATGGTATGGTATAATATATTGTGTATACATATAATATTGATGATGTTGTAATGTAATACAATGTAATACAACTAATAATGATATGATATTATAATTATATATTTTGTGTTACATGCAATATTACTAATTGTTATAGTTCAATGTGATATTGTTATAGTACAATGTGATATGTAATATTGATGTTGTGCTGTGGCAATAATATAGTTTATTGCATTTGCATTTTGCTTGTGAGCCGCTCTGAGACCCCTTCGGGGTTGAGAAGGGTGGCATATAAATATTGTGAAATAATAAATAAATGTTTGCCATATATGTATTCTGTGATACGCTTTGAGTCCCCTCGGGGAGATAGAACTGAATATAAATAAAGTATATTATTATTGTTATTTTTATTGTTATTATATTACCAAGCCTGCCCTGTTCTGATCACTGGGAGTCTTTCTTCTTCTTTATAGTATCTCATCCTGTTCCAAGGTCTGTTCTGATGAATACTACAATAGTCCCATCTTTCATTCAGTTTGGCAATCTTACCATTAGATCACAAAACATTTGCAAACTAAAAGTCTCTTGTCCTTGCTTGAGAATCTCATTAAGAAATTGGTCATTGACTAATTACTAAAACATCTATTTTATTTATTTATTTATTTACTGTATTTATATACTGCTTTTCTCACCCCTAGGGGAACTCAAAGTGGTTTTCAACATAGTCACACAACAAAAATTAATGCCAAACATCCATGTGAAAAACCAAAACATAAAATCAACAATAACATAAACAATGAATTAAACTATTGAAACCATATTACATCATAAAACATAAACCACATGTTTTAGGATTTATGCTTTCTTTTTTATCTAATATATTCTGTTTCTCAGCTATATCACATACTCAGTATTTACTTTTCAGTTTAGACCATGATCCATCATTTAGTTTAAACCAAGTGCAGAAAGTCGATGAAGATATGATTAAGCCATCATTGCCTTAAATATACATATCAGTTTTCCTTTGTTTTGCTCTTATTTCTAATTATATAGGTTTATTAGGAGATGGTATATCAAAATTATGTGAAAAGAGTTATGTAGTAATATTTAATACTGTATGTGTGTATATATATATATATATATAATGTATATACATAAACATACATTATAATATTTTATAAAATACAAACGGAATGCAAAAATATTGAGTATGTACACCACAGACAATGATACTTCTATCAAACACCTTCAACTCTCTGGAAGAAAAAAGCATACTTACTGTCTGTTTCCTGCTTTAAAAAATGGGGCCTGAGGTCATAAATTCCAGAAAATTAGACGCACCACCACTTTGCTGCTATCTGAACACATAAATTTGAGCAAGGATTGGTTACAGCCTAGAGCCATGTCTTAAATTGCTTGACACAAAACATCTGTATTTTTTACCTTTCTTGCTCAGCATCATATTTTAACAGTATTCAATACTGGACCATTTCCCCAACCCTGAGCATATGGCCAAGGTTTTCGTATACAACAATGATCACCAAAGTATAAATAGTCAGATAAGACAGATAGGTTTGATCAAGTATCCAGTATATCACCAACTTGTTTATGGGACTCAGGTGTCAGATTTGCAGCCCCGCTGAGTACAACCGCAAATCATAGGTTATGGAAGGGAACTCTCCCTGCCAGGGAAAGGGCACTGAAAAGCCTTGAACACACCTCATAAAACAAAATATTCATTCGCTTTACTTAGCATCCCAGTGGTCTCTATATGTTTATGGATGCGTGTCCTGTACACCTGTCAGAAACAGAATATTCCAAAGAAAGTGACAGCAAACTCAAGAGAGAAGCATTTCAATGTCTCCAACAAAAATCAATTAAAACAAGGGATGTGTTGCCTTCAAAGGGAACTGGCAGAAGACAAACTCGAGTTTAGAAATTAATTCCTCTGGTCCCAGCAACTTTAGCACTTTTAAAAGACAATCTGTAATTCATTTCTCCAAGCTCAGCCTGCAAAATCTAGACAGTATTTTCACAAGCATTTCTCACATCCGCTACTATCTCATTTCTGGTAGTAGGCTGGCTACATCACACTTCGCTACGACAGTTTTTTAAACATAATAATTATTGACTTACACTGCCAGAGTCTGTCAGGTGGAGACGCTACAAGTTATTGTCCTCCTGCTGCATCTCACACATGCCTTCTGGCAGTAGATGCTTTCAAGATCCCCAAAAGGCTTTTTCCATTCTGTTAGAAAATATGTGAGCATCCTGCGACTGTACAAGATGGTATTTTTCTCACATCTTTTTAAAAAAAATTAGGATCTGAATAAATGCAACACTTCAGCCTTAAACATTTGTGACATTAGATCAACGTGACATGCCAAGATAGCATCTCTGAAATGAAGGGATGTATAACATCACTTCCAGTGCTATAGAGGTGTGACAATAGGTGTATGTGCCTTAGCTTAGGTGTCATAGGTACAAAGGGAGAAGAATGTTTGTTTGTTTGTTTAAATATTTATATCCCACCAAACAGTTAGAGATTTCAGAGGGAGGTTAAAAGGATAACACAATATGAAATGATTATAACACAGTATAGAACTAAATCCTCAACACTATGGGTCTCAACCCCGAAGGGGACTCAGAGCGGCTCACAAGCAAAATGCAAGCCATAGTCATTGGGTCTCATAAGTTAAGGTGAAGGGCTACAAAACAAGACCAAAGTCAATGCTAATTCAGTTCTCAAGAGGAAGGCATTCTACAATTGGACTATCACAGCAGGAAAAACCCTCATCCCTGTCTCCACATGCTGTCCTACTTGCATTTATGGAACACAAAGGATACCACATTTCAAGAAGGATATCAACAAACTGGAACTTGTATGGGAGGGGAAATGGTAAAAGTTCGGTATACAATGCTCTTTGAGAAACTACTATGGGAGCTGGATATGATTAGCTTGGAGAAAAAGAAGATTAAACGGTGATATGGTTCACCATCAATAAATAATCAAAAGGATGTCATATTAAAGATGCAGCCAGCCTCCCCCCGGCTGCTCCATAGCATGGTACATGGAGAAATGGATTCAAGCTACATGAAAAGAGATGCCACCTAAACATTAGGAAGAACTTCCTGATGGTAAGAGCTGTTCAACAGTGGAATATGTTGTCTTGAATGTTGGTGGAGTCTCCAACTTTGGAGGTTTTTAAACAGAGATTGGATGGCCATTTCTCAGGAGTGCTTTGATTGTGTATTCCTACATGGAAGGGAATGGGACTCGATAGTCCTTGTAGTCTCTTCCAAACCTATGAGTCTATTATTCTAGGAGGACATCCGAAGCAGGTTCTAGACTTGCTCTGGTATAGGAAAGGACAGGGGTTAACACAGATATCAAGATTTCAAAATGTTTGGTAAATTCCAACATTAGACTGGAAGCATTTTGGAAGGCAATGCAGTTCCTTGTAAACTACATGGTTTCTCTACATAATGTTCCTACTAGAAATCTAGCTGCTGTATTTCAACTGGCTGTCACCCCCAAGCTTTACCTTCAAGGGAGGATTGTAGTGATCTAAACAGAAAATTACCAATGAATCAAATGCTGTACCCAGGTTATATTTATCTTTAGATCAGAAGGGGGGGAGGGGAAAATATGGCTTATGGGCACCATGTGGCCCACAGTCCATTTTTGTGTCCCACTCCCCCCCCCCCCAGGACTCCCCATGGATAAAAATATTTTAAAGACTTTTTTCCCCATTCAAAATGGCCAATATAGCTGTGTGTTGGGGGAGGGGGATTTCAACCATGTTTTGAGAACCTCTGGGGCCCATAGGGGTAAAAAAAAAAAAAAACACACACATACTTTTTTGCCTCAAAATGCTCTCTAAGACACTCCTTTTTAAAAAAAATGCAAGAAATAATTTCCATAAATTACCATAAATCTCAATATCCAGTGGTTTTCCTGAGTGTCCAGACAGAATTCCAGATGCTGCACTCAACTCTTAATTGAAACAATAGAGATATCACGTTATCAAACACCCACATGTTTGAATAAACAGGTATAAGTTAAAAAGTAAAATTAGTTTAACCTAAATCAGGGCTGTCCAACTGCCGGCCCTGCAGGTGTTTTGGACTTCAAATCCCAGAAATCCTAGCCAGTTTACCAGCTGTTAGGATTTCTGGGAGTTGAAGTCCAAAACACCTGCAGGGCCGGCAGTTGGACAGCCCTGACCTAAATCAATCCTTCTCCTCCTAATTATTGGTATTAAATTCTAATCTTGTCCCTTTTATATATATACATAGTTTCAGTTTGTGAAATGAGTGGTTCTAAGAATATATATATATATATATAGAGAGAGAGAGAGAGAGAGAATATGATTGTATTTTCCCCACTCTACGTTCTAGGGGGGGGGTCCACCTACCCTATACTGTTATTAGGGGCTAGCTGGGATGGCGGTCCTATAAATAGGACAGCGTAAATAGTTTAGGGTAATCCATAGACCCATATTCACTTATGCACTCCTCAAAGTTGGTTGGGCCAGTGCACAAATACACTTACTTGGATGGCTGTTTCAGGGTAAGGGGGATACCATTGGTCCAGAATTTTTGAGAGTCCAGTTAAGTATTTTCAGAGAGGTTTTCTTGTGTTTCCTTGAGAGGTTGCCCAGTTTTGTGTTATAGGGGACTCAGGGGAGTTTCCCAGTGTAGCCGAGGGGTCGTTCGCTCGCGGACGCTACCTCGGCTAGGCCACACCTTGTTCCCTTGACACCTGAGTTTAGTGAAGTTAAACTTAAATAGGTAACTTTTAAATAAAGGTTGCCCAAATTTGATCCAATTACTGTTGTCTGTCTTGTTATTTCGGGGGTTGGAAGGTAATTTATGTAAGGGGTAAAGTGGCTCTATTCTTGATGTTATCACATGCTGTAAAGGAACTATCTAAGGTGCCGAACTTTTGGGGAAGATAAGATTCAGGACCCTGAATAACTTTTTAAAAATCTGGAATAAAATACAGAGTAAGTTTATCACATCACTGAAATGGAAGCTAGTGTCTAGTCTACCACTGTTCATAAAAATTCTTTCTCACTGAAAATAATCAGGGCTGCTCAAGAGCTTTTCCTTTCACTGCTGTTTATTCCCACTGGATTATCTCCCTTGCCAGCAGCTATAAAAAATAATGATACAATTGTGTCTTCTGAACAAGTCTCTATACATGTTGGTAGGTCGATGACATATTTTATACATAGATCATTAGGGGTAGAATAATGTAGAAAATGAACTGGACAGTGGCAAGTGGAATGTTGAATGACAAAATATTATTTTTCCATGCCAAACAAAAATCAAAACATAGAAGTTTTTACTGCTGTTGGGAGAGGGCAGATAAGCAGCCATGAAATAACGAGACTAGACAAATAATGTTGGTCTAAAATATGGACATTTTATTGACTTATACTTGTACTTATTTTTTTATTGTGTCTTGAGAAAAGCCAGAAAGGGGAGACAACCTGCTAGGAATCTTAGCTGAGGCCAGATGTCAACCTGTGACCACCTCTTCAGATTACCTTTGGGTCACCCAAAGCTACTCACTCCTGCCAGTCTTTTCTGGAAGAGCACTCCCTCTAAAATCACAAGACTTTGTAAGAGACTCCTGAATCAATCCCAATCACAAACTTTTTCACAACCCCCTAAGTTGCAGGACCTAGTGAGCTGTTCCAGAGCCCCAAACTTTACCGAAGGAGTGCTAAGGTGTACACCAATACTTATTTTCCTTCTTGATACCTGCCAGTGATAGCCTATTTATTGATACCACAGTACAATTAATGCAGTGTGAAACCACCATAACTGCCATAGCTCAATACTATAGAATCTTGGGAGTTATAGTTTGGTCAGGCACCAGCACTTTTTGACAGAGGAAATGCAAAGGTACTGTATCTTTACAGATTAACACTGAGTAAACAAAAATAATAACCAAAATTTGAAGATCATATGTTTGACAGTGATTATAAGACCTTGGCTAATCGTTAATCAGAGTGAAGTTGGCAGTCAAGAAATTAGTATACTATGGCAGCTAGGAAGGTATTTCACAAGATCCTTAACTCTAAAGATAGGATTATCCAAGCAATTGCATTCCCTATTTCTATGTATGACTGTAAAAGCTGGGCAGTGAAAAAAGCTGATGGGAAGACTCGACAAATAGTGTAGACTAAGATTATTAGCTGATTTTCTTGTCTATCTATTAACATTCTCCCCACTTCAACTCTACTACATGAGAGAAACTTTTTTCCTCTCTACATGGACCAGGGGATAGTGAAGTTTAGCATTTGGGTTGCAGTATCCCATAGCTGTTTTAACTGTTTTAATTGTTTCAGATTCTTTAGCCAAGACCACTTTTTCAGACAGAAAAGTGGAAAATTGCATCTCCAGGAAGCTTCCAAGAGAAGCAACTTTTAAGTTACTTATACTATTTAACCATACACACACACACACTCATCTGTCTTTCGAAATGGACTTTCAACCCAAAGCAACGTTTTGTTGTCATTGCTGTTTACTTGGTTATTAGCATTTTGGGGAGTTGTTGCAGTCACTGAAAGGTCGCACAGCCAGTACATTGGCTTCCAGTACCAACTCCATTGCACTGCCTTACAACTTCATCTCCAGTCTTATTCCAATATATTATATACAATATTGAGCCTTTATCAATGTACTTTAAGTTATTGTACTGTTAATAGCCCCAGACTAGTAATAAAATATTTGTCGGGACCTCTTATTCAAAAGCATCCTTTGATTTAATTTTCTAACATGTTAACCAGAGCCAACTGTGTCACTGACAGTCTAATTGAGATTTGGCAGTGTCTCACATATTTTGATAAAGAGAAATTTGAGAGTAGACATGGGATCTTCAGCCCCAAGCCAGTGGGCACTTACTTAGCATATCTCCTAGGTGATTCATTCAGAATTCCAGGAAGATTGCTGCCAAAGTTGCTGTCTCTGCATTCCCACTAGCTGATCATGGAGTTTCCCTCTCATCGCTTCCAAAAGGAGCCACTTGTGTGCTGTTAAGGATGGCAGTAAACCATAATGTTGACAGTGGTAATTCAGATTGAGGAAGACAGAAGAATGGATGTTGGCTGCTTGGCTGTCCAGCTGCAGGACATCCGATGGAAATGGAGATTAGCACAGACCAAATCAGGAAGACCTATGGAGACCAGACAGAAAAAGAGCTTTTTGGAAACTGGAAAGAAAAAAATGCACTCTCTGCAAACAATTCCTATGTTCTATAAGCACAGGCTCCAAGCAAAGGGAAGGAGCTCTTGAACTCTTCCTAGAGCAGTGTTTTTCAACCTTTTTTGAGCCGCAGCACGTTTTTTATATTTACCAAATCCTGGGGCACACCACCAACCAAAATGACACAAAAGTACACTCTAACACAGTAAAACATATAGTTAATATGTTTTAAAATGTATTTATACACTCAGTGTGAAACCTGGGCCTGTTTCGATGAACAAAACATATATATGACTTCCTCTCACATATTTATACATGGCTATCATGTCTTCCCTCAGCCTTCTCTTCTTCAGGCTAAACATGCCCAGCTCTTCTAGAGCTTGTTCTCCAGACCTTTGTAAAATTTCACCCTGAGTGAAACTTGCTTCCACTTAACTATGGATGTCATGAAACAGTTCCTTAAAGGGGGGGGGGGGAACTCTCACAAAATCCAGTAAAATAGTTTTAAAAAACACACATTTCCGAGCGGAGAGGCTCAATTTGTTTCTTGGAAACCTGTGAGGGGGCTGCTAGGAGGCGGGAGAGTACCAATTTCCCACGGCACACCTGATGATCACTCACGGCACACTAGTGTGCCACGGCACACTTGTTGGGAAACACTGTCCTAGAGGATTGAATCAAATTTGAAGGGAAACCAATCACTGCAGACATGTCTGGCAGAAAATGCCTAATTGTGGATCTTAACCCATCCATTGAAAACCAAAAAATTATAGTTAAACAACTAAAGCTGGGTGTTACAGGGCTACTAGTTTTGGAGAGCCATAGGAACAAAAAAGGAGCTTGGGTGAAACCAAACTATCTAGTCCAGCATTGTGTTCCTACACAGTAAGCCACCTGCTCTCTATGTAAAGCTCGCAAACAGGACATCCTGTTGGAAAAATGTCAGCCAGGTCTTACCATTTCTTAGGAAAATGAATATAAACTTTCCCGTTCCTTTCCTCACTTGCATAGTGGTGATATTACCATTCTTTTCTCTTTTTCTTTTAAGGTAACCACCTCTTATCAGAATATCTTGACGAAAAGGAGAGATGCTTTGCAATGAGCTCCACTTCAATATGAGGCACTTCTAGGAATGCCTAGGTTTGGTTTTCTGTGTGTTTTTTAAAGTGATTTGCTGGAGAGAATCAGGTTCAACATTTAGAAAAAAAGAGGAAAGCAAAGCCTTCAGAACTTTCCTAATATATATTCTTGGAGTGGTGTTTAATACCGCTCCTTTTGTTTGTTTCGACAATGGATCTTATCTTTTGGTAAGGGCTGTGTTCAGGACTATTATTGCCCTATATAAAAGCCTCATCGTCTTTCTTTCCACTTGTTCAGCACACCAGAGTGGCATAGCAAATTTAATCGAAGAACGCAGCTCCAGGGAGAGTCTTTTGAGACTTTCCCCTTTTTCATAATGCTGTTATCTCTCCTTCCTTGTGTTGGGGATGCATAAAAATCACAAAAAAGTCATTCTGAGTATATTCTTCCTGATAATTATTGTCAGAATCCGAGATAAGTACCCTATGTGATGTAATGTGTGTCGGAACGGGCTCTCTGAATGCAAATCCGGCAACACTTATAGACCCAGACAATAGTAGCCCTGAACACCGGGGCCTGGTATTTTGCCACAGACAAGAGGCAGCTTTGATTTTTTTGTGTTTTGATAAGGCACAATCTGGGCGCTTTTATCTCAGCTGTTATATTTAAAGATGACATTCTAGCCTTGCTGCCTCATCTATTGTTTTGACCCTGATTATCTCCAAATGTTGTTGTTTAGTCAAACTCACCAGCTTAATGAAAGGCCTGCTCCCAATTTAGGGGAAATTATTTAAATGCAGAGTATCCTATACACTACGGTTTCCAAAAGAACTAGGTGGTTAATCAAAAGTTAATTGTATAATTCTCATGCAGATTAGGGCCTCTTGCAAACGAATCCCAGGTTGTGATTATTTTTAAAAAAAACAAGACGGGGCGAGAGCTGCAGGAATGCACATGGGTCTCCAGCCTGGTAAACAATCAGCGAAGGTTTAATTTGTGGTAAACAAAGTGATGATACACTGGGGGGATCCAAAGGAGACAAAAAGGTGAAAATAAATTAAAAAACAACACACAGATATGATCTTTTTGTTTTTTCGGCATCTTTTGAAAACATTAGCTAAATGAATAAAAAGTCATCCATTAATATTTACAGACAGCATCCTAGCAATATGTAAATTCATCCCAATACTATAATTACACTGGGAAAAAAGGAAATAAAATCCAAAGCCAGTACAGGATGCTGCCAGCAACCTATGCTGTTGCTCTCCTTACAATAATAAAGCAGCTATATAATGAGCAGTTTGATTAATGTACAGGCTGTTTTGGTATAGGACACCAAGCTGCTACAGCTACATTAAGCAGTGATGATGGGCTCCATTAGCACATGTCATTTGGGCAGGACAAACATTGAACATACACAAATAGAAAAAAGAGATCTAATGTGTGATTGGGGAAGAAACTCAGGAGAAAAAAATAATCATTAGGTAAGAAAAGAAACATTAACCCTCATTTCACAGCATTCTCTCCCACTGTGGCTTAATTCACAGCTGAATGACTTCCCTTGATGTGGATTTAATAACCAGACAAGCAGACCCAATCCAGAGTTTTTAAAAAGATTGTTCTAATATGAGAGTGTTTATTATGGATTAGAATTCTCTGCCATCATAAATGATACTGATTTATCAAACATGTTTTAAAGAAACCCATAGGTGCATTACTTTTTTTGTTGTGGTGGGATAGGAGGAATGGTTGCACAATGAGTCCAAATGTTTTTTCATTGCAAATACATTCTTCAAGCAACCATTAAGGTGATTGTTTATAGGTATATTCCTTGAAGACCAATATAGGAACCTAATAGACTTAGAAGCAGAAGATAAAGAAATGTCATTGTGTGTATGGGTGATACACCTCCCCCCATGTTACCAAGAAGACACCGACTCAAGTAGTTGGAGTAAAATATGGCCACAACTCATTTATTGATAACAGGAACAAGGGTTGGCAGCCATGCATGGGTCCTGGATCAGGGGTCAGACAACCGATACCACATCCCTGGGTGCCACCGGACACACTTGATTACCGTAAGCACGGCACCCCAGGCGGGTGGCCGTTATCCCCCCTTCCAACCACAATCCAGGAGCCATGTCACACACCCAACACAGAGTTGTGGCAAGATAAACACACAACAGCAAGAGCAGCTAACCAAATGCAGAGCAAGATGAACACCAAACAACAGCAAGATAAGCTAACAAATGCAGGGAGGGAGGGTGGAAAAGCTGCTGCAGGCCCAGTGCCTGCTGTTAGGCCTCGGGCAGCCTTAAGTAGGCTGCCCAGCAGAAGAGAGGGCTGGCCCCCACTATGAGCCAGGCCAGGGCGGGGCAAGCCCCACAATTGGCCAGCTGGCTCTGTTGGCGGGAAAATCTCCCGCCACCCAGGGGGCTTCTGGAAGGAAAAAGCCCCCTCCTGATCCAAAAATGGCGGCGAGGACACTCAGCACTGCAATCTGCTCAGCCCGGTTAAGTCGGGCCAAGCCATTTCTTTCTGCAAAAACAAGATTTGGAGCAGTTGTGCCAGAGACCATGAACTATTAATATATTTTAAAAATCAGAGTAAACCTAAAGAAGAACATTAAACCAGCCATTGTACTGGAATACAACACAAAGAACATCCCTGTAGAATTTAAAGATTATAAAAAAATAGATTTGAATGAGAAGCAAAAAGTAAGAAAGAGACAGAAGTAGTCGGAACCCTTAATGCAACATGCACAGGCACCAAAAATGACTATAACAATTAGTGGATAGAAATAGAATATGGCAACAAAAAAGGGAAAAAATAAGCAACCTCTTCCACAAGATCCATTAACACAAGGGAAATGTAAATCAGGAGTGGAAGTGCTCTATGACCAACAGGGAATGCATTACATGGTCAAGTATAAATAAACAATTTATTGAAGAACTATATAAAAGAGAAAAAAATGATAGATTATTTCAAGGAGGACTATTTGAAAATTAACCTACAATTTAAGAAATCATGCGGATTGCACACCATAGCTTTGAATTTGATAACTTCATCATCACTTTTAAGTGCTAAATGTGAGACTTCACTCATGAACTAAACACACTCAAAGGCAGGATAATTTATTTCAAAACTGTTGGATAAAATATCGATAGAACTACATTCTATTCTTAATTCCATTCTTACAGGCAAAAATTTGTGGTTGTTGGGATATTGTTGCTGCTGACATTTTGTTTAAGATGCTCAAACCATACTACCACACTGGCTCTCCTGTGTCACTGGGCTTCAAAAAAGAGTTCACACAATGTCTTGCTTTTTAAATACCCAAGCTCTATGGACCTTATCTCATTGGGGGCGAGGAGCTGGGAAAGCAGAGAAAACTGTCTTACTTCATTTCCTACCATCACAGTCAATTTTCTGAGATGGTCATCCATCCATCCCATGTTCTTTTCCCATTTTTTTCCTTTCTTTTATCATTTGGAGTAGGGTAGCATCCAACTCTTTTATCATTTGGGTAGGGTAGCATCCAACATTCTGGGCTTCGTTTCCATGCGCTGATGAAATGGAACCCCATCAAGTGACCTTACTTCATATGATGGCCTCCATGGGAGTCCATTTCTGAAAAACATGGAAACAGAGTCCTGAATGCGTATTATGAGGTCTTTAGTCAGTGTTTCTGAAACTTTGAGTCCTGACCCCAAATGGAGTCCCCTTGGCAACAGCAGACTTGACTGCGAATCCATGTTTAGCCATTTCCTTTTGGCCAATCTGGCTTTTTCAGTTTGGTCTGCTGGCTATAATATCAAGGTCTTCGGCGTCAGTATTTATGTCACAGCGGATAGGCAACAGAAATATAAGTTTAATTCCCCATCGGCCCAAAAATCCAGTCTCTGTTCGTGTGAATAATGAAACTCTCATTCAATTCACAAGGTAAATATATAACTTTGTATTGAATTGTATTTAACAATAACTGGCAAAACATCGAAAAACAACAGCCATCACAGCTACCTTTCTAAACATCCTTTCCTCACAGATATTAAATCCCAACTGACACTTTGTAACTGACATTCCTCAAGGTTCCATTTAGCAGTCTTGAGACAGCGCCATCTGGTGTCAAACATGTCACACTGAAGGTCATCTCAAACTGCGAAAATATATCTTGTGCTGACTCATGAATTGCTATTCAAAATGCAATAATCTGACACTCCTCCTTCATGAGCAACACAAGTACACACATTACTTATAATAACAATATCTTCTTACAAAATACATTTAATTTACAATTAGTCAATGCTTTTGTAAACATATCAGCCATATTCTCATCTGACTGGACATACACAGGATTAATAAAACCATCCTGTACTAACTTTCTAACATTTTGGTACCTTACCCCAATATATTTTGTTCTCTGCTTTAATCCTTCAGCATTTGATATTGCTATACAAGATTGAGAATCAGTAAATACAGATATCTTATCTTCAAAACTTTGGAACTCGTTTACTAGAGCCTTTATCCACTCTAGTTCTGTACAACAGTCAGACAAAGCAGAAAATTCGGCTTCTGCCGTGGATAAACAAACGTGTGACTGTTTACGAGATTTCCATGTCACTTGTATCCCATTAAAACTAATTAGATACCGGAACATGACAAGTTTTTTCGTTGTCACCAAAACTTGCGTCTGCAAACCCTTCATACCGCTTTCTTTTGGACAAATGTTTAGCTTTTTGTCACATGTTCCTTTTCAAATATCTTAACACTCGTTTTACAGCTTGCCAATCAGTCAACGTTGGTTCATTCACTCTCCTGCTTAGTACATTAGTGGCATAGGCGATGTCAGGCCTAGTCCAATTTGCCCAAATACAAGAGGCTCCCAACCACTGACCATTAATATTTACAGACAGCATCCTAGCAATATGTAAATTCATCCCAATACTATAATTACACTGGGAAAAAAGGAAATAAAATCCAAAGCCAGTACAGGATGCTGCCAGCAACCTATGCTGTTGCTCTCCTTACAATAATAAAGCAGCTATATAATGAGCAGTTTGATTAATGTACAGGCTGTTTTGGTATAGGACACCAAGCTGCTACAGCTACATTAAGCAGTGATGATGGGCTCCATTAGCACATGTCATTTGGGCAGGACAAACATTGAACATACACAAATAGAAAAAAGAGATCTAATGTGTGATTGGGGAAGAAACTCAGGAGAAAAAAATAATCATTAGGTAAGAAAAGAAACATTAACCCTCATTTCACAGCATTCTCTCCCACTGTGGCTTAATTCACAGCTGAATGACTTCCCTTGATGTGGATTTAATAACCAGACAAGCAGACCCAATCCAGAGTTTTTAAAAGATTGTTCTAATATGAGAGTGTTTATTATGGATTAAGAATTCTCTGCCATCATAAATGATACTGATTTATCAAACATGTTTTAAAGAAACCCATAGGTGCATTACTTTTTGTTGTGGTGGGATAGGAGGAATGGTTGCACAATGAGTCCAAATGTTTTTTTCATTGCAAATACATTCTTCAAGCAACCAATAAGGTGATTGTTTATAGGTATATTCCTTGAAGACCAATATAGGAATCTAATAGACTTAGAAGCAGAAGATAAAGAAATGTCATTGTGTGTGTATGGGTGATACACCTCCCCCCATGTTACCAAGAAGACACCGACTCAAGTAGTTGGAGTAAAATATGGCCACAACTCATTTATTGATAACAGGAACAAGGGTTGGCAGCCATGCATGGGTCCTGGATCAGGGGTCAGACAACCGATACTTACATCCCTGGGTGCCACCGGCACACCGCCGGTTACCGTAAGCACGGCACCCCAGGCGGGTGGCCGTTATCCCCCCTTCCAACCACAATCCAGGAGCCATGTCACACACCCAACACAGAGTTGTGGCAAGATAAACACACAACAGCAAGAGCAGCTAACCAAATGCAGAGCAAGATGAACACCAAACAACAGCAAGATAAGCTAACAAATGCAGGGAGGGAGGGTGGAAAAGCTGCTGCAGGCCCAGTGCCTGCTGTTAGGCCTCGGGCAGCCTTAAGTAGGCTGCCCAGCAGAAGAGAGGGCTGGCCCCCACTATGAGCCAGGCCAGGGCGGGGCAAGCCCCACAATTGGCCAGCTGGCTCTGTTGGCGGGAAAATCTCCCGCCACCCAGGGGGCTTCTGGAAGGAAAAAGCCCCCTCCTGATCCAAAATGGCGGCGAGGACACTCAGCACTGCAATCTGCTCAGCCCGGTTAAGTCGGGCCAAGCCATTTCTTTCTGCAAAAACAAGATTTGGAGCAGTTGTGCCAGAGACCATTAACTATTAATATATTTTAAAAATCAGAGTAAACCTAAAGAAGAACATTAAACCAGCCATTGTACTGGAATACAACACAAAGAACATCCCTGTAGAATTTAAAGATTATAAAAAAAATAGATTTGAATGAGAAGCAAAAGTAAGAAAGAGACAGAAGTAGTCGGAACCCTTAATGCAACATGCACAGGCACCAAAAATGACTATAACAATTAGTGGATAGAAATAGAATATGGCAACAAAAAAGGGAAAAAATAAGCAACCTCTTCCACAAGATCCATTAACACAAGGGAAATGTAAATCAGGAGTGGAAGTGCTCTATGACCAGCAGGGGAATGCATTACATGGTCAAGTATAAATAAACAATTTATTGAAGAACTATATAAAAGAGAAAAAAATGATAGATTATTTCAAGGAGGACTATTTGAAAATTAACCTACAATTTAAGAAATCATGCGGATTGCACACCATAGCTTTGAATTTGATAACTTCATCATCACTTTTAAGTGCTAAATGTGAGACTTCACTCATGAACTAAACACACTCAAAGGCAGGATAATTTATTTCAAAACTGTTGGATAAAATATCGATAGAACTACATTCTATTCTTAATTCCATTCTTACAGGAGGCAAAAATTTGTGGTTGTTGGGATATTGTTGCTGCTGACATTTTGCTTAAGATGCTCAAGCCATACTACCACACTGGCTCTCCTGTGTCACTGGGCTTCAAAAAAAGAGTTCACACAATGTCTTGCTTTTAAATACCAAGCTCTATGGACCTTATCTCATTGGGGGGGGGCGAGGAGCTGGGGAAAGCAGAGAAAACTGTCTTACTTCATTTCCTACCATCACAGTCAATTTTCTGAGATGGTCATCCATCCATCCCATGTTCTTTTCCCATTTTTTCCTTTCTTTTATCATTTGGAGTAGAGTAGCATCCAACTCTTTTATCATTTGGAGTAGGGTAGCATCCAACATTCTGGGCTTCGTTTCCATGCGCTGATGAAATGGAACCCCATCAGAAGTGACCTTACTTCATATGATGGCCTCCATGGGATTCCATTTCTGAAAAACATGGAAACAGAGTCCTGAATGCGTATTATGAGGTCTTTAGTCAGTGTTTCTGAAACTTTGAGTCCTGACCCCAAATGGAGTCCCCTTGGCAACAGCAGACTTGACTGCGAATCCATGTTTAGCCATTTCCTTTGGCCAATCTGGCTTTTTCAGTTTGGTCTGCTGGCTATAATATCAAAGGTCTTCGGCGTCGAGTATTTATGTCACAGCGGATAGGCAACAGAAATATAGAAGTTTAATTCCCCATCGGCCCAAAAAATCCAGTCTCTGTTCGTGTGAATAATGAAACTCTCATTCAATTCACAAGGTAAATATATAACTTTGTATTGAATTGTATTTAACAATAACTGGCAAAACATCGAAAAACAACAGCCATCACAGCTACCTTTCTAAACATCCTTTCCTCACAGATATTAAATCCCAACTGACACTTTGTAACTGACATTCCTCAAGGTTCCATTTAGCAGTCTTGAGACAGCGCCATCTGGTGTCAAACATGTCACACTGCAGGTCATCTCAAACTGCGAAAATATATCTTGTGCTGACTCATGAATTGCTATTCAAAATGCAATAATCTGACACTCCTCCTTCATGAGCAACACAAGTACACACATTACTTATAATAACAATATCTTCTTACAAAATACATTTAATTTACAATTAGTCAATGCTTTTGTAAACATATCAGCCATATTCTCATCTGACTGGACATACACAGGATTAATAAAACCATCCTGTACTAACTTTCTAACATTTTGGTACCTTACCCCAATATATTTTGTTCTCTGCTTTAATCCTTCAGCATTTGATATTGCTATACAAGATTGAGAATCAGTAAATACAGATATCTTATCTTCAAAACTTTGGAACTCGTTTACTAGAGCCTTTATCCACTCTAGTTCTGTACAACAGTCAGACAAAGCAGAAAATTCGGCTTCTGCCGTGGATAAACAAACGTGTGACTGTTTACGAGATTTCCATGTCACTTGTATCCCATTAAAACTAATTAGATACCGGAACATGACAAGTTTTTTTTCGTTGTCACCAAAACTTGCGTCTGCAAACCCCTTCATACCGCTTTCTTTTGGACAAATTTTTAGCTTTTTGTCACATGTTCCTTTCAAATATCTTAACACTCGTTTTACAGCTTGCCAATCAGTCAACGTTGGTTCATTCACTCTCCTGCTTAGTACATTAGTGGCATAGGCGATGTCAGGCCTAGTCCAATTTGCCAAATACAAGAGGCTCCCAACCACTGATCTATACAATGTTTGATTGTCAAACATTTCACCTCTATCAAGCTTTAAAAATCTGGTACCATTGAGTTGCTACTGTTTTACACAGAGTCAATCTTGTTCTCTCAAGTAACTCAAAAATTTTGTCTTTTTGATCTAGACAAATATCTTTTTCAGTTCTAGTTACATTTACGCCTAAGTATTTCTGGACTTCTCCAAGATCTTTTACAGTCATACTTGAGTTTAGTCCCTTAAAAACTTGTTCCACATCCCTTTCGGATGGTGCTAGTACTAAGAGATCATCGACAAACACCAAAACAAATGTTTGCTTTTTAGACTCTTTTCCTTTCTTATATAGACATGTATCTACACTGCTTCTTTCGAAGCCAAGACCCTTTAACTTTTCGTCTATACACTGGTTCCAGCATCTCGCTGCTTGCTTTAGCCCGTATAATGCTTTCCGTAGTCGATACACACCAGTTGGAGTATCTTTTTCAAAACCAGGTATTGCTCTCATATATACATTGTCAGTCAGCTCTGCGTTTAAATAAGCTGTGGCAATGTCAAAGTGCCTTATAACATACTTTCTTTGCACACCGATGCCTAAAGCAGTCCTAATTGTTTCAGGTCTAATCGTTGGAGCATATACCTCATCATAATTTTGATTGTAAATTTGACCAAAACCTTGTGCAACCAATCTTGCTTTGTACAATAATGAACCATCAACTTGTGTTTTCCTTTTAAATACCCACTTGCAACCAATTACCTTTACATCTTTGGTTACATCTGCTTGTTCTAAAACATTTAACGAATGAAGTGAATCATATTCCCTCTTCATTGCTTTTACCCAACAATCACGTTCATTTTTCGGTCTACGCAATGCTTCAGCGTAAGAATTAGGATCTTTCCACTCTATACTTCCTATTTGCGTGACTTGATACTTGGCTGGTGGAATCCCTTTAGTGATACGTGTGGATCTCCTAGGAATCTCATCCTTAGTCTCCTCCACATCCCTAATCTCCTCTTGACAATGTCCATCAACCTCTGTTACAGATTTGGACACTAAGTCAGAGTTTGTGGCGCAAAAATCATGAAAATTACTTTCTTCAGATTGTTCCTTGCTTTCTTCCACATTTGCCTCATCTAATACCTCTACAACTTCAGATTCATTCTTTACTCTAGAAACACTTGGGGTTATGAACACTTCAGTGTTCGCATGAATTCTATCCCAATTAGTATTATTTTCGAACTTTACAGATCTGGAGACTGTGATCTTCTTCCCTGGAGAAGAGCCATTCCAAAATCTATAGCCTTTCGTTCCACCTTCATATCCAATAAATTGCATCTTTACCCAATGCTGATCTTTTTTGTCTCTTTGCTGTATAGGAATTAAGACATTTGCATGCGCACCAAATACTTGAAAATGATCCACCTTTGGATGTCTTCCATAAAACAAATAGAATGGGATTTCATTTACACTTGAGGTCCATAACCTATTCAGCACGTAATTGGCAGTGTTAGCTGCTTCTGCCCAAAAACCTTTGGACATTTGTGCATCCTCAAGCATTGATTTTACCATGGTTTGAATTACACCTAAGCGACGCTCTGCAATTCCATTTTCTTTTGATACACACGGATTTGTTTTCCTATGCCAAATTCCTTTATCCTTAAAAAATTCTTAAGTCTTTCATTCACAAATTCACCTCCTCTATCAGATTTAACTTGTTTAACAGTCAAATCAGGAAATTGGTTCTTCACAAAATTGTACCATTCAATAAATTTTTCATACACCTGAAATTTACCTTTCAGAGGGTAAACGAAGCCAAATCGAGACCTATCATCTACTATTACTAGTAGAAATACATTCCTCCAATACTCTTTGGAAAAGGTCCAGCTAGATCCATGTGCACTAACTGTAACTTAGTTGTTACTCTATCACTCCTTTTGGCAACAGGATAAGCCTTTAACTTTGTTTTGTTACAGACAGCACACTCTAAATAATTTCTGCATTCTGGTATTTGAATGCCTACTAGCTGTGCAGTCTTTCTAATCATATTATAGTTCATGTGGCCAAACTTCCTGTGTAGCATGTGCAGACATCTGTCACCATGCAGAGGTTTCCCTTCCAAACTCTGAATACTATTTGTAGACATTTTATTACTAGCATTCATTCTATAGAAACCATTTTGAAATTTTACTTCCTTATACATACCTGTATTTTTATTACTCATTTTACATAACTCCCCTTCAAACACAATGGATAAACCATGGTCTGCAAGTTGTTTCACCCTAGAACATTGTGTTCTAGCTCAGGAACTAAATAAACATTGTCTAACTTTAGACTAAGTTGACCAATTTCAACTTCTCCCTTTGTTAAAACCTTGCACCTTTGACCATTGGCTAGACTCACACAACTTTGCATAGAACCAGATAAAGGTTCCTTCTCTGCTAACAATTTACTATCCTTAACAAAACTCTTTGCACTCCCAGAGTCAATAATCCAGGGTACCTGAGGAATAAAATCATTGTTACATTGTAAACTCATCAACAGACAGCCTGAATCAGAGTCTTTTCTTGAATTGTTGATCTGTTCTTTCTTGCTCTGTGCTGATTCACTCTTCTTAAACTTGTTCTGATGACATTGTCTAGCTTTGTGTCCTCTTTTATTACAAATGTAACAGATGATGTCACACTGGATTGTCTCTTTCCTCTTCATATTGAAGCCTTTGTTGACCGTCTTCTCCGTTGAAAGTTGCTGGGCATTTCTTCTGTAACAAGCCCAGTTCTCCAATCTAGTCGAAACTAAGTCGAAGTTGATGTCCTCTTCTTTCACAGATTGCATGGAGTCAATGAATGAGTTGTAGCTCTGCCCCAAACTGCTTAGTAGAATTAAGCCTCTCTGATCTTCTGTAAAATTGGTGCCCCTTGCTGCTAAATCATTAAATAGGCTCAGCATTTTACTCAAATGAGTCTCTCTGGCACAATCTTCCATTGACAGAAGCTTCAGTGAAAACAGTTCTCTGCTCAATAAAACTTTTGAGCCTCCAGTAGCCTGCTGATACAGCTTTTCAAGCCTTTTCCAACAGTCAGCGGCTGTTTCTTCCAGAGCTAAATATGTGAGGTGCCTATCGTCAACTGACAGGATGATGGTAGCCCTTGCCTTGCCATCTTTCAACCTTTCTGCATCAGAAATAGGTCGATGTGTTAAGCAAGATAACAGCTCCTCCTTTGCCAAAACTGCTCGCACTTTGGTAGCCCATATTAAATAATTTGAGCTGCCTCTGAGTTTTTCTAAATGATGCTGTGCTCCAAATAATGCCATCTTTCTTCACACTACAGATGCTCCTGGCAAAAATTCACTTCAGCTTTTTTTCTCTAACACTGAGGTAAACAGCGACTTCTGCTGCAATTTGCAGTGTTATTCAAAAACTTTTTCTATGAATTATGGGTTATGTAGTATCTCTGTGCCTCTGCAATTCTGGATTCTGGGTTCTGGGTTCTGGGATCTGGGCCCATAACCTCTTCGGCGTCGAGTATTTATGTCACAGTGGATAGGCAACAGAAATATAGAAGTTTAATTCCCCATCGGCCCAAAAATCTCAGTCTCTGTTTGTGTGAATAATGAAACTCTCATTCAATTCACAAGGTAAATATATAACTTTGTATTGAATTGTATTTAACAATAACTGGCAAAACATCGAAAAACAACAGCCATCACAGCTACCTTTCTAAACATCCTTTCCTCACAGATATTAAATCCCAACTGACACTTTGTAACTGACATTCCTCAAGGTTCCATTTAGCAGTCTTGAGACAGCGCCATCTGGTGTCAAACATGTCACACTGCAGGTCATCTCAAACTGTGAAAATATATCTTGTGCTGACTCATGAATTGCTATTCAAAATGCAATAATCTGACAAAAGGCCCACCCATCACAGTTTTTTTTCTCCAAAGTGGGACCACGTGGCAGCCAATAATGGCTCTTCCTCCCCTATACAGCATCACAGTTTATTTTTTTTAATTTTCCTTTATTTTCCTATATTTTCTTGATTTTTTTTATTTAGTGGGACTGACTGGGAGTTGGGGACATGTGAGATGGGTGAGTGGGGTGCGCGTGTACATTTGGGGGCTTGGAGAGTCACCCTTTTAGCTTTCTTTTCTCCTTCCCTTACTCTCCTTCAGAAAATACTTCTAAAAGATAATAATTATTAGTAATCCCAGCAAACAAAAAGAGAATAATCATTCTCAGAAAACTACTATTTACCTCTCATATATAGCAAAAAGTAGAAACAGTTTTAAGGCAGCATGAAACCCAAAGCAGAAAGGAGATTGAAGCATCCCATTTCAGACAGCACCTGCAGTAGAGAAAAGAGAGGACTTTTTTAAGGAAGCCAGGGAGGATAGCTCCAGGTGATCGCTCTTCCTTCCCCGGGCCTCCTTAAAATGCCTTGGAAAGCTGTGTGCATGCTGCAGGGAGAGAGAGCATGTGTGCATGTCTCTTTTGAGTAGAAAAAGTTTCAACAAAGCATTAAACCCAGTCTCCTCTACAGACAGAAGGGAAAGGATCACAGAAAGAGTGGTATCTTAACTCCGATGCTTTTAATCCAGATTTTAATGAAGGATATAAGGACAAACGATGCCTAAAATGATGGGAAGGGGGGCCTGGGAAGTCCCCCCCCCCCAATAATGTGCAGGATAGGGTGCTTTCTTAACCCTGTTGCTGATACCCAGATTCCCTTGAAGGGAAACAAGGAAAAGGTCCCAGGAAAGGTGCTTTCTTAACCCTGTTGCTGATACCCAGACTCTTTTGAAGGAGGAAAAAGGAAAGGCTCCCAGGAATTGAAAGGGGAGCCTTGTAAGCAGGCATGTAGCCAAAGGGGGGGGCTAAGGGGGGCTTCAGCCCCCCCCCCCAAATTCTCAGGGTGGTCCGCGAAAAGGCCTTACTGGTACATTATTTAAACTGTTACGTGCATTTAAATCATGATCTGATCACCATGCTCATTATATCCCACATTAATGGGGTTATTGGGATAACAATACAAAAGGTTTGCTAGGGTAGACCCTCTTCCACCCAGTCTCAGCCCCGAACCAAATTAACCCCCCCGAATCAAAATCCTGGCTACGGCCCTGCTTGTAAGTTTTCCATTACCACCAATGGACCAGATCTAGCTGTATTTTTTGGGTGAGGACCAAAAAAGGCTATCCAGCTACCGGCCCATTTTCGGAAGACATGCGAAAACGAATATAGGGGTCTACCAGAATCCAGCCAGCAAATATGGATCAAGGTTCAGCTGAAATTCACAAACCTAGGCAAAAGTAGATCTTTTAGACTTTTACACAAATTGTTAGCAACAGCATGCAGTGTTTACAGTGGACTCTGCAAAAAGTTGTTTAACTGTACTTCATAAAAGGGGAAATCAGCCTGTGTAGCAAGCCTCACAAATGCAAATTAAGAAGCCCTTGTGATAGTTCTTAGAGTAATTTTTAAAACACTATTTCAACCCTATGTATTTTTCTTGTAGTGAATTGGCTTTCAAGAAACTGCAGTGTAGGGTTTTGTTTTCCACCTCTACCAAGTACCTTGGCTCAAGGTACTGGGTTGATGTAGCTTCCAATGTTCTGGTAATCAGACAAGATGTCCCTTTGTATTTATGCTAGAAACTTGGAAATCAGACTGCTCCAAGATAATCAGGTTGTTAAAGACTTTGGGAAAACAAATTAAATGGCACAATCAAATAGTAAAATTGTAGGATTTGGCAGACTAGAGCTTGGAGCATTCTGGTTGAATGTTATCACATTCTTTTTTTAAAAAAAATCTATATTCCCATTTGCCTTCCAGCAGCTGCTGTTCCATACCATTCAAGATAGCATTAAGTGGAAACTTTTGCTTGTAGGCCTAAACAAATGTCAATTTGGACCCCAGCATCTCATTCTGAGTTGCAGCCTAATGGATAAAGAAACTTTTAGCAACATCATTTGGCCTGATTTTCAAATCAACCAATATCAAATATGCACAATGAAAATCATTTTCAGAGCTCGGACTCACTAAAACATGCGTTTTTCAGCTCAGTGTTTTTCATCAATGTAATCCTTTGTGAATACGAGCACTGTTGATATTTCAGGAAATTTGGTTTGCAAGAGCCCTACACATTTCATAAGGCAGTGGAAGTACAATCCTCCTACGCCCCCGCTCCCCCCCCCTTTTTTTTAAGTGTTCATGTTATGAAACTGATTTATGTTTATACAACATATACTTGGAAATAGTTCATAGGCTTCTGTTTTAACAGGCAAGTCCAAAGTAACTTCAATGTATTATGGCAAAATATATTATGAAATTGCTTTAATCTGTAGAGACACTTCAGTGATGCATAAACCCTACCCATTAAACTCATTACATTTTTGATAATAGAACTCCCTCTGCAACCAAGACAAAATTGTGATTGAACATTCAAAAATATTTTTTAGGAATACATCAAGGGCCTAAGCTGGAACTTGTTTGCCACATCCCCCTGAAAAAAAGATCTCATATTCCACAACGTACTGCAAATCCTTTGATATAAATAAATACATTCAATTTTACTTTCCAATTAAAAGCATATGCCATTTATATTTTAATACATTTTCCTAATAAACTTGTAAAATATTAGATCTGAAATCAATTTTCTGCTAAGGCCAGGTTTCCTTTCTTGACATTTTTTGGAAACCTAGATTCAGATAATATTTATATCAGAGTTAACTTCTAGGAATCTCAAATCAACTACATCATATTCATGGTCAGAAGAAATGGCAAGTACAATTAAGTCTTCTCATCTGCCCCTTCATGACAGGAGCTATCTTGGAGGTGAGCACAGAGGGGCAGGCAGTCCTATCAACAAAGTTGGCTCCTCCTGTCAGGTCCCAGTCATTCTGTGTCTGCTGCAAACTGAGGCATAGAAGGAGACATAGAAAGTGAAAGTGAAAGTCTTTGCAGTAAAGTGAGGAGCAGTTTAATTTATTTTTGAAAGGAAAGAAAAGAAAAGGAGGTCTCGGGGTATGAATTTTGGGAAAAGGGGGGATGGAACGTTTGGTAAATGGAAAAAATACTATCTAGGGAGGGGAGAAATAGAAAGGGATAGCCCTAGTATTAAAAAAAGATAAAAATAAAGGTAGAAAAAACAGGGAAGCTGGGGTGGGAAGGCAAAAGGTGAAGGAGGGGGGGGGGGAGAGTCAAAAAAATAAAAATAAGAAGTTCTTAGTTGTTGACTGCCAATTTTTTCCTGTTAAGGTTATTGAACTCTTTGATGTTAATTGTAGTTATTCTCTCCGTCATTTAGTACTTGTGTCTTTTCCTTTTTAATTCAAAAAATTATTTAATAAAGTCCAATCCGTGGGGCAATTAGGTTTGCCTTGGTGTGTTTTCAAAAAATACGTTAATCTATCCATATTCATTATGTCCAAGATCTTTAATTTCCACTGTCTTTAATTCCATGAATTCTTTTCCAATATAATTTAGCAGTTCTACATCCCCACTGCATGTGAAAGAAAGTTCCTGTTTGACTCTCACATTTCCAACAGCAATCTTTAATATTTTTATAACATTTGGTCAATTTTTGTGGTGTAATGTACCACTGGTATATCGTCTTGTACCAATTTTCCCGGAAATCAATTGAATATGTATATTTTAGTCTTTGTATATCTTCGTTATTGTTTTGTTTTCAACTGACAATATTTTATCCCATATTGTGTCTTTTTCTGAAAAGCCTAATTTTTATTTTTATGGTAGTATTCTTGAATTTGTCTGTATAGGAACCACAGTATATTCTTATATAGTAAATTTAGTTCTTGGAATTTTATTGTATGGGTAACCTTTTGTATTCTTAACATTTCTTTGTATGTAGGCCAATTTTCTCTGCCCCGTTCTCTTCTAATGATTGCTTCCAGGAGTGAAATTCACAGTGGTGTTTTTGGTAGAATTTTGGTTTATAATTTTTAGTGTTAAGTATGTTTGAATAAATGTAGATTGTTGTACCATCTTTATATATAAAATCTCAGCCTGCATATGTTTGTGCTCACAAAACTTGAAAGGTAGTTGGACAATTGACTTGACATTCCAACACAACATTGCATTCCAATACACGTGTGTTTTAATGGTAAAATACATTTTTGACATTTCTGTTGTATGCCCAATACTCACAGCCCATTTCACCATACAATCCTTAACTTGTTCTTCCTCCATCGACCACTACAGCAATTTTTCATAAATTTTGGTCATTAATTTCATCTCTGTATTCATTACTTTATCCCAAAAAGTATTTTTATTCATAAAACCTTTTTTTCTTATTTTTGTTAAAACTTTATCCTATTTGTCTGCATTGGAACCATGAGATTTTTTTATCTATTTCTTTAATTTCTTCTTGTGATTTAAGTATAACTTCCCTGTTATTTTCAAAGTCCAAAGTTTTTCTCTATTTTTGTTTTCTTTTACCATAGATATGCATGCCAGCCAGCTCTCAAATCAAAGCCTTCAAATGTTAGGGTCCGAATATATTTTACCGTTGTTTATTCTTTCACTCAGGCCATTCCACATGCTTCATAGAATAGTCTTAGGTCTGGTAAACCAAATCTGTTGTTATTGAGCCTGAGGTTGAAAGAGAGGAGTCTGTAGTTAGAAACGCAAAACGGTCTACTTGTGAGAAAGAGTCAGATGAGGAGCAAGAAAGGAAGAGATTAAGGCAAATACTTAGCGATTCTTCTGGGGAATGAAACGTTTCTGGGTTTTTCGGAGGATGATGGGAGTGGGGATGAGGAGCAGGCAATAGGAGTGTGCAGAAGTGTTTATTTTTTATTATGGGATTGAGGATTGAATGTGTATTGAAATGTTTAGATGTTTAGGGAAGGTGCACTTCTTCAGTGAAGGCCTGTTTGGGGAAGAGTTGCCATAGCAACATGGCTGAGGCAGAGGTGGGAGGAGTCAACAGCTTTCTGCCACAGCCAAGAATAGAATTCTGGGAAGTTTGAATTTTGACGGTTTAACTGTCAGCCCAGCTCTAGGAGAGCAGGTTCTGAGGGCAGTCTGTTTTTTGGAGCTGTAGAGAGACAGTTCTAGTAGGCTGAGCTTCGAGCCAGTCTGTTTTGTATAGAGCCTGAGGGCTAGAGATAGGCAAGGTGCCTATAGGAGGGAGAGGGTCTGTGTGTGAGATAGTTACATACTGATCTAACTGAGTAATAGTAACAGTCAAACATTTTAAACTTTGTATCTTCTACAATACCAATGTAACCATGATGAGTTGAGCCTCTAAGAAGTTATAACGTATCCATCACGCTTTTGTGCCAAGCTATAAATAAACTGTTATTGTTCTTTTCATCAACAACCTCTCTCTGTTCCGTATTTTAAAAGTCCAGCCTCAGAGTAAAGCAAGACAGGAAAGTGTTTTTAACCTGTCTTGTTACACAGTTTGAAGTCCCACAATAATTGGTGATAGACCCTCCTAGATAACTGATAACAACAACAGTCCTCACAATCTGTGGCTAATCTGGGGGATCCTTAAATTAAAGTTATACAACACCCTTTTACATTAGGTCAGATACGTAGTGACCTCATCATTACAAATTGGTGGCAGCGGTGGGATCAGTAAAAGAGGGTCCACCCTGTCCAGCCGGTTCATTTGAATAGCCTCTTCACAAGGAGGTATGGATGAGTGGTCACAGAGAACTGAAGGTGACTCTAGTGAGATGAATTTTTCTGATGTGGAACAGATACGGGATATCTGTTTAGAACCCACCAGCAGTGATTTGTTTGCGGGGTTCATAGGAGATTTATGTTCTTTGATTGCGCATTCTCTTGGGAGGACTCCCTTTCGCCCTGGTGCCTGGTATATTCACCCGTGATATGTCACAGCCTAAGGTGCACGTATGTATGTATTAATTATATATATTTTCGATACAGTGCTTTGCTTGTGTGCCAGTTTTACCTGTATTGTTAAATAGCTCTGCTCCTTTGTTTACCCGTAATGGAAATGGGACTCATGGGGACTGCTGGGGAGAGTTAAGTCGCCGCAGGAGACGTATTGCCTGTAGCCAGAGACAAAGGGCGGCATGGGCAGAAATGTTAGCAGCTGCAATTAAGCCCTGAGGAGGACTGAATAAAGGGGGCTTGCAATTAACCATTGGTTGCAGCTGGCAAGGATTTGTTCTTGAGTCAAGTAAAAACCTTGGATCCAGTCACAAAAAGCACAGGTGCTCTGAGCAGATGTAAACAGAGACCCAAATAGTCGATTGTCAATAAATGGATCCTGACGCTACGTAAAGTGCGTCCCTACGGAGCTTCCAATGTGCCGCGGAAGCAGATCGCCCAATGTTCGTAATCCACAGTGTATATGGCTCCCACTCTGTAGTCTAAGAAGATAGAAAATTTTGTTTAGTGTAGCCCAAGATGCCGTAATTCTGGTGATCCGTTTGTCCAAAATGTGTCGCCCCCCTAGGGCCGTGGCTCACGACCTCCCTGGATAAACCACACAATGACATGGGTACAACCGGGTTTTATTGTGCAGGAAACAGTAGAAAGCTTGAAGGCATATATAGTGCCTTTAAAGTAGCAGGCAAGGTCTACAGGTGGATATGATCCTGTAGTTCGGACCACAAGCCGGATGCCAGCAGCAAGAGGGAAGGCCTATGGCGGAGTCCCCTCCGGATCAGCAAACGTTGCGGCTCGGAAAGCACAGATTTCAAAAGTAGAAAAGTCTCTTAGGAGTTGCGGCAAAGCCAGGCGCGCTCGGGGGCGCTGGTCAAGGCAGGCTGGTGGGGAGGGGCTGGCTTACAGGATCCCAGGCCAGACGCTGTGGAGCCCCTGGAAAGTATCCCAGCCGAGGCAAGGAGGCTGGGATAGCTGGCTTTACGGCAAGAGTCTCTTTAGAATTCCAGCCGAAGCAATCGGCTGGGATGGCCTCTTTGATGGCACAGGTCTTTTAATGGGAGACCTCTCTGTAGCAGGAGACAGGGACAGCTGTAGCAGTCCACGGAAGGTGCTGCGGATTTCCTGCCGAGGCAAGGAAGCAGGAACCGCGCTTTCAGTAACAGAGGAACCAGCAACCTTCCGGGGATCCCAGCGGAGACAAGGAGGCGGGAAGCAGCGCATTCAGCAGCCGAGGATCCAGCAACCTTGAGGGATTCCCTGCCGAGGCAAGGAAGCAGGGACAGCGTCCCATTAACGGAGAGTCCAAACACTGTAACAGCTGCAAGCTTCCTCCTCAGGTTACGACGGTGACCTGGGGTGCAGGCATAGCACGGCCGAACCGCTGGTGAAGCAGGAACAAGCTTTGGTGGAGCAGAGCCGAACCAGCCAGAGTTGGCTGGATGGCCCTCGCTGGAAGGGAAGGCCCGACCGGCCTCCCCCCTAGTTCATCTTGGATGCGATGTTGGTAGAAGACAAAAGTTTGAGGGTGCACGGGGCAATTATAGCATCCTGAAAGTGCGTCACATGTCAAAGCCCATGATGGATGATCCTTAGCATGTTGATGTGATCTCAGGCCTCTCAGAATGCAAGCCTCATTACTGGGGGCCATCTGGCTGAAGGGAGGCATTCTCTCAGCTGCTTTCATTATCAACTGCCGGGGCAACCCGGCCTTGGAGGCTCTGTTATGATTGCCTCCCCTTAGGTTCACACAGGCCAGGTCAGAAGGGCTCGAGCACAGTTCACAAGCAGGACAAGCTGTTACAGAAAGTAAGTTTTGATTACCTTGGCTGAGGGGCTGCGCAGGCCAAGATGCTGCCTGAAGCGGCTGAAGTGTGACAAAACATGAGGGCCGCGACTCGGAGGGAGCCGGGGGCCCCAAGCAATCGAGCACCAAATCGTCAATCCATTGCTTATCTCTATGCAATTTCCCCTCAGTCTAATACATTGTTGTGGGGGGAACAAAGATGAATATGATAAATAACCCTCCACTGTAGGGTCCCAGGGCTGCTGGCCAAAGTATCATGGCTTGAATGATGTATATTCCTCGATGTGATGACGTAGTTGCTCAGGAGCTGGAAAGTCCTCACAAGTAAATAGCCAAATGGTCGCTGCCGATTGCTACTGTGGTGAAGACAGTCAGGGAGGACAATGCCGAAGCGGGGGATCTGCGCGTAGTAGTAGGATTCAGTGTATCACGGGAGGAGAAGGAAAAAGGCTTCTTTCGCGGGTGTGTATCCAAAATAGAAGTACAGTTTTATTCGTGAGGTATCCAAAGATAACAGGACATCGTAAAAAAGCACCAATAGCAGTAATGACAATCCAATGTGCCCAGTAAAGTCCAGGAAGGACCTTACTTGGACATAGTGCCAAATATGGCTTCATTAGGGCAAAGGATTATAGATGAGTTGAAGATGTCCAAAGGTCAATTCAATGAAGTAGTCATAGAAAGATCAAATAGTAAGGAATCAATAGTATCACAAGCAGGGTATGTCCCATGGATGACCAAATGGAATTCTGGACAGTGGTATTGTATTTCGTGGGTTTCCGCTTCTTGGTATCCTGTCTTTGGCTGCTCCACCTTAAACCCCTTCTGTGCTCTGCTGCTCCTTGGTTTTGGATTCTGGATTGACCTGACTTCACTGCTTCGTTTGCATTCCTCCTGGCTGGATTAAAGGACCTTTGCGACTTTTCTACTTCATCTGCATTCCTCCTGGCTTGACTAAAGGACCATATGATGCTTCTTCTCCGTTTGCATTCTGCTTGGCTGGTTGTGACTTTTTGTGCACACTCTCTCAGCCCTACTTCTGTTGCAAAGAAGTGAGAACTGGGCGTGTACTTTGTGTTGGATTTCCTTATCAACTTGCTGTGCTTCTAGGCTCATTTGAGTCACAGTAAGGAAGTTTGAGCCTCTTGTAAATAAACTCTAACTGCTAGCTTTACTGTGCCTGGCTTCTTAAGGTGGTCTGGATCATGACAATATCCTCCTTTAAAAAAACTTTAACCATTGTTTTTCCCTTTGCCATATAAATTTGTTCAAGTCTTTGTTCCATGTTTTAAAATAATAGTTATTTCTTATTACTGGTAATGTTTGAAAGAGAAAAAGCATTATTGGTAGTACAATCGTTTTGATTATTGCAATTCTGCCAATTAGTGATAAATTCAAGTATTCCACTTTTACAAATCTTTTAAAAATTTCTTTCCATTTTATTTCATAAATAATTTTCAAAATTTGTGCATTGTGATTGTTAGTCCTAAATATTTTATTTTATTTGATACACTCACCCCAGATTTTTCTTCTAGCTATTCTTTCTTCATTTTTCTTGTGTTTTTAAAAAGTATACCCTTTACATCTCCTTCCACTCCAGGCAGTTTAAGGCTTAAGGCCTGTTTAAATAAGAATGCCTTTGCCTGCTATTGAAAATCAAGCAAAATGGAGGCCAACTAAAAGTATAATGCTATTAAATGTTAATAATAATAATAATAAACTTTATTTATATTCTGCCCTATCTCCCCAGGGAGGCTCAGGGCAGATTCCAACATGCAATGGCAAATATGTAATGCCTCTATAAAACAAAGAAATACCAACATAAAATACCAAAAAACCCCACATATGAAAACAATATAAAACCTAACATCAATAAATAATCCACTTTTGTTTATCTTCCAGGAGTCCTTCTCTTCCAGCATTTGTGCTCTCTGACTTTCTGCCCCTTGGCAGTAACTGCCCAAGAATAATGCGAAATTGTGTCATGGTTTTGAATATGAAGAACGCAGTATTCAAATGAGATCTGGAGCTCATTTTCCATGTTGATCTGAGGCACTATTTGGATGGAAGCTGTTAGAAATGTCTATAAATAGGAAGGGGCCATAGGGGCACGACACTTGATGTATGCTTGGGTAGAGTTTATAGCTTCAGGATTTCAGCTGAAACTAAGACAAGGGCACACAGACAAGAGAGGTCGAATTTACACTGGGAAAGTGAGAATAATATTAAAAGGAACAGCAGGCATCTAAAACATGTAAATGAATCAACAGTACATTTATTATTATCTCTAGATGAAGTACATTTCAGTATAACCTCCTGTAGAATTTTTAGAGATGGAAATAATGTTACAAATGACAAATGTTACATGTCTTAAATAATGCAGGAAGCTATGTTGGTTTACCAGTGAGGGAAAGATCCAACAATAGTGGTAACATAACTAAAATATTTCAGGGTAGTGAGCAAGATTTCAAGTTGACCTGAACTCTTCCTTCAACTGACTGGAAGGTGTAAAATGGGGTAGACTGTGTAGACTATTTAATGTAGACGAAACAGCTAAAGTGGAAGCAATGTAGCTAGCAGCTTAAATTAAATTCATGTAAAAACACCTAATATTGCACAGTCACAAAAATGAATGTTGTCTACTCCAAAATATTTTTAAAAAACAGCAATATGTTGGTTCAGTCTCTAGCACTCTTGAAAAACAGAAATAACCCAAATAACAAAAGTTTGAAAGCATCTAGAGATTTTAAGTTGGCTTTTTAAAATGTTGCATTGTTGGATTCTATGGTGTGTGTGTGTGTGTGTGTGTGTGTGTGTGTGTTTTGGGGGGTGTTTCGAAACAGAATTGGGCATCCAGTCACCATCAAGATGAGGTCAAACTCATGGTGTGTCCCTCGGATGTCAGAGAGACAGGCTCAGACTTGCTTAAGTTGCCTATATCTGTTGAAAGGGAGTCAATCCAGAATAGTTTGTTGCACTTACTCTAAAAACACCAGATTCTATTTGATCCTGGAAGCAATTAGGAGGAAAAATAAGCCTTATATTAAGAGGATTAAGTGAATATCATGTAGTGATTTGAGCGTTGGACTAGGACTCTAGAAGACCAGGATTCAAATACATGTGCCGTGATGGAAATCTACTGATGATCATTGGCAAACCAAACTCTCTTAGCCTCAGAGGATAAAAGGCAAATCCCTTCTAGACAAACTTCCTAAGAAAACCATGTGACAGATTTACCTTATTGTGGCTATAAGTCAGATTTGAAGGCACACAACAACACTAATATGCACATCCACGATTCCTATAAATTAGGTTCATGTTTGTTGACTTGTCTCCTTGACTGCAAGAAAGCATACAAACCATGAAAACTCTGGTTACATGTAAAAACATCCTTTTCTAGACTTCCAAATTGTCACTCCAGCCAGGAAATTTATTGTTATCAATAAAATGATCAGATATTTTTTCGAGCAAGAAATAGAATTCAATTTGTTCTAAGAAGATCTGCAAATTAAGGTACTACCCGACTTATTCCTCCCCGTCCTGAAATTATTCTAGATTTATCCGTTGTGGTCCTAACATGGCTCACACATCACCCCTCGAATCCAAAGGAATTCCTGGTCTTCTTAAGCCTCTTGCTTCACTATTGCCCTAATACCCTCTCACTTAGAAAATCTCAATGACTTATTTGTTTATTTATTTGCCATGATTCTATACCGCCTCTCTCAGCCCGAAGGACACTCGAGGCTGTGAACAAGCGGCAACAAGTGCTCATATACAATACATCACAAGATAAAAACAGTCATATAAAACATATAAAATTGACAGTTAAAAACTACAAAATACAAATCTCAGCTCCACAATCTTAAAATCAGTTTCCGTTTCGTCGTCATAGTAATTCTTGATCTCGATTAAAGTTCGTTTGCAAATGCTTGCTTGAAAAACCAAGTCTTGACTTTCTTACGAAATGTCAGGAGGGAGGCGGCCAATTTGATGTCACTAGGAAGGGAGTTCCAAAGCCGAGGAGCCACCACTGAGAAGGCCCTGTCTCTTGCCCCCGCCAGACGGGACCGAAAGCAGGGCCTCTCCGGATGATCTTAAGCATTTTAATGGTTCATAGGGAGAGATGCGTTCAGACAGGTAAGTTGACCAGAACCGTTTAGAGCTTTAAAGGCCAAAACCAGCACTTTGAATTGTGCCCGGTAGCAAACTGGTAGCCAGTGGAGCTGGCACAACAGGGGAGTTGTACACTCCCTTAGTTCCGCTCCTGTTATCAACCTGGCTGCTGTCCGTTGGACCAATTGAAGCTCCTGAGCAGTCTTCAAAGGCAGCCCCACGTAGAGAGTGTTGCAGTAATCTATACGGGATGTAACCAGAGCATGGACTACCGTGGCCAAGTCAGACTTCCCAAGGTACGGGCTCAGGTGGCGCACAAGTTTTAATTGTGCGAATGCTCCCCTGGTCACTGCCGAAACCTGGGGTTCCAGGCTCAGTGATGAATCCAGGATCACACCCAGACTGCGAACCTGCGTCTTCAGGGGGAGTGTAACCCCGTCCATCACAGGCTGTAACCAGGATGACTGACCAGGAGTGCCTCTGTCTTGTCTGGATTCAGTTTCTATTTGTTAGCTCTCATACAGTCCGACACAGCAGCCAAGCACCGGTTCAGGACCAAAACAGCCTCCTTCTTTTTAAAAACTTACGTCTTTTTTAAAACTTTCTCTACTTCTATTACTGGTAAAAGCCTCCTAGCCTAGTTCTAAGAAATTTGTAATACTCTTATGTTTATAATCATTTATTGTGTTGTTCCTCATAATCTTTGTCAGTGAGTTACTTTCCTTACTTCATGTTAAAGTTTAACATGGCGTAAGGAAAGTAATTCACTGGCAAATATTATGGGCTTATAGTTACATTACATCACATTACAAGATTTATTACGGTCAATGACCAGCATTAAAAATGTACAAACATCAGGATGTCCAAACATCAGGGTACACACACATGTACACAAATGTACAAACATCAGGGTACACACAGGTCCGGGAATCAAGAAACAATGTAATAGTTGTCACCTGGCTCCCTGCTTTAATTCCCAAGAGAGAAGCTGCAGAAAAGGGCAGCTTTTATGGAAAATGTGGGGAGGTGGCATGGGATGAATGCAGGGCGGACAAGGAAGGGAGGGAAGCCAGGCAGGTGCTCAGCCTCCAGGGTCGACCATTCCTAGTGATGCAGTGGCAGCAGCAATGGTGGCAGCAGAAGCGGCAGCAGTGAGCATCTGGGGTAAGCCTTCCTTTGCAAAGAAATAAAGGTTACAGGAGAAAAGAGAGAAGGGGCCACTGGAATGGGATGCCTGAGGAAGTCTGGAGACCATCTTGGGGTCTTTAAAATCCCATGATAAAGCAACAAGTGTGGATGACGGAGACAGAAATCCCAGGACCAACAGGCCTACTGTATATCTGGACATCTTCTCAGGTTCCGTTTTTCTTGCCCCTGACAAAAGAATGCGATTTGGTGCTCTTTGGAATCGCCCTAAATAAATTCATTCAGAAATTAGTTCAAGAGAGGGATTTTGTAAAATATCTAGGTTCAACCATTCACAACAGCCAATAAGCCTGACATTAAAGATGACGTTGGAGAGTAACCAGTATTTCATCATGACTGTGAAAGATAACAAGAGCTCAATCTTTTTACATCTGAGCCACATGAACCTTATTGACTTCATCAATTTTAGTCATTTTTCAAACATGTTTATTGATGCATTCTTTTAAAAAAGAGCTCTGGGAGTGATGTTCATGGTGGTGTTAAACTACATGGCATTAAGTTTATGCAATCCATTCTAAAAAAACCAGTATGATGCAGTGGTTTGGGCCTCGAACTAAGACCCTGGAGACCAGGTTTCATATCTTAGCTCAGCCATATAACTCCTGTGAGTGATCTTGGACAAGTCACACTGTTTCCGCATCAGACAGAGACAAAGTAAAAACACATATGAACAAATCTTGCCAGGAAAACCCCTAAGGCAGGGGTGGGTAACCTATGGCCCGTGGGCCGGATCCAGCCCGGCAGCCGATTCTGTACGGCCCAGGGACCGAGGAGAAGGGCGTTGGGGTCGGGGCCAAGAAGAAGGGGTGCCACTGCTGCCATCCCATTGTGGCGGCTTTGGCATGCCTGACATACTTTTGGAGCGGTGGCTTTGGAGTGCCCCAGGCATGGAGAGGCTCCAGATAGCCAGCGTGGGAGAGTCAGTGCCGGCGGCGTGGCGGGGAAGAGCCTTTGGATGACTTCCTGTAGTCCCGGATGAGCTGGCTGAGACATTCTGGGAGCCGTAGGAGTCAGGAAACTATGGTTTCCAGAATGCCTCAGCCAGCTCATATGGGGCTACAGGAAGTCATCCAAAGGCTCCTCTCTGCCACACCGCCAGCACTGATGCTCCCATGCTGGCCATCCGGAGCCTCTCCACACCGGAGGCAGGAGGATGAGGCAGAGAGCCCAGAGCTGGTGCTGCCTCCACCCTCGGGCCCTCCCTCACTCCACCGACGCGTGACCCTCCATGCAAGAGGGCCAAAAGCCCAGAATCACCATCGCGAGGGCACTCCGGAGCCGCCGGAGAAGGCAGGAAGGAACCCCCACTGCCCTGGTGCAGCCCGCGGCAGCCCCCGCTTTGAGGCAGGACCATGGCAATACGGCCTGCCACTCCTCCTTCCTGGGCCCTCCCTCTGCCCTCCTCCTTTTCCCTCCTCCCTTCTTTCTAAGGTACGTAGTTGGATTTTTTTTTTAAAAAATTAAATTTATACCCGGCATACTAGACGACGTCCAACTTTTAATAAAAAATTAAAACTTTTTTAAAGTGGTTTTTATTATTATTTTATAATACTTTTATAATAATATTATTATTATATAATAAATAATATAATGTTATATTATATTATAATTTCAATATATACTTATGACATTAATACTAATAATATATGAATATTTCTTGATATATTAATGTTAATATTTTATCCAGCACTCTTATGCGCAATGAGTCAGGGTGATGCTTGTGGTGAAGGCAATGGGTGTATAAGAGTGCTGGATAAAATAGAACCCCGCTCACACGTTGACCCCTTTAAAGCCCTTTGTAAACTAGAAAAATTCTGGATTCTCCGGTTGAACTCAGAGATTCCGAATGGGTTAAACGAGGTAATCGGCGTTCAGTCGCTAATTACCTATTTGTCTCACCTGACTTACCTTATAACATTCTCCTGATCCTCTCCTTTCTTACCTATCTGGTAGGGTTAAGCCTGAACGCTTCCGTGATCGGTATGTATGCCTGCATTGTGTATTTCTCTTGGGTTATGTGTTAGACTAGATTAAGATTGTATTATGCTTATATATGACTTTTCCTAGATATTTGGACTACGGTAAACCTATTGATGGCCTTGAGAAAGCCCCGCCCGGGGGCGAAACAGGGAAGTGGCCCCTAGAAGCTTGGCATCGCCAGCCCGTCGGCCAATTTGTGAATCGAACTATTGAGGAGCATACAACAGTCTCCTGGGTCCATTTATCAACTGTTGTTCGGACTTCACAGCACTAGTGACATTATTTCTTTATATTCAGACTGCCTTATACTTTTGGGAGCAGCGCGGTTATATCAACTGATTCAGTCAAATATTTGCGGATTTATATCCGACTTGTATATGCACCTTCCTAATGCGATTTATGTGCTTTGGCATGATCTGTGTGAAACCTGATATGCATATATCCTAGTGTTGTGTGTTGTTTATTATATATGTATGTGAAATAGATTTTTATATCGCTGTCTTTTGACTCAGTGTGTTTATAGTACTTGTGAACCCATTACTCTGTGACTTAGGCAGTTGGCTGGGTGTCAGCTGCATAAGATCTCTACTGACCAGAAGGTCATGAGTTCGAGGCCTGCCCAGGTCGAGGTGGGCTCTCGACCTATTGTGTTGCCTGAAAGACAGTTGCAACTGTCAAGTAGGAAATTAAGGTACCACTTAGTGGGGATGCTAAATTTAACAGATTTACGAGGGCATAAAAAGATCTCCAGAAAACATGCTGAGGAAAGAAGGAGTGCGGCAGTTCCCCCTGGTGGCCAGATGTTACATTGCCTCTGTCTGTCTTGTGTGTTTGTGTGTCTAAATGAGAAGGGCAGAATATAAATGAAGTAAATAAATAAATACATATGAAATACCATTTCCGGAATAAAGTTTGACTGTATTGTTTCCTTCTGCTGCATGTTTGACCTTAAATGTGTTAAAACTAAAAACACATGTGATAAAACCAATAATACATTTATACTTGGACTTCAAACGTCCCCAAAGACTCTTTCAAAGGAAAGTTATAGCATGTCTTCTTGTGTGTTCTTGAGCCAACAAAATGACATTGGTTTTAAAAATAAAAAATACAGGAGCCTTTAAAAGCTACTCCATTATGAGGAATATATATTTTCCATTCTCTCTCCTCTATCTTCACAACAGAGCCATGTTTTTCAAAACAGAATAATTAACATGGGAAATGATGCCTCTTCCAGAGATATTGGAAAGTCCTTGCTATATGAGAATGTAATTACCACACTGTCAGCACTGTAGTCCTTCCTTTTGTATAAATAGGGAGGGGAAAGGGATCATGTGGCTGTTTTCAGCATTTTTGGTTTCTGCATTGAAGCCTGGATTTTAAGTAAAGAAAAATATATGCAAAGTTAAAGTGTACAACAGCATTTTGTCTCCACAGTCGCAACATTTCAGCTGGAATCTCTCCCTATGCATGATAACCTGAAAATATGGTTAAACATACACAGAGTGTAGCAGGTTTACTCCAACTACTGGCTTAAAATTTTAATAATAATAATACAAAAATCCTAGCGAGCTCATTCAAAAAAGAAATTAGTGAAAAAACTTTGGTCGTCTCTCATCAGTGAAAACTGATTTAGTTATGCAAATTACTGCTATGAATATTAAACCACTGATGAAAGGTTTTTAATGAAGGGATCTTTTGTTTTGGAAATGCAAGGGTATATGCTTTAATTTCTTGCTAATTTACTGTTCTTTGATAATGTTCACATTTTCCCCAAAGTGACTTCACGGATGGGTTTAATACAGTGAATAGAACTACAGGCCAACAATACTGGTTTTGACAAGCCTTCCCCTGTGTAACAATAGATCATGATTTGCAGCCCCTTATGCACAATTCTATTAGGGTGAATTTTGTCTACAGGGCTTTCCCTGAAATGAATTCTCATTTTAATGTTAGCCTCCTGCAGTTTTTAATTTTTAATCTGTAATATGAAATTGCAAATTTTACAAACATCATTTGAAAAAGCCACTAGGACAGAACCGAATGCCAAAGTTTACATATTGCCTAATTAGACTCTTATGAGAAGCAGCTTATCAATGTCAAGCCAAAGATCATCAAAAAATCCAATTACTAATTTGAAAAACACATATATTTATAGATTCATTTTGTTTAATTTGCATCTGATTAGCTTAAAAATTGTTTAAAATGGTATTAAGGTTAATAGATTTTGTTTAGTTAGTGACACACCTGTGCTGTAAATGTGGTTTAGCCACTTCGTCAAGGGCAGCACCACCTACAATAAAATTTAGCTGTAATCCTCAGCATAAAACGCAGAGGATTACTCAAATGACAAGGCAATTTTAAATATGAAAAGGTCGCTATTTAACTAGCTTAGCAATTTGATCAATTTTGCCCTTTCCCCACATTTCCGCTCTATCGGTCTGATAATTAGGAAATAGTTTGAGTAAAATACACTTGATTGAAATCATAAGTAGAAGTGTGCATTCTGTTTACGTTTGAAACGTTTACTCAGCTTCCTGACATTGCCAATTTAACTGCTTTGGAAATGTTTATCTTGTCAGGAGTCAAAATTGCTAAATAGCTTTAATAAAATGTGGAAAATGACATATTATGCAGATAGGATAACAAGAATGACACGTGTTATTTGATCTATCATATTCTATTAAGGCAAAGGTACCTAACTCATTTCAGCCTCTTGATTATTAACATAAGGCTACAATGCATTAGGTATTTTTTGCTGTACTAAATATAGCAGATGATGTAATTGTAGGCATGGTTAGGTACAGTCGGAATCTTCGTAATTCGGAATAAAGACGGAAAAATTACCTTTTCAAAGCTTTTTTGAAGTTTCTAAGAAAACATGGGTTGCTTACCATGTAACCATGGTTCCTTGAGTGGTCACCTGTGAATGCATACATTTGATATTTGCGCTTGCGCAGACAAACTTCCGAACCTTCTAGCAAGAAATCTCAACAGCCCCTGAAGCCCCACCCCTCACTCCCCCCATCTCGTATATATAGCCAGTGGGAGGGGCTTCACCCTTCAGTTCTCTCTACGTCGCGAGAAACAACCAGAAAATCTGAAGGCATGACAGAGGGGAGGAAGGGCGGGCTGTATGCATTCACAGGTGACCACTCAAGGAACCATGGTTACATGGTAAGCAACCCATGTTTGCCTTTTCGTGGTCAACTGTGAATGCATACATTTGATAGAATAGCGAGCTACTAACCTCGGTAGGTGGGCTTCATGCCACCGCGGAGAAGAGGACTGCATGTCCAAATTCCGTCTGTCTCCTAGACACCACATCAAGCTTGTAGTGGGAGACAAATGTTTGATGGGATGACCAAGTGGCCGCACGGCACACCGCATCCAGCGAAACGCCCCTCAAAAAGGCCGCTGACGTGGAGACCACTCTCGTCGAATGGCCCTTCACTTGTTGAGGGGGCTCCTTCCCAGCCAAGCGATAAGCTAGGCGGATGGTCAACACAATCCAGGATGAAAGTCTCTGGGAAGACACAGGAAGGCCACTGGCATCCTTCCTATACTTCACAAAATGTCTAGGAGACTTTCTGACTGAAGCAGTTCTATCAATGTAGAAGGCCAACGCCCTTCGAACATCAAGAAGGTGCAGACCCACTTCCCCAGGTGTAGATGGGTTTTGAAATAACGAAGGTAGCGCTAGCTCCTCCGACATGTGGAATCTAGACACCACCTTGGGGAGGAAAGAGACATCTGTCCTTAAAACCACTTTGTCCTTGTGGAATTTAGTGTAGGGAGGATCGGCCCTTAGAGCGCACAGTTCACTAGCGCGTCTGGCTAATGTGACTGCGACCAGGAACGCAGTCTTCCATGACAAGAAGGAAAAGTTGACTGACGCTAACGGCTCGAATGGAGGCTTGGTCAGTGCTGCCAGAACTAGGTCAAGACTCCAAGAGGGAGTCACAGGTGCCACTGGTGGGTTATTGTTCAAAGACCCTCTCAGAAAAAGCTTAACCATCGGGTCCTCAAAACAAGACGAAAGACCCGATCTCCTACGGTGCCACGATATGGCAGCCAGGTAGCACTTCAAGGAGGAGTGCGATAAGCCCTTCTCAGAAAGGGAAAATAAGAAATCCAGTACAACCGACATGGGAACTTTCAAAGGGTCCAGTCCCTTGGTGGAAAGGAACTTCGAGAAACGGGTCCACTTATAGGCATAAGTGCGTTTGGTGGCCGGCTTGTGGGCGGCCTCCACAACGGCTAGAACGGGCGCTGACAGGTCCGTGAAAGCTGTCATTCGGGGGGCAGGACCCTCCAGGCCGTGAGTCGCAGCTTGTGCACCTCCGGGTAAAACACTCGGTCTTGCTGAGCAAGGAGCAGGTCTACTCTGTTCGGTAACGGGACGAATGTCCCTTTGGCCATGTCCAGCAGGACCGAGAACCACTGCTGCCGAGGCCACCACGGGGCAATGAGGATGCACCGCGCCCTCTCTCTGCGGAGCTTCGCCACCACCCTGAGAAGAAGGGGGAACGGAGGGAAAGCATACAATGGGTGTCTGTCCCACGGGAGCAGGAATGCATCGCCCAGGCACCCTAGGGCCAGGTTTGCGTGTGTTCGTGAGCAGAATGTTGGGCACTTGGCGTTCTCCCTGGTTGCAAACAGGTCTATTAACGGAACACCCCAAGCTCGAAAGAATCGGTCCACCTCCCCCTGATTCAGTGACCATTCGTGGTGGGATAGGGGGGTTCGGCTCAGTGCATCCGCCAGCACATTCTGTTCCCCTGGAAGGTGCAGGGCCATGAGGGAGATGTTCCGAGCAATGCACCATTCCCAGATGTCGAGGGTGATGTCCAGCAAGGTTCTCGAGTGAGTACCTCCCTGCTTGTTTAGGTAATACATAGTTGTTGTGTTGTCCGTAATAACCTGCACCACCTTTCCCGTCACCACTTTCTCGAATGAGAAAAGGGCCTTTCGGACCGCCAGAAGCTCCAGTGCATTTATGTGTAGGGAGCGTTCCTGGTAGTCCCAAGTTCCCTGGGCCACCAGGTTGCCTGAGTGTGCGCCCCAGCCCGTCATGGACGAGTCTGTGGTGATGGTCACCGCTGCTGTCTGGGGGGTCGAAGGGGATCCCCACGCACACGTTGGACGGTTCCAGCCACCACTGGAGGGAGCACTTGACCGGCTGTGGGAGTGACAGAATCATGGAGGGATTGTCTGTCAGCGGCTGGAAGGCAGTTAGAAACCATGACTGTAGAGGCCGAAGGCGCAGTCTGGCGAACGGCGTTACCGCAGTAGTAGATGCCATATGGCCAAGGAGAACCTGGACCTGATGGGCCTGAATGGACGGGTTGTGGATGGCTTGAACTAACAGGGAGCGAAGAGCCAGGAACCTGTCCCCGGGGAGGTATGCCTTGCCCTCTACAGAGTCCAGGACCGCCCCTATGAACTGGATCCGTCGTGTGGGCGTTAGGTGGGACTTTTCGTTGTTCATGACCAGACCTAGAGACTGTAGGAGAGACAACACTGTAAGTATGTTATTCTGAACGCGGATATGGGAACTGCCCACAATTAGCCAGTCGTCTATATAAGGATAAACTGTGACCCTCGGGTACGGAGGAAGGCCGCCGCCACCGCCATGCACTTGGTGAACACGCGGGGCGCTGTTGCCAATCCGAAAGGGAGGATGTTGAACCAGTAGGCCCTGTCTCCCACCATAAAGGAGAGGAACCTCCTGTGGGAGGGGGAGATCCCGATATGAAAGTAGGCGTCCCGGAGGTCCACTGTGGCGAACCACATACCCTGGCTCAATAAGGGAAGAATGGAGGACAGGGTGACCATCCTAAACTTCTTGGGGACAATGAACTCATTAACCCCTCGTAAGTCAAGTATAGGCCGAAACCCGCCACCTCGCTTAGACACCACAAAATATCTTGAGAAGAAACAAGCCTCAAACAGATAAGGTGCAACTGGGGATATGGCCCCCTTCTTTAATAATGATTCAACTTCCTCACAAAGAACAGGTGAGGGAACTGTTGCCTTGATCTGGCCCACAGGGGGAAGGCAGACAAACTCAATGCAGTAGCCGCTCTGAACAATACTCAATACCCACGAGTCTCGGGTAATAGCTGACCATGCAGAGTGAAAACACCGCAATCTTCCCTCAAACCAACAATAGTCCAACGGGACTGGAGAGTCTAGGTCAGGGCTCGGGGTTTGGGCTACGGCGCCCTCCTCCACGGAGGACATGGAGTCATCAGAGGGGCCTTCTGCGCTGAGGACGTCAAAGCCACCGCTTTGAGGCAGGCTGAGACTTGGGGCCGCTTTGGTAAGGTTGCTGATGGGGCTTGTTAAAGTAGGGTTGCCTCCGACCTCCTTGGTAACTGTTGTTAAACCAAGATTGGTTCCTGCCACCTCCACGAGAGTAGCCTCCAAAGCCCCTACGTGAGGAGTTGTTAGACGGTTGCCATCTTTGCTTCGGTTGTTGCGAGGACTGCGCAGGAAAACCGAATCGGTGGGCCGCCTGGCGTGTCTGGTGCTTGTCCTTGAGGTCAGCATCCGTGCCAGGGTTGAAGATCCCCTCCCGGTGCATCGGAAGATCCTCCGCCAGGGCCTTACCCTCATCTGAGAGTGTTGAGGACCTCAGCCAGGCATACCGGCGCATCGCCGTTGCATTAGCAAAGAGCCTCCCCGCTGACTCGGCCACATACTTAGCCAGGTCCTTCTGGAACTTGGCGAGTTGTAAGGCCTCGACCTGGAAGGTCTTGAAGAACCTTTGCTCCCCAGGGGGGAGGAGGTCCAATAAGGGCAGCACCTTGCCCCATAGGTGCTTCTGATAACTGCCCATATGTGACGCATAGTGCGCCATGCGGGCGAAAATGCTGGCAGACAGGTGGGCCCTTTTGCCCATAGTATCAATGCGTCTGCCTTCTTTGTCCAGTGGGGCTATGGCAGCGCTCTTGCCCTTTTTGGTTTTCGCCACATCCACTACAACTGTGTTTGGCTTTTGAGGGCGCATCATCCATTCCGTCGAAGACAGGTCCACCCTATAGAGGGTCTCCGCCTTCCTGGGGATGGGTTGGACCGAGTAGGGTGGCGCGTCTGGCATCTCGGTCAACTTGAGCAGAAACGGCGAGGGTGGAATGGAGGAAGATAGCGATGCTCCCTGCTCCTCTGGCGTCCAACTAGGGTCCTGGACCGCGTCCGAGGGTTTGGCGGGGGGGAGGTTGAGGGAGGTGACCATACGCCCCATCGTTGCTATGAACTTGGCAAAGTCCGATGGTACTTGGTGGTCCTTATCCATATCCCTTATCTCTCCATCCTCCTCTTCATCTGTGTCAGATGATGCTATTTCTGCCTGGGCTTCTAACACAGGTGCAGTGCCATATGTGGCCGGCAGAGGGGGCCTGTGAGTCATCACCGGCGTGGAAGGGATGACAGCCGGAGCAGTCTGCGGTATGGAGGCTGATGTGGAAGGCTGCGGGGCTGGCAGCGTGGGGAGAGAAGAGGGCGCAGCATAAGACACAGCAGGCGCCAAATGAGTGGCAGGTGGAGGTGCAGCGGGGGCAAAGTACAGCAGCTGTCCCTGCTGATTCACCTGCCAGAAGCCTCGATCTGCTGCAGGCATGCTTGGAACTTGCTTAGCTGGCAACATAAATGGGGCCGGGCAGGCAGCCGGTCCTACAGGCAATGTCTCAGCTGGGAGAGGAGCCTGTACCGGGGCCAGTTGTGTAACTGGGGCGGGCCCTCGCTGGTAGATGTTCTCAGGTGCTTGCCGGGGGGGCGGTGTCGAGATCACGGCTGTTCCCACGTCGCCAGGGACAGGGCATAGCCGGCCTCGCCTTCCCCTCTCTCTCTCCGATTCAGGAGAGGAGGAGTAGGGGGAGGTGGAATAGTCAGCAGAGAGCGGCGGCGGCGGCGCACAGTGCAGCCTCGGGAGGGAGCCATTGCCCGGCGCTTCCTAAATCTCACCCCCACAAGGGAGGGGGCGAGAGTCATCGGAGGGGCCAGCCCCTGCAGGGGCGGGGCCATTCCAAGGCCCGAGGTCCCAGCGTAGGCTGCAGTTCCCAGCTGCTCCACTGGGGAGAGCACAGGCATTGCCAGGGACGGCCTCTCATCTTCAAGAGGCGTCCCTGTGCGGACTGGGCGCTCCTGCACCTGCGCAATTGGTGCGCCAGTGGCCGCCATTGCTTGGAGTGTCGGAGATTGTGTGCTTGCAGCCACCATTTCTAACGGCTGCAGCGTCGATGGAGAAGGAGCAGGGACCATAATGGCGGTCGTTCCCGCCAAAATAGGAGCCTCCACAGAGGGTAAGGAAGACTGGGCGCAATCTTTGGTGCTTGTCCCTTTAGCTTTCCTTGTCTTTTTCTTGTGCGCGGCCGCCATTTTCTGTGTCGTCTTAGGCAGGGTTTCTTGGATGGCAGTGAGAACAGGAAATTGTTACGGGGGGCCCCCCGGTTTGAATATTTTGTCATAGAGAGCGGCGCTAAGGCGCGCAGCCCTATTCTTCCTCATCTGGGAGGAAAATCTTCGGCAGATGAGGCAGTCATGAGCCAGGTGGCCTTCCCCCAAGCAAAGTAGACAGGAGTCATGGCCATCAATCTCTGGGTAGAGACTTGGGCAAGAGGAGCACCTCTTAAAGCCTGTAGATGCTGACATGGTCAGATCTGGCAGGGGGAAGACAGCCGTTTGACAATCCGGTGATCAGGGGTTGGAGAAGAGACTCACTGGCGAGTTGGCAATTCCGTGGTCAGGAGTGGAGAGTGTAGAATAGTCGTTATTCGTTCCGTTGTCAGTCAAGGATCAGAAATCAGTCCAGAAGCACGAATGCTCAGGTTGCTAGCCACAAAAGGCAGGAAGGTTCTCTCTTGTCTGCTTTCTTTCGAGCGCGGAAAGAGAGGACTGAAGGGTGAAGCCCCTCCCACTGGCTATATATACGAGGTGGGGGGAGTGAGGGGCGGGGCTTCAGGGGCTGTTGAGATTTCTTGCTAGAAGGTTCCGAAGTTTGTCTGCGTAAGCGCAAATATCAAATGTATGCATTCACAGTTGACCACGAAAAGGCAAACCGGAAGTTCCTTTGCCCTTCCCAAGCTTTTTTTGTTATGATTCATGAAGTGAGTCGGAAATGATTCAGCTTTTCCTCGCTTCTGGTCCCTGGCCTCGGCTCAAGCCAGAGAAGCCAGTTTTAAACCAGAAAAGGAAGGAATTTCCTGGCCTCGGCTCAAGCCAGAGAAGCCAGTTTTGAAACCAGAAAAGGAAGGAATTTCCTGGCCTCGGCTCAAGCCAGAGAAGCCAGTTTTAAGCCAGAAAAGGAAGGCATTTCCTGGCCTCGGCTGAAGCCAGAGAAGCCAGTTTTAAACCAGAAAAGGAAGGCATTTCCTGGCCTCGGCTGAAGCCAGAGAAGCCAGTTTTAAACCAGAAAAGGAAAGGAGCCAGGCCAGTTTTGAAACCAGAAAAGGAAGGCATTTCCTGGCCTCTGAAGCCAGAAGCCAGTTTTAAACCAGAAAAGCCAGCATTTTGAAACCAGAGAAGCCAGTTTTAAACCAGAACAGGAAGGAATTTCCTAGCCTCAGCTCAAGCCAGAGAAGCCAGTTTTAAAGCCAGAGAAGCCAGTTTTAAAGCCAGAGAAGCCAGTTTTAAACCAGAAAAGGAAGGAATTTCCTGGCCTCAGCTCAAGCCAGAGAAGCCCGTTTTAAAGCCAGAGAAGCCAGTTTTAAAGCCAGAAAAGGAAGGAATTTCCTGGCCTCAGCTCAAGCCAGAGAAGCCAGTTTTAAAGCCAGAAAAGAAGGAATTTCCTGGCCTCAGCTCAAGCCAGAGAAGCCAGTTTTAAACCAGAAAAGGAAGGAATTCCTGGCCTGGCCTCAGCTCAAGTCAGAGAAGCCAGTTTTAAAGCCAGAAAATGAAGGAATTTCCTGGCCTCAGCTCAAGTCAGAGAAGCCAGTTTTAAAGCCAGAAAAGGAAGGAATTTCCTGGCCTCAGCTCAAGTCAGAGAAGCCAGTTTTAAAGCCAGAAAAGGAAGGAATTTCCTGGCCTCAGCAGCCAGCCAGTTTTAAAGCCAATTTTTAAAGCCAGAGAAGCCAGTTTTAAAGCCAGAGAAGGAAGGAATTTCCTGGCCTCAGCTTCAGAGAAGCCAGGCTCAGCTCAAGTCAGTTTTAAAGCCAGAAAATGAAGGAATTTCCTGGCCTCAGCTCAAGTCAGAGAAGCCAGTTTTAAAGCCAGAAAAGGAAGGAATTTCCTGGCCTCAGCTCAAGTCAGAGAAGCCAGTTTTAAAGCCAGAAAATGAAGGAATTTCCTGGCCTCAGCTGAAGCCAGAGAAGCCAGTTTTAAAGCCAGAGAAGCCAGTTTTAAAGCCAGAAAATGAAGGAATTTCCTGGCCTCAGCTCAAGTCAGAGAAGCCAGTTTTAAAGCCAGAAAAGGAAAGAATTTCCTGGCCTCAGCTCAAGTCAGAGAAGCCAGTTTTAAAGCCAGAAAATGAAGGAATTTCCTGGCCTCAGCTCAAGTCAGAGAAGCCAGTTTTAAAGCCAGAAAAGGAAGGAATTTCCTGGCCTCAGCTGAAGCCAGAGAAGCCAATTTTAAAGCCAGAGAAGCCAGTTTTAAACCAGAGAAGGAAGGAATTTCCTTCGTTTGCTTTTCCCCACTTCTGGAGTAAAACAACTACTTTCAAATTAAAGACCATTCAATGAAACAAGAAATAATACTTTCAAACCATTAACGAAAGGATTTAAAAGTCTCTAAAGTTTCAAAAAGTTTTGAACATTTTTTTCTGTGAAAATCAGAATTGACTTTAGAATTAAACTACCATTGCCCCCTACATCTTGAACTGGTGCTTGGCCGCTGTGTTGGACTGGATGAGGGCGAACAAATCGAAATTGAATCCAGACAAGACAGAGGCACTCCTGGTCAGTCAAAAGGCCGAACAGGGCATAGGGTTACAACCTGTGTTGGACGGGGTTACACTCCCCCTGAAGATGCAGGTTCGCAGTTTAGGTGTGATTCTAGATTCATCGCTGAGCCTGGAACCCCTGGTTTCGGCGGTGACCAGGGGAGCATTTGCATAGTTAAAAGTTGTGTACCAGCTGCGCGTGTACCTTGGGAAGTCTGACTTGGCCATGATAGTCCACGCTCTGGTTACATCCCGTATAGATTACTGCAAGACTCTCTACATGGGGCTGCCTTTGAAGACTGTTTGGAAGCTGCAACTGGTACAACGTACAGCAGCCAGGTGGTTAACAGGAGCAGCACTCAGAGGGCGCACAACTCCTCTGTTGTGCCAGCTCCACTGGCTGCCAATTTGCTACTCGGCACAATTCAAAATGCTGGCTTTAGCCTTTAAAGCCCTAAACGGTTCTGGTCCAACTTACCTGTCTGAATGTATCTCTCCCTATGAACCATTGAGATGTTTAAGATCATCTGGAGAGGCCCTGCTCTTGGTCCTACCTTCTTCGCAGGCGCGATTGGCGGGGACGAGACAGGGCCTTTTCAGTGGTGGGTCCTCAGCTTTGGAACGCCCTCCCTAGCGACATTAGATCAATCCCTTCCCTCCTGACATTTCGTAAGAAAGTGAAGACCTGGCTATTTGAGCAGGCATTTGCAGATGATATTTAACTGTTTAATTGGATCTATGAAGTGATGACGATGTGACAGAAAGTGATTGTAACGAGATGCTGAGAATTGTATTTTTATGTAGTTAATTGTTGTTGTTTATATGATTATTGTTTAAATTGTTTTAATTGTGTTTTATCTGGAGGGCAGTAATTGCCATGTAAACCACCTCAAGTCGCCTTTGGACTGAGAGGGGCGGTATAAAAATGCAGAAACCATTGAACCATTTTTTATCAACTAAGCCTAGTAAATAGCATAACCAAGGAGCAAATTCCCAAGGTGAATCATCAATGGCTTGTTTAGTACCTCTGCATCCACTTTGAAGTAAATGGTGATGTAAAAACCTTATCACAATAATTGATTTAGTATAGGTGCTTGCTCACAGGAGGTCTTTAAAGTGCAGCGGCACAGAAAGGATGAATGGCTACAGTATCCGGGTGTCTTAATGTGCTTTTGTGAGGATATGTGCCCATCCAAATATGACCCCAGGACACTGTATAACCCAATGATAAAATTGACATAAAACAACACCAGTTAAAATTGCACACAAATAAAACATATCAAGATCATGGTAGCAGCAAATAAAGACATAAGAGATGTTGCAGTTCATAGTGAAGTAGACTTTCTGTCTCATATATAGTGCAATCCCACCCTACAACAGCACAGAAGATTTTTCACACATTCATTTTCATTACAGATTGTCTTCTTGGGTGATCTGTCATTGTCCAAGTATAATAATAATAATAATAATACTTTATTACTTGTGAGTCGCCCTCCACCAATGGTGCTCCGGGCGACTTACATCCTTTAAAAACATAGATACATCAGATTAAAACAGCAGATATGAGCCGTAGAAGGCTCTGCCATCCATCCAGTTCAGTCCCCGAAAGCCTGGCGGAAGAGCCAGGTTTTCAGGCCAGCCAAACTCTGGCCGGGGCCAATGTGGCCCTGAGCGCAGGCGGGAGCGAGTTCCAGATCGTAGGGGCCGCCACCGAGAAGGCTCTTCTACGGGTCTCTGTCAGCCGGGCCTCTCTCACCCCAGGGATAGCTAACCGGTCGCCATTTATTACGCGTGCGGGTCTTTCGCAGCGTTGGTCTATCAGCTGATCACCCAGGTAGGCTGGTCCCATTTTTTGCCGAGCTTTGAAGGTTATCACCATGAGTTTGTAGATCGCTCTAAGCTCAATGGGTAACCAGTGAAGATCTTTTAAAATTGGTGAAATATGGCTCCTGGCCGATGCCCCGGAGATGAGTCTGGCCGCTGCATTCTGGATGAGTCTCAACCTCCGAGTCGTGGCCAACGGTAGGCCCACATACAAGGCGTTGCAGTAGTCAAGACGGGAGACCACGGTGGCATGAATCACCGTCCTCAGCGCCTCTGGTGGTAGATAGGGGGCCAACCGTCGGGCCTCACGGAGGTGAAAGAAGGCACCCTTGGCAGCGGCCTGGATCTGAGCCTCCATCGTCAGTTTCTCGTCCAAGAGTACTCCTAAGCTCTTTACCGCCGGGGCTGCGGACAAGGGCTCGCCCTCAAAGGGTGGTAGTGGAGAGTGGGGGTCGGGTCGGCCGGGCCAGAGGATCTCCGTTTTCACCGGGTTGATCTTTAGCCTGTGTGCTCTGAGCCAGCTTGTGACCGCCTTCAGCCCCCGGCTAAAGCTTTCAGGTACCGACAGCACCCCTGGGTATGATGGCCTTCCAAGTGTAGTGACTTGGCAGTGGATCCGTAGGTGACTATTCTTGAGCCACATGTCCTTCCACAGTGAGGACATTGGTTTCCAGGTGGAAGGCAGTTCCGGTCAGGGTTGACTTGATACGCCTTCCTCTTGGCACATTTCTCCCTTTCGCCCTCCATTCATGCCTCTTCAAATTCTATAACATTGCTGGTCACAGCTGATCTCCATGTAGAGCACTCAAAGGCTAGGGCTTTCCATTTCTCGGTGTCTATGCCACAGTTTTTAAGTTTAGCTTTAAGTTCATCTTTAAATCTCTTTTCCTGTCCACCAACATTCTGTTTTCTATTCTTGAGTTAGGAGTATAGTAACTGCTTTGGGAGACAGTGATCTGGCATTCAGGCAACGCTAGTCCAGTGGAGTAGACGGTATAGGACAGGGGTGCTCACACTTTTTCAGCATGCGAGCTACTTATAAAACAACCAAGTCAAAATGATCTACCTACCCACTACTCAGAGAGCCATAAAAGCAAAATATTTGGAAATTTCAGTGAGAGCCATATAATATATTTTAAGACTGAATTCAACTAAATGTGAGTATAATAAGCCCCTGAATTTATTCATAATAATGATGTTGTGCTTGCAATCTCAAGGTTGCCAGTTCGATTCCCCGAGCTGGCTTGGACAACCAGCTATGAGCCCTGTCCACTGCTTACTCAGCAGTTTGAAAGCAGCCCAGTTGTGAATAGACAAATATGGGAACCGTGAAGCGGGGAAGGGTTTTTACAGAAAGGACTTTACAACGCCTGAAAAGGTTTGGCTGTCGGGAAGGTGGAATGCGGAAACAGAAGCTCCCATCATGAGGATGGAACAACAGCACCCCCTTGTGATGTAACGATGCAATGACATAACAACAATGACATAATGGAGCAACCACACCCTGTGACGCACACCACAGCCAGGAAGAAGAAATCCTTCTAAAATTGCACTGCGTACTGTAATTTGTATGTCTTTGTATGTCTTCCAACAGGGACTGTCTGTCGTATGTATAATGTAATCCGCACTGAGTCCCCTTCAGGGTGAGAAGAGCGGAATATAAATAAACAGTATTATTATTATAATAACAACAATAGGTTCCTAGAATAGGAGGAAACCTCCAAGGGCCATCCAGTCCAACCTCCTTCTGCACCTGGGTGGCATCGGGAGCCTGTGGGGCGGGACTGAGCCTTCCTCCTGCCCTGCCTGCGATCTACCAGGACACCCTACGCGATCTACCAGTAGATTGCGATCTACCTAATGAGCACCCCTGGTGTAGGAGCATCGCTTCAATGCTAGTGGTCTTTGCTCCTTCCAGCATGCTGATATTTATCCGCTGTATTCCCAAGAGATTTGTAGGATTTTCTGGAGGCAACACTGATGGAAGTTGAGTGTGATATCTGTAGATAGTCCATGTTTTGCAGGCATATAACAAGGTTGAGACCTTGTTTATAAAGCTATTGTCTTATAGATAGTGCAGCCTCATCCTGAAACATCGCAGTAGATTTTTCACAAATTCATCTTCATTATAGATTGTATCTACAAACTACTAGGTCTTTCAAATATTTAAACACGGCTCCCAGGTATGCAATTGCTTTCTGGAGTTCTGAAATTCATACAGGCTGAATAAAGCGACAACACTGTATATAGACCACTCTATTGCAAACTTTTACTTCACAAAAGCTTTTACATTTCTAGATCATAATAATCTCAACATTTTAGAGTATCCAAAAAACCTGAATTTAATTATAGCTTACCTAGTCCGTGAGCTGCTTTTTGCAGACAGTGCTGCCCTTGTCGCCCATACAGAAGCAGCCCTGCAGTGCCTAACATCCTGCTTTGCAACAGCTGCAGAGCTGTTTGGGCTGGAAGTCAGCCTGAAGAAAACAGAAGTTCTCTACCAGCCCGCACCACAGGACGAACACCATCATCCCCACGTCAACATAGGCAAATCTGTGCTTAAGTTCGTTCAGCAGTTCACCTACCTGGGAAGCATCATCTCTTCAGATGCCAAGATTGATAAAGAGATAGATCACAGATTAGTAAAGGCATATAGTGCATTCGGAAGGCTTCACAAAAGAGTCTGGAGTAATGAACACCTCAGGCAAAGCTCGAAAATCAGTGTGTAGAGCTATCATACTGTCTATTCTCCTTTATGGGTCTGAAACATGGGTCACCTATCACCAACATCTACGACTCCTCGAACGCTTTCATTAGCGCTGTCTTCGCTCAATCCTAAATGTACACTGGACTATGTGATGAATGTTGCTGTCCTTGAGCAAGCAGGGATCACCAGCATCAAGGCCATGCTATTGAAAACACAGCTGTGCTGGGCAGGGCACATTTCTAGGATGGAGGACCACCGCCTCCCAAAGATACTACTCTACGGTGAACCCGCCACAGGTCAGCGCAAGAGGCGCCTCAAAAAAGAGATATAAGGACTCCCTGAACATCTCAGGGTTGGCCAGATTGATCTCCAACAATGGTCCACCCTGGCCTCACATCAGGAGGCATAGAGATGCACGATCCATAATGCTGCGGCTTCTTTCAAGAAGACACACCAAACGGGTCTCGAAGAGAAACAACACAGAAAGAACCGCAACTTGGAAACAGCATCACCCAAGGAGACTTACTGCTGTGCTTTCTGCAACCAGACTTGTCTATCTCGGATTGGCCTTTTTAGTCATCAACGCGCTTGTAAAAAGCGTGGGATGAGTCCTTCCTAAGAATCTTCGTTCACTGTAAAAAAGTGAGGAAATTCTGGGAAAGTATACATAAAGAAACGAAAAAGATCTTGAAGGCCAACTTTGGCTTGGGCCCGCAGGAATACCTACTAGGTATGATGGGGGAGGGCCTAGACACAAATCAAAACAAAATGTTTTTTATATTAAGCACGTGTGCACGGATAACACTTGCCAGGTATTGGAGGTCTAATAAAATGCCGAAGGTCGAAGAATGGATTCTAAAAGTAATGGACATAATACAGATGGACTCTCTATGGCAAAGAATGAACAATGGAAAGAGAGGAACGAACTGGACAGACTTCGGGAAATATCTACAAAAGGAAGGATACAACATCAGAATAGATCTAAATGAACTGTAATATGAGCCACCTGAAGTAACCTATCACTACATAAGAAGGACTATATAACTCTAGAAACAACCTCTTGGACTAACCCTTGGGAAGTCGCAGACAACCCCTCCCTCCCACTGCCATACCAACAACCCCACCCACAGCCCTTCCCCCCCCCCAACCCACCCTGTCAGGTAGGAGCACTTTTCAGATCTGTTTCATTACATGTCTGTATATGCAAATACCCCCCTCCCCCTACCCCCCCCCGCAGAAAAACCAAATAAAAATCTAAAAAAAAAAAAAAAAATCTTCGTTCACGAAGTAATGCCAGAGAGAGATTGTGGAAATGAGGAATTTGTTAGTGATTTGGTTAGTGATTATTTCCGCACATGTTCTACCTTTGGCACGGGGGATGCTGGGAAATGTAGTCCCGCGCTTTTTGCATTTTTGAAGTGGTTGTTTGGGTTTTTTGTGAAATTTTCCGTGTTGGTCATACCTTTTTCCATTCGGGGTTTTGTGGCCAAATTCGGTGTTTCTGTGTTCAGTGGTTTTGTTGTTTTTAAGCCTATAATAACGACATGAAGGTTTATATATATATAGATGTGTGCAAACTGTAAAGGGGTTGTAAACCATTTTGAAATTATTTTCCATTGTGTTTCTTTGATCCTTAGGTTTTAAATGTTTTAGATTTTGTGAATCCAGAACATGACTAAATTCTCGTTAGTTTGTATCTTGTTTCCAAGCTTCTACTAAGATATATTTTGTCTTGTAGAATAAGGTTGTTAATTCCTTATATATTTCTCCAATAATTCCTTTCTCTTTTCCAGCTGATTCTAATAGGGCATCTATTGCTTCTATATTTTTCATTTCCTGTATTCATTAGGACATGCCTAACCACACTATCCATTTTTCTAATCCACCTGTTCTTTATCTTATCCCATTTTTTTATTTCTCTGGTGAGTTTTAAGAGGTCTCCTATCTTATTTACTTCGTTTTCTTTTAGAGGCTTAATTAAGTTCCTGATTTTTTGGTCTTTGTTATCCAGGGAAATTGGAAAAAGTTAAAATGGAAGAAAAAAAAAGGAAGATAAGAAGATGGGAAGGAAGAAAGGATGGGAAGAAAAGGCAAAGGGAAAGGAAGGGAAAAAAGATGAGAGAGGAAAAGGGAGATGGAGAAGGAAGAAAGGAGAAGATGGATGAAGGATAGAAAGAAGGCAAGGAAAGAGGAAAAGATGGGAAGAAGACAAAGGAAGAGCAAAAGAGGGAAGGAAAAAAGAAAGGAAAAGGATGGGAGAGGAAAAGAAAAAAATTACATTGCTTTAAAAAGAAAATGTGGAATGAGATATCCTCTTGTCTTGAGGAATAAAGCTCTGCAGATTTCCAGTCTCGACCAAGATTAACCTCTATAAAAAAAATCAACACGCTGAGGTTCCAACTTGGATATACTAAACCTTCAATGAGTGGCATCTATGGAGTCAGAACATGGCATACTAAACTACAAGGACCAGCGTCCTCAGCGTGGAGTGCCATTAGGCGTTTCCGCTTGAACTTTTCATCACATCCACACGTCCCCTTCAGGACTTTCCTGCATTACTGACCAAACCACGGGTAATTTCCCTGTACAATCTGGTTTCTTCCCTCAAACATTCCTTTATTAACCTCTATAAAAACCTGAAGCATTTTAAAAGGCTAGACAGCCAATTCCAATGCAGTACACAAAATGCATGAGTGTACTTACAGGTCAATTATCCAAAGTCCCTTGATTGTAAAATATATAAATAGTACAAAATGTATCTATATACTCTTAATACTATTTTTGCTCAACAAAACCTGCTGTGGTCACCTTCTAGTTCTTTATAAATCCAATAAAGGATTTCTGTGCATTTATTTTTGTGGACCTAAAGTTTATTCATCCATTTGAGCCATTTCAAAAACTTTTATAATCCAGTCCTCTGATGTTGGGGTTGGTTTTTTTTGGTTTGTTTCCAGTTTTGCATATTCAGTTCTTGCTGTTGTCATATTTTGAAAGTTTCTTTCTTGAAGTTTCAACAATTCTAAAATAAAGCATTTTCAAGATTATTTTCATATGGAAAGTTTTAAGGTTGTATTTGGCAATGTCATACTTTTTACTGAAGAAATATTTGCATGTGTAATTATTAGGCCTGGGTAGGTTCGTTCGGAATCTTAATTGGGAATAACTTTGGATCAAATTCCTTTTGAACCGATTTCGAAGAGATTTGGGAACCCGGAAGTACCCTTGCCATTTGGAAGCTTTTCCCGCCATTTCTCTTACGAATTAGTGAGTCTGAAATCTTCCTTCCCGCGTCAGACCTGGGGCGAGAGCCGCATCCAAACTGGGTTAAACACGGCTCTCGCCCCAGGTCTGATGTGGGGGAGACGGACATCTGCATCCAAACTGGGTTAAACACGGCTCTCGCCCCAAGTCTGAAGTGGGAGAGACTGACATCTGCATCCAAACTGGGTTAGGAATAGTCAAGAGCCTAACCACACCGGAGCGAGGTGACCATAAATGGGTTAGGCTCTTGACTATTCCGATGACAATAAGGATGGCGCCATCATGCAGGCCCTGATAAAGCTCCGCCCAGGAGCGAAACGGACGACTAGTGGCTTGAACATCTCTGGCATCGCCATCCCGTCGGCCTCCAACTAATTTCCTGATTTGGGAGTTAATATGGACTAGAGACTTTCATTTTGAACATTCATATGAACCTTTTTTTAGAACTTTGCGCTGTGGACTTATGGATATATAATCCGGAGTATTTACCATTTGGACACTGCGCCTCCTGTTTACAACTGCGTCACTTACCTGTATCCAGGACTGGGTATAGTATGACTTTTTGGTCCTTTATATGTATTATGAACTCTAGCACCGTTAAATATTCAAATAGATTTGTATTTTTATATTGAAAAACGCCTCATTTTGCGTAGTACACTTGCATTGTTGCAACCCATGCTCCTTTCTCATTGTGTTTTAAGTTTGGACCAGATCCATCATTGTTTGAGTCCACAGTGCTCTCTGGATGTAGGTTAATGGTGACCAAACCCAGTATTTTCTGTTGGTCATGGGAGTTCTGTGTTCCAAGTTTGGTTCAATTCAATCGTTGGTGGAGTTCAGAATGCTCTTTGATTGTAGGTGAATCCTACAATCAAACAGAAAGCTATATATAGGAGTAGCACTATAATAGGAAATGACACCTATGCATAAAAACTTGGGTGCTTTGAAGGAAGAGAAATACCCGTAAGTCCTCATCCTGGTACCCTCAATGACTACTATACTGAAGTGTATAGACTACTACATATTGATTGATATGTTACCTATGGTAAGCATTGCTCCAATGCCTCTTTTATTGCATTAATGTGTTGCTCTTGATTGCCAAGAACAGACTAATTTATGCTATTGTGACAACCACCTTGGAATTTAAACACATCAAGAGATGCAAGATTAATACAGGCTTTAATATCAAAATGTACATATACAGTAACGATACTCAAATATTTTCAGTAAAACAGATCAACGCTGTTGAAATGCAAAATTCTCAAATCACAGCATCTTTAAGTAAAAAATCATACAAAATACAGAACTTTAGCATAATGATAATTAAGCTAAAGAAAGTTGTCAAAAGTATTTATTTAACTGCAAAGCATTCCTTATATTTTAAAATCCAGAGACATCATTAGCTTAATAGAGGGAGGGAGAGAAGGAATAAAAACCTAGTGCCAACAATTCCAATATTAATTTGCTACAAAGCATCTGAAATGGATAAAACAAGAATAAAAATGTGTATCAAGAACAAATAAGATGAAGAACATTGCTCAAACAAAGTTCCCTGAATTTTAAAATCTTAAGACGTATCAATTTGCTTAATGAAAGGAAGGGGTAGGAGGTAGGGTATTAATATTTACAATATTATTTTTCTTGTTCTGCTTCCTGTTGTTCTGCATTCTTTTTTCTAAAGGATCAGTCACTGCTGTGATATCTTCAGTTTCCCTTCTTTTTTTTCAACGTTGTATTTTCGGCCTTGCCTATTTTCCATACATAATAAAAATGGCATAAAATGAATCATTTTCACATTCTTTTTGCAACAGCTAGATTAAACAATAGAGCAGTCTCATTATCTGCAGATTCCTCTCTATAAAAGATAAGTACAGGTATCTGGGAGTGAATGCTCTTGAAATCCCAAACAAAACAAATATTATACATACTAAATATTGATTCTAAATGAGCATAACTCTAAAGCATATTGATGGGTGAGCATCTTGCTTATTTGCATTCCTTGGATTGATATTTCTCCCCTCTCTTTGTAAAAATTATCAAACTAGGACCTCTCTACCTGTCAATCACAATCCAAGCCAGACTACAGTCAGTATCATCATTATTTAACACTGAAAGTTATAATGAACAAGTGCGAAGAAATATTTTACAACTAATTTCAAATGTAATGAATAATTACAAGTATAATGAGTAACTTTGAAAAGAACCAGAAACTTACTTTTTTTAAACCCAACTCTTTAAAGGATGGATGGGCAATTGGATGCCTTCCACATACTTTCTTAAATTGGGAGTACCTTTCTAAAAGTGGCATGCACTAGGTTTTGCCTACGCTACCTCTAAAGGATGGCTACATACCTTTCTTAGATCTTGTTTCCATAACGAAACCTTCAGAAACATCCACAATATTTGTGCTAGTTTCTGCATAATTCTTAACTTCTTTTCTTCTGCCCATCCTGGATGAATTCTTTTTTGCCACCTGAGCTGACAATTCAGAACTGTTAATTTGATCACTCTGAGAATTGTTCCTTTGATCAGTATCTTTCTGCAAGATTTTTCCTTTATGCAATGTTTGGCCCCTCCTAGATGATGCAACTTTCTTACTGGAAGCAGTATTGTCCAGAACTTCCTGTTGATCTTCAGAAGCAGCACAACTGCTTGCAGTTATTCCATCTTTTTCTTTTAGAGAAACACAAACAGATGATTCAAATGCATCAGGTTTTTTTCTGCCTCTTCTATACTGCTTCTCATTTACCAAATTTTTCTTTTCCAAATCCTTTTCTTGAAAAATCTCTTCAGTAGCTTTGTTGTTTCTTCTGACAGATGTGGTACATTCCACTATTTCATTATTTCTATCACTTTTTGTTTGTTTCTTTTTCCCAACATTTTCAGTGAGTGTGCTTGGATTTTCACTGGCTGTTCTATCTTTCCCTGAAGATGATGGCAGAGTGATGCTTACTTTGAGAGAAGGAAGTAGTTCATCAGAAGAAATAACATTCTGCTCCTCCCCCTTCCTCTTTGATTGGTTCTTTTTTTCAAATCCTGTTTCTAAATGCACAGGTTTATCTTTACTCCATCCAATGTTTTCACTATTTCCTGGTTGGGAATTATTTACTGTTAACGTTTCATGGAGAACTAATTTTCTTCTTCCCCTTTTGGATACATTTTCTTCTGGCAAAACTTTACATATTTTTGCCTCAATGTCTTTATCAAGCAATACAGGAGCTGAGCTGGTTGCATTTATGTCAACTTTTCTTCTTCTGCCTCTACATGATAGAGTCTCACTTGCAGTAGCTGCAGTTTCCAAAACGCCACTTCCTTGTTCTATTGCCGTTTTACTTTTGAATGTTGGCAACAAAATTAAGCTATTATTTTCTAGGGGAGAAAAAAGTGACAAAGGGGCCATCTTCCTTCCTCTTCCCTTTTTTGGTTCACTCTTTTTTGTAGAGGGAGCATTTTTGGCAACTGTATTTTCATCTTTTATAAGAGCCGCCTCTTCTGTCTCACATTTTACCGATGTTTTTTCATCCATTACTTTTTTCTTGCCTCTCTTTGGTGGATCCTCTTTTGCTATTCTAAATCTTTTTGATGGGCTGTGCTCTGCGGGGACCTCTACATTTTCCATGGGCATCCCTTGGGCATTTGCATCATTTTGTGTTTGTTTCAATGAACTTTCGCTTTGGGCAGAATTGAAGCTGTCTGTTTTGTGACTTTCTTCAGCGAAAGCAGTATCTTCGCTTAACACAAGTCTTTTTCCTCTGCCCCGTTTTGGCCAATTGTTACCTAGGCTTACAGCTAAGTTGTGGTCTTTTTCAGCTGCCTCTTTGCTGACATATTCAGTGAAAGTTTCATGAGAGATGGCTTTTCTTCTGCCTCTCCTGGGAAGTGACTCTTTTGCTTCCGCTTGCCTTCTTGGTGAACTGTGATCTTCAAGAGTCTGTACAGTTTTACTGGGCATCTTTTGACTTTCAAGAGGTGTTTCTCCATTTTGAATTTGTTGCAAGCATTCATGATCATTGGCAGAATTGAAGTTGTGAGCTATTGGGTCTGCTGTTGTAAGACTGTCTTCTTGGACTACAGGAACAGCTCCTTTCCTTCTGGTCCTTTTTTGTTGATTCTCATTTATGGTGCCACCCATACTGTAGTCAATAATTTCAGTTGCCTTTCTACCGTCTTTTTCTGTGGAGGTGTCATGAGGAATAGCATTCTTATTTCTGCCTCTTCTGGGTGGATTCACTTTTGCCACCTTTTGCTTTCTTGTTGGATGTTCCTTCATAGGAGTTTCCATGCTTTCCACAGACTCCTTTTGAGTTTCGTTATGAATTTGTAGCAAGGAACATTCTCTCCTAGCAGAGTTGATGCTGTCTGTTTTGGGTTCCTCTTTTACAAGAACAATGTCCTCCACAGGCAAAGGCATTTTGAACGCGGGGGAAATCCTTCTTCTACCCCTCTTTGGTTGATTCTCTTCCTTGGTAACAATCTGTTGTTTGATGTCAGCTGATTGTTTACTGTCATGTTCTGCATGAGAAATGCTTTCTTCAGTGAAAGCAGTATTTTCACTTAGTGCAACCTTTTTCCCTCTGCCCCGTTTTGGCCGATTGTTATCTAAGCTTACAGCTAAATCATGGTCTTTATCAGCTGCGTCTTTGCTGATAGATTCTGTGAAAGTTTCTTGAGAGATGGCTTTTCTTTTGCCTCTCCTAGGAAGAGGCGCTTTTGCTTCCGCTTGCCTTCTTGGTGGACTGTGATCTTCAAGAGTCTGTACAGTTTTACTGGGCACCATTTGACTTTCAAGACGTGTTTCTCCATTTTGAATTTGTTGCAGAGCTATTGGGTCTGCTGTTGTAAGACTGTTTACTTGGACTGCAGGAACAGCTCCTCTCCTTCTGGTCCTTTTTTGTTGATTCTCATTTATGGTGCCACCCATACTGTAGTCAATTATTTCAGTTGCTTTTCTACTGTCGTGTTCTGTAGAAGTGTCATGAGAAATAGCATTCTTATTTCTGCCTCTTCTGGGTGGATTCACTTTTGCCACCTTTTGCTTTCTTGTTGGATGCTCATCCGTAGGTGTTTCCATGCTTTCCACAGACTCTTTTTGAGTTTCATTATGAATTTGTAGCAAGGAACATTCTCCTTCAGCAGAGTTGATGCTGTCTGTTTTGGGTTCCACTTTTACAAGAACAGTGTCCTCCACAGGCAAAGGCATTTTGAATGCTGGGGAAGTCCTTCTTCTACCCCTCTTTGGTTGATTCTCTTCCTTGGTAATATTCTGTTTTTTCATGTCAGCTGATTGTTTACTGTCATGTTCTGCACATACTTCATGAGAAATGTTTCTTCTGCTTCGGCCTCTCCTGGGTGGATTTCCTTTGGCAACATCTTGCCTTTTTAATGGACTGTGAACTACAGCACTTGAAATGTTTTCCAAGGGGACCTTCTGAGTTTCATTGTGACTTTCTTCTACTTGCATTTCCTGCACATTTTTTCCTTGTGAAAAACTAGAACTAATTGCGGAGGGATCTTTCTTTATAAGAGTACTGCTTTCAAAAGACAACTTTATATCTTCCTTTTCTTTGTCTCTGCAAGTCTCAAATGCCTGCTTCTCTTCTGACAGGGAAAAGCAAAGTTGTTGTGAAGCTTTAATTTTGCTCCTTCGTGATCTATTCTCTTTTGCAGGAGAAGTCAACTTTTTAGAAAATGAACTCATTTCTTCTTCAGGGATACCATCATTATCTCCAAAAACACATTTGTCTTCAAGAGACATAGAATTATTTTTCTCAAGTAGGAAATGAACTTTTTTCCCCTTTCCTCTAATTGCATTTTTCTTGACTTCTGTATTATTTTCCAAAGCTTCAGTTTTACATAGTTCAGATGCCACATATTTAGTACTTACACTTTTATCTTCATTAATAGCTGTGTTTAATATTTCATTTTCTGTTTTTAATGGTGTGGCCTTTCCTCTTGCATTTCTGATGCTTTCCATCTTTGAAGGTTCAATTTCTTTATTTTGTATGTTGCAATCTGTCTCAATTGAAAGTTTGGTAGATTCAGAAATACTCTGCTCAACATTGCTATTGTTTTGTACATATCTGTTGGATTTTGCTCTTTGTGTGTTCCTTGTAAGCTTCTGCATCTTCTCTTTTTGTTTCAGTGTTGTGCTGGACTCATCTGACTTTCGTTTCCTAGTTTTTCTACCTGAAACCAATGGTTTAACTATTTCTTTATCTTTGGAACAAAGATTTACAGTTGGTTCTTTAAAAAAATTGGTTTTATCTGTATTTGGAGACTTGGTTCCATCCTCCTGGTGGCTTTTTGGCATGCATTCAATTTCTGTAGCCTCTGTTCTTACTTCATTCATTAGTTTGTCTTTAGGTTTTACATCACATTTATGTTCTTCACTTTCTGTTGTAAAAGGAAATTTTATATCAATTGAATCTTCCTGATTTGTTCCTTTCTTTTCATGTTCATTTTCAGAAGAGTCTAAAATAAAGCATGTTCAAGATTATTCTCACATGACTATCATGGAAAGGCACATCATGAAGGTCCTTTTATTATTATTCAGAAAGTATTGAGAGGTTGTACTTAGTAAAGTCATATTTTTTCTAAAGAAATATTTGTGTGCGTGTGTAATTATCACACATTAGTTACAACAGTTACTGGTGGCAAAGAATTCTATTTTACAGTACAGGTTGAGTTTCCCTTATCCAAAATGCTTGGGACCAGAAATGTTTTAGAATACCTTGTTTGCACTTGAGACTTCCCAGATATTGCACTGGTTTTAAACAGGACAAGGTAGTAGTGGTTTTCTTATAGCAATATAATTCTTACATGGATATCTAGATCACCAGGCTAGCTCTAAAATCTTAGGTAGCAAGCTCTACTGATATTAGCAGAGCTGATGGCCAACCTGTACTTTGAAAAAGTTCATATTCTAGGCTCTCACATGACTTATATATTCGGAATTGCATGACTTATATATTCGGAATTGCATTGTGGTTATTGTTCATTATTTTTTGTAAAGAAAATTCCTCAAAACAAATTTTATCCAGATGGAGACAAGATAAAATTATATTGAAAGAAAAAACAAAAATAATACAAGTCTTCAATTTATCCTGCAAATGGATAAAATACAGATTACTCAGCATGTTATAATCCAGTCAAACACTCCCCACGAAATAAATGAGCCTTAAAATATTTAAGAGCTAGATTGTACTTGTTTTTTGTTCCTAGAGATCACCATTTCAGTCAAATACTTTATTTTTCATGAACAGGAATTCAGTTCATCCTCCATAGAAGATGCTTCTACAAAGCGGTCATCCCTATCAACATAGATCAGTGGTTCTCAACCCCTAGATCCTCAGATGTTTTGGCCTTCAACTCTCAAAAATCCTAACACCTGGTAAACTGGCTGGGATTTCTGGGAGTTGTAGGCCAAAACACCTGGGGACCCACAGGTTGAGAACCACTGACATAGATGGAGGGAGCAATATGCCCTGTCCACTCCAGGGAAACCAGCTGAATTGATACGTAGTAGGTAGGTCTGTTGGAGAATTTTGAGGTCTAAAGCTGCTTTGAAAATATCTACTTACGGTTCTAGTTATGTATTCTGCTTTAGAAAGCATATTGTAAATTAAACATTTTACTTAAATAGTATTTACACATACATACCAGAATTATTTCTGGAATTCATACAAAGTCCACGATCTTCTTCCACAGTTGCAATTTCTAGCATTTCATTCTATAAATTAAGAGTACATCACATGAAAAAACTATAGGACCATAATAATCTATGTCATTATAGTATACAAAGCATAGCATGCTAAATTAGAAAATGTGTCATGCCTCCCCTGTTCAGTATGACAATCGGAATTTAAAATTACAATGTTAATTATTTGCCTTACTGAAATTATTGGTGTGCTTTCAGAATAAAAACCCCACACTCAACATTTTGACAATGTTGAAGGGGGGGGGGGGGTTGAAGAAAAAAATCAGAGCAGAAAGACATTACTGTAAATTGTTCAGTGTTTATTTACAGTAACTGTTCTGACAATTGCATATAGTTTCATTCATAACAGAAAATATGTAAGCACTCACTCATGAGTCACAAAAGTCACAAAACCTAATTTGTTCAAACAGAGTACATACCTTATGCTCATCAGCAGCACTGAAAATTTCTGTAACACCTGTGTAATCTATTTCAAGACTTAACGAGCTCTGTTTAGGCTCAGCCATAAGCTTTGGTAACCCAAAGAAGTCATCAACTGGCAAAAACCTCTGCTTTGGTGTCTTAAATAATTGCGTAATGCCAACCAGATCTTGCATAACTTCAGGTCTTTCCTTTGGTGTTCTCAACTGTCTTTGAATTTCTTCCAAATGTTCTAGCGGTGTCACTTTTTCCTTGGGTGTCTCATCAGCATGTTTTTCCATAGGCTGGATTATATGTTCTTTCTTGGAGCTCCCCGGTAATGCTACTTCTGGAGTTCTGATTAACTTGGAACAAATAATATCATCTGCTACAAGGTTCAGGTTTTCCTTTGGTGTTCTGAACAGACTCTTGATGCCTGAAAACACCTCAGTGGGCTCTAGGTCTTGTTTGGGAGTCCTCTTGACCCCTGAGAAAGCTTCTACAGGCTCTGATTTTTGCTTGTGTGTCCTCAAGATCCTCTTGACCCCTGAGAGAGCCTCAACAGGTTCCGGTTTTTCCTTGGGTGTCCTTAAGATCCTCTTGACCCCTGAGAGAGCCTCAACAGGTTCCGGCTTTTCCTTGGGTGTCTTCAAGAGCCTCTTGACTGCTGAGAGAGCCTCAACAGGCTCTGTTTTTAGCCTGGGTGTCTTCAAAATCCTCTTGACAGCTGAGAGAGCTTCAACAGGCTCCATTTTTTGCTTGGGTGTCTCAATGATCCTCTTGACTTCTGAGATCTCCTCCATGGTTTCTGATTTTTGTTCTGGATTTTCTCTGGGAGTCATTTGTAAATCATCTTGGCCAAGGTATGAATCTTGAGACATTTCACTGAAGGGGGATACAATATTTTCATTGCAAATACTTTGTTGATTTGTTACATTGAAAGGTGTCGTTAATGCTACTTCTGGGGTTCTGATTAACTTGGAACAAATAATATCATCTGCTACAACGTTCAGGTTTTCCTTGGGTGTTCTCAACAGACTCTTGATGTCTGAAAACACCTCTGTGGGCTCTAGGTCTTGTTTGGGAGTCCTCTTGACCCCTGAGAAAGCTTCTACAGGCTCTGATTTTTGCTCCGGTGTCTTCAAGAGCCTCTTGACCCCCGAGAGAGCCTCAACAGGTTCCGTTTTTTGCTTGGGTGTCCTCAAGATCCTCTTGACCGCTGAGAGAGCCTCAACAGGTTCCGGCTTTTCCTTGGGTGTCTTCAAGAGCCTCTTGACTGCTGAGAGAGCCTCAACAGGCTCTGTTTTTAGCCTGGGTGTCTTCAAAATCCTCTTGACGGCTGAGAGAGCTTCAACAGGCTCCATTTTTTGCTTGGGTGTCTCAATGATCCTCTTGACTTCTGAGATCTCCTCCATGGTTTCTGATTTTTGTTCTGGATTTTCTCTGGGAGTCATTTGTAAATCATCTTGGCCAAGGTATGAATCTTGAAACATTTCACTGAAGGGGGATACAATATTTTCATTGCAAATACTTTGTTGATTTGTTATATTGAAAGGTGTCGTTAATGCTACTTCTGGAGTTCTGATTAACTCGGAACAAATAATATCATCTGCTACAAGGTTCAGGTTTTCCTTGGGTGTTCTCAACAGACTCTTGATGCCTGAAAACACCTCAGTGGGCACTAGGTCTTGTTTGGGAGTCCTCTTGATCCCTGAGAAAGCTTCTACAGGCTCTGATTTTTGCTCTGGTGTCTTCAAGAGCCTCTTGACCCCTGAGAGAGCCTCAGTGTGCTCTATTTTCTGCTTGGGTGTCCTCAAGATCCTCTTGACCCCCGAGAGAGCCTCAACAGGTTCCGGTTTTTCCTTGGGTGTCCTAAAGATCCTCTTGACTCCTGAGAGAGCCTCAACAGGTTGCTTTTTTTGCTTGGGTGTCCTTAAGATCCTCTTGACTCCTGAGAGAGCCTCATCAGGTTCTGGTTTTTCCTTGGGTGTCTTCAAGAGCCTCTTGACTGCTGAGAGAGCCTCAACAGGCTCTGATTTTAGCCTGGGTGTCTTCAAAATCCTCTTGATGGCTGAGAGAGCTTCAACAGGCTCTATTTTTTGCTTGGGTGTCCCAATGATCCTCTTGACTTCTGACATCTCCTCCATGGTTTCTGATTTTTGTTCTGGATTTTCTCTGGGAGTAATTTGTAAATCATCTTGGCCAAGGTATGAATCTTGAGACATTTCACTGAAGGGGGATACAATATTTTCATTGCAAATACTTTGTTCATTTGTTACGTTGAAAGGTGTCGTTGATGCCTCCCCTATGAGAGATAGGAAAAAGATAATAATTTTACAAATTGGAAATAAAGTTTTTGATTACTGCTGGCATCTATCGATTTGCATGTCACCACCTAAAACAAACAAGGTTGTGAATCAGCTAGCATATGTGTGCACGCTCATCTCCTTGAACTGAACTCTCATCCCATCCAACAAAGCACTGGTTGTCATCAGTAGATGAAGACAGTGCAGCAGATGCTCCTTTCTCTTACTTAGTATGAGCTTCCAACAAGAAAATACTTTGCTAAGCAAGTAGTGTCTTTCCTTGCCCTGTGTCCTGCTAAATGGCAGCTCTGAAAATACCTCATGTGTAAAAACGGAACAATATTCCAGCAACAATATTCTCAGATCTCATCCTTAATTCCCTGAGAAGCAGTCAAAATAAACACACATTTTCTCCAAGAAAATACCCTCAAAGTTTACACATTCAAGGGATAAAAAATTAGGATTCTTATTTAAGGACATTCCTAGGTTAAACTTCTATGGAACAGGTTTTAAATAATAATAACAACAACACTTTTTGTATCCCGCCACCATCTCCCTGAAGGGATTCAGGAGGCTTACATGGGGACAAGCCTGGCCAAACATACAACACAGCAACATTTAAAGCAACATCATAAAACAACAGCAAAAAAAACCCATTGAACAACCAGTAGCTTGATATGGTAAACAAATACTGAGCTTGGGTGGGCAGGCTGGTGCAATTCAGTTGCAAGGACAGGGCTGATGGATAAAGTGCAGGAGCCAGGTGATAAGTTGGGACTAGGAGGGAAATATGAAGTTGGAGTCCAAAACACCTGGAGGTGCAATTGCAAACAGTGCCAACAAAGAAGGGGGAGGACAAGTGCAAATAAGCCAGAACTTCTAACAGGGCTAAGATTAAAGAGAGACATGCACAAGAAGTGGAAAAAGGGAGAAATCACCAAAGAAGAATGCAAACAAATAGCCAATTCCTGTAGGGAAAGGGTTTGCAAAGCTAAAGCACAAAACGAACTCAGGCTTGCCAGGGGCATAAAAAACAGTAAAAAGGGCTTCTTTGCTTACGTCAGTAGAAAAAAGAAAATCAAGGAGGCGATAGGGCCTCTGCAAGATGGGGCAATGCTGACAGGGGATAGGGAAAAGGTAGAACTACTTAATGCCTTCTTTGCCTCAGTCTTCTCACAAAAAGGAAGTCATCCTCAACCTCAGCAAGATGGAGTAGATGAGGGATAAGAGGACACCCAACTCTACATTGGGAAACAAGTCGTCCAGTAATACCTGGCCACTATAAATGAATTCGAGTCCTCGGGGCCAGATCAACTACACCCAAGAGTATTGAGTGTACTAGAGGAAGTCATTTTGGAACTATTGGCAATCGTCTTTGAGAGTTCTTGGAGAATGGGAGAAGTCCCAGCAGATTGGAGGAGGGCCAATGTGGTCCCAATCTTCAAGAGGGAAAAAAGGATGACCCAAACAATTACCGCCTGGTCAGCCTCATGTCAATACCAGGCAAGATTCTGGAAAAGATCGTTAAGAAAGTGGTCTGCAAACATTTAGAAACAAATTCAGTCATCAGTAATAGTCAACAAGGATTTATGGAAAAAGAAGTCATGCCAGACTAATCTGATCTCTTTTTTCGATAGTTACAAGCTGGGTGGATGTAGGGAATGCCATGGATGTAGTGTATCTGGATCTCAGTAAGGCCTTCAACAAGGTCCCCCATTATTTTCTGGCAAACAAACTAATCAAATGTGGGCTAGGCAAAACAACAGTTAGATGGATTTGTAATTGGTTAAGCGAACAAACCCAGAGGGTGCTCACCAATGCTTCCTCTTCATCCTGGAATTAAGTGATGAGCGGAGTACCGCAAGGTTCCGTCCTGGACCTGTTCAACATCTTTATTAATGACTTAGCTGAAGGGTTAGAAGGCATGATCAAGTTTGCAGACGACACCAAATTGGGAGGGATAGCCAATACTCCAGAAGACAGAAGCAAAATTCAGATTAAAGATATGGGCCCAGACTAACAAAATTAAGTTCAACAGTGACAAATGCAAGATACTCCACTTAGGCAGAAAAAATGAAATGCAAAGATACAGAATGGGGGACGCCTTGCTCGAGAGCAATACATGTAAAAGATCTTTGTGGACAAGTTAAACATCAGTCAACAATGTCATGCAGCGGCAAAAACCAAAACAAACAAAACAGGATTTTGGCCTACATCAATAGGTGTCTAGATCCAGGGAAGCCATGCTACCCCTCTATTCTGCCTTGGTCAGACCACACCTGGAATACTGTGTCCAATTCTGGGCACCACAATTGAAGGGAGATGTTGACAAGCTGGAATGTGTCCAGAGGAAGGCGACTAAAATGATCAAGGGTCTGGAGAACAAGCCCTATGAGAAGTGGCTTAAAGAGCTGGGCATGTTTTGCCTGAAGAAGAGAAGGCTGAGAGGAGACATGATAGCTATGTATGAATATGTGAGAGGAATCCATAGGGAGGAAGGAGCAAGCTTGTTTTCTGCTGCCCTGGAAACTAGGATGCAATGGAGCAATGACTTCAAACTACAAGAAATGAGATTCCATCTGATCATTAGGAAGAACTTCCTGACTATGAGAGCAGTTCAGCAGTGGAACTCTCTCCTCTGGAGTGTGGTGGAGGCTCCTTCTTCTGAGGCTTTTAAACAGAGGCTGGCTAGCCATCTGTCAGGGGGTGCTTTGAATGTGATTTTCCTGCTTCTTGGCAGGGGGTTGGACTGGATGGCCCACAAGGTCTCTTGTATGTTTGATATAAGAGGGAAAACCGGCATAGAAAAATAGAAAGAAAAGTTCATGGCCGCTTATTTAATAAAACAAGTTGTTACATGTTTAATGTCTGTGTGAGCAATTTGGGAGAGGGTTTCAGTCTCACAATACTTGTCAACTTTAACAGTTCAACAGATGATTTGTGGCGAGCCAAATCACTACATAATAGCTCTAAAGATATGTACCAGATTTTCCTGGAGAGTGCACTTCTGAGATGACTTCTGATAAAGTTGTTTGAGCAGAAGAAAGAGAACGCTTTTGGTCTCCTTTCAGTGGAGTCTTAAACATCTCAGTCATCCCTGCAAAAACATTTAAAATTCAGTTGATTTTCATGTATTTAAATGCAAACCAGTGCAAGAGAAAGGTGATTGTGAATAACTTCCTAGACATTCTATCTCATTTTTGTGCAACCCCATCTTACAAAATCACAGACGATTTTTCAGACATTCATCTTCATTACAGGTTGTATCCTCACATTCTAGCAGACCTTTCAAATATTGAAATATGGTTCCCAGACATATAGAAAATGAAATTGTTTCTGCAGTTCTGAAATCAACACAGCTTGAATAAAGTAACAACACTGTATACAGACCACTGCAATGCATATTTTCAGTTCACGAAAGCATTTACATTTCTAGATCATAATAATCGCAAAGTTTAACTAGAACAGAAGCAATTTTTTTTATTTGAGTATTCATTTTAGATATCCAAAACACTTGAATATAATTGTAGGCTATTGTGATAATGAGGAATTTGTGTTAGTGATTTGGGAAATGAAGCTAGTAAGCTTCCAAAATTATGAAAACTGAAAATTAAACACAATGTGAGTTTGGGAGACCAAAACAGTATCAGTTACCATCTGACTGTCTAGTATTTAATCATTGTACACTTTATTACAACACACAACTGCATCACACTTGATTAAGGCAATAACTTCCGGTTGGTAAAGGAGTGCCTGGAGGGACTAAGAGATCCTCTGAGGAGCAAATCAACCGCTCCGTGGAGCAGGGAATCTTTCCTGATAGCCTCAAAGAAGCAGTAGTCCATCCCCTTTTGAAAAAATCAAACTTAATACGCCGCAAAACCTGGAAACTATCACCCAGTCTCAAACCTACAAGGTAATTGAACGGACAGTGGCAGGGCAGTTGCAATTGTTCTTAGATGAGGCTGCGGGCTTGGATTCTTTTCAATCAAGATTCCGCGCAGGTCATGGAACAGAGACTGTCTTGGTAGCTATCACCGATGAAATTCGTCGTCAGTTAGATTGAGGTGGATCAGCGTTACTGATACTTCTAGACCTTACAGCAGCATTTGATACTGTGGACCATGACCTGCTGATTCACCGTTTGGCTATATCTGGTGTACGAGGTCTAGCCGTCATGGTTCAATTCATTTCTCCGTGACCGGAGACAGAGGTGGAATGGATGGGCCAACGCTCAGAGAGCTCCCTTCTCTGTTGTGGAGTTCCTCAGAGTGCTATCCTCTCGCCCATGTTGTTTAACATCTATGTCCGACCACTTGTTGGTCTGGTACGGAGCTTTGGCCTAGAGTGCTACCAGTATGCTGATGACACCCAGCTACTCTTGCGTCTCGAACCCGGTGCAATTGTAATACCTGAGAACTTTAAATTGTGCTTGGAGGCTGTGAAGAATTGTTGCAGGCGAGTAGGTTAAAAGTGAATCCCGCAGGATAAAACAAGAGGCTTTGATCAGACACGAAACTTCTGGGACAAGTTGATGCAAAAAAAGAAAAAGAGAATTTCAATGCTATATAGAAAGCTGCTAGAATGGGCCACAGAAGAAGAAGTGATAAAAGATAATATGATAAAATGGGCAAAAAACTTTGGGCATAATATAAAATTAGAAGTTTGGGAGAGAACATGGAGGATACATATGAAATATACGTACTCACACGATCTAAAGGAAAACTACTTAAAGATATTACATAGGTGGTACATTACACCAACCTCTCTCGCTAAATATAGTGATAGACAAGATTCCAGATGTTGGAAATGCAAAAAAGAAGAGGGGACTTTTTACCACATGTGGTGGGGATGTCGAAAAGTAAAACAATTCTGGAAGAAAATATATAGAGAAATTCAGTTATGTTTGGGTATTAATTTTGAAAATAAGCCGGAATACCTTCTGTTGGGTTTACTAGATTTCAAATTGGAAAGGAACTTAGAAAAATTGTTTATATACTTTATCACAGCCGCAAGACTAACTCTGGCTAGGAGCTGGAGGGAGAAGGAGATACCCTCATTGGATGACTGGAGACTGAAAATTCTGGAAATCGTAAAGATGGACTGCTTGACTACATCGTTAAGAGAACGCGAATATGGAAAAAACGAATTGGACATTGGTTATTAAGTACTTAAGAGAAAATAAGATAGAATGGATTGTGAAGATCTAAATGGAAACAGGGCAACTTATGCATACCTCTTCCTTTTCTTTTGATATTAGAAAATACCCTAGCGTGTGACTTAAGAAATATGATAATGATAATATGAACAAGTCAAGATAAGGCTACCTTGATGTTTTAAAAAAATCAATGGAATTTCACGCCAAGATCTTTCTTTTTTGATCTTTCTTTTTTTTTTCTCCCTCTCCCTCCTCTCCCTGACCCGTAGCCTTCCCTTCTCTCCCCCCTTTACCCCCCCCCGCCCTGTCTTCCCCTCACTGTCTCTACCCTGTACCCACTGTCTCTTTTTTATTTTTTTTTAACAATGGTATTGTGCTTACTGTTATATATGTTGTAAAAACCAATAAAAACTATTTTATAAAAAAATAATAATAAAAAAAGTGAATCCCGCAAAGACCGAGATCCTCTGGCCCAGCATGCCACCAGAACTGACCCAATCTCTACCTGAATTTTATGGGGAACCTCTAGCTCCGTCTGCTACTGTTAAAAGCCTCAGGGTCGTATTGGATTCATCGCTGACGATGAGGCTCAAATCTCTGCCATAAGTAAGCAGGCCTTCTTCCACCTTCGTCAGGCGAGGAAGTTGGCATCCTACCTCCCGGTAGAGGCACTGGCAACGGTAGTCCATGCAACAGTCACCACAAGGTTGGACTACTGCAATGCCTTATACGCTGGCCTTCCAAAGCCAATGACCCAGAAGATTCAGGTCATCCAGAACGTGGCTGCCAGACTCCTCTCGAGATCACCTATGAGATCACATATTACGCCAGTTTTGCAGCATTTGTATTGGTTACCAACAGAATGGATCTCTTATAAAATACTGACTCTGACCCAAAATGGTCTAGGACCTTCTGAAGAACTATCGCCTGACGGCAACCAGACGAAGGGCTTTTACAATCATCCCCCCTGAGGTCCAGGCACTGCGGGATCTAATGGCCTTTCATCTTTTTCGGCAGGCTTTTGAGCTGTTAGTGGCAACTTTTAAAATTTTGTTTATTGTTTAAATGGTTGTATTTTATCATCTATGTAAACTGCCCAGAGCCTTTGGAGCCATTGGGAGTGGCGGTGTATAAGTTGAAGTAATAATAAATAAATATCTTGGAGATCGCCTCATTCTTTTTTTTCACCAGTGATCACCTCGACCTGCTCAGGAAAATCTCATGTTTGTACTGGGCCCTAGGGAGGTGCGCCTGAAAGCCACAAGGCGTGCAGCTTTTTCTACCCTTGCTCCAATTTTGTGGGATGCATTGCCCCAATATCTTAGAGCTATGCCGGATCTGAGATCTTTTACACAAGCGCTCAAGACCTAGCTTTTTAGCTGTGCATTCAATTTGTAATCAGATCTGTCAAATGCCAGCAAATAATGTTTAATTTAAATTGTAAGTTGCTTGGAGCACTCCAGTGGAAAATGACTAACCAAGAAATAAAGTGAAATGAAATGAAATGAAAAAAACTTTTTAAATACCAGAGGGCCACCTGCTTGCAAAGAAAGCTACTAAGTTGACAATATACAGTAAATCTATGCATTCTTTATCCTTCTCATATGCACGCATGTTCACAATAGTTCTCCAACATCCAATAAGAACCTAGCCTGTTTTTATTTCTTGATGGTTTAATGTACTTATTCAAGTGTATTGATTATACAGACTAAGACTGACAATTAAAAGAATCTTAAATATTAATATCTGCATATATTTGCTTATAAAGTTACTTCTGAACTAAATTAAGTGGTTTAGATCAGGGCTGTCCAACTGCCGGCCCTGCAGGTGTTTTGGACTTCAAATCCCAGAAATCCTAACAGCTGGTAAACTGGCTAGGATTTCTGGGAGTTGAAGTCCAAAACACCTGCAGGGCCGGCAGTTGGACAGTCCTGGGATCTAAAGATTGCAATACATTTAAACTTGATGAAATGGCTGGAATTCAAGTACTATACTTTGAAGAATGGAATAAGTCCAAATAATGAAATTCTTTAGTGCCTGAAATTTTTGATCAACTACACCAGGGGTCCCCAAACTAATACCCATGGGTCAGATGCAGCCCACCAAAGCCATTTACCCAGCTGCCGCCTTAAGTATGAAATGGGCTGAGGAAATGCAACAATCCCAATTCGATTTCTTTACAGCTGGTTGACTAAATGCTTTATAGCCATATAGGAATTGGGGGTTGTGTTTATTTATCCAGGTCTCTTGTAAGCAGATTTTGTCAAATTTCTGAAGAGTTCCAATAAACTCCTTATCTGTCACTTTATTTTTCCAACCGGCCAGATTCTAGGAGACGATTTTTAACCCTGTATGTTTTTTATCTAGTCAACTGAAGTTTCTAGTGGATGATTGAAAATGCTCAGGGTTAGTCCTTTCATTAATTTCCCTATTTCCCCTGTGCTCTCCGACATATGGCTCACAGTGGTGACCCTTCGAGCTTCTGGGGGAAAAGCCTGGGGCACATCCTTGTTTAGGACTGCCCAGATAGGCTCCATCCACCATGTGCCTTTAATGTCCTGTGCATACCATCTTATGTTGTTATAATGGGATGTTGTTTGGGTATGTAATGAAGGGCAGGGTGCTACAACAACGCCTCCATCTCCTGCCACTCCAGTTTCCATTTCTGGGTGGGCTTTCCCACTTGTTCTGTAAAGCAGATGCTAGATACTTGAGATGGCAAGGTCTGTTTTCATTTTGTGGCTGTTTTAGTTCAAGTGGTAGATCTTCATTGAGAGTATGTAATAAGAACCAGAATTTGCATCTCACCTCTGGATCCTGAAATGTTAGTTCTATGCTGCCTCTGACCATTCTGTGCCAGACGTTTACAGAATGCGCCGTTATTCAAGTTCAATGTCTGCCCCGGGGCAGATTGTAGTTCTGCTACATGTTCCTTTGCCAATATAATTGCCCCACTTGGTTTCTTCATTGGTCAATTAAGTATAATCACTTGCCCTCCAGCAGGATGTCTCTTTCTAAGATGACTTATAGTTGGGGACCAGTTTTTTTTTCTCCAGCTTGTTATCTACTTCTCCACTACCCCCTGCAATTTTTCTGAGTCTCTTTTGCAGTGCCGAGAGAGTAGGGCATTTACTTCCACCGAGACAATCCTAATTAACTTGACTATATCATCAATCAACAACAGGCCCACACTTCCCATTGAAATACTGGAACGCTTATGTTAGTTAAAATTGTTCTTCAATTTAAGAATACATTTTTCTCATATTTTTGCACTACTAGCAAATTATGTGAAGTGTGCATAGAAATTTGTTCGTTTTTTCTCCAAGCTTTGCCCCCCACACACAAACAGTCTGAGGGACCATGAACCATTCCTCTCCTTAAAACGTTTGAGGACTCCTGCACTACACCTTTCTCAAAATAGCTTACCTGTAAAACTTTCATTTAGGTCATGCTGTTGCTTCAAAGGATAGTTGAACATTACTTTAGGGGCTTGTGCAGCTAGACTCATGCTGGAATGAGCTTTTCCGATCAAAATTGGAGCTGGAGAATTTGCATGACCTGTAGTAGTAAACTGACCCTTGGATTTTCTTGTTGGTGTTCTAATTGTGGAAATGTTTTTCTGGAAAATGGATATAACAAAAACATTTTTTTTGCAATCTGACCAAAACTGTAATTGGGTTGATGTATTGGGAAATGATAGCATTTCTATGTATTTTGTGCATGAAACAGTGCTCCACTTTCAGGTCTTGCAAACCTATCTTTACTGCAGACTCTTGGCATTATTTCTACTACAAGTTGTAACTTCAAGAAGATGAAGGTTTTTTTACTAGTCTCCCCCAAGACCTTAGCAAAAGATCTTTGCTAAACCACATTACAGTTCCGATTGCAGCACCACACACTCTCAGTGCATTTTTCATTATTACTTTATTCTTAGAAACTACAAAGATAACTGAAGAGCTGCCAATCTTTCATTGCCATTTCTTATTATGATTTATCCAGGCTCTATAACTGTATCTATCCAAAGTGTATTGCATATGTCTTTTCAGTCGTGCTAACATATGAATTTTCATAGTTTTGTTATACAAGGAAAATTCAGAGGCAGTTTTGCCAGTGCCACTATCTCAATATACTCCATAGCAGCCTCCCATCCAAATACTAACTAGAGCTGGTTCTGCTTAGCTTCCAAGACCAGATGGGAATCTGTTGTCTCAAAGACATGTAGATTTATTTGTTTATCATGTCAGAAGTGACGGTACAGTTGTAATGTATTTAAAAAACAAAGTTAAAAAACTTGGTGTTATACTAAATGTCCTTTGACCAGTAGCTGCCACTTTGAGTGCCTCTGGTGTTGAAAAAGAAAGTCCTCCACTGTGCATGTGGAAGGGCTCAGGCTGCAGTGTAACAGGTGATCTGTGGTTACTTCAATATACTCCATAGCACCCAAGTATTGGTTGGTGGCCTCTCATCCATTATCTACATGTGAAATATGTAGATAATAATTCTCTATTACAGTTCCAAGACCCAGTAGGTTCAAATTAAGATAAATTAAGATCACAAGGAACAATGGGTGAAATGTACAAGCAGAGGTTATTCCAGACATTTCCCAATAATACGCAATTTAACCATTCTATAATCCTGAGCACTTCGGCAAAAATCTGGCTGAAGCGACATGAGGAATCTTATCTTCTAATAAAAATTCAACAAAACTTTGGGATGATTTTCCCCTGTAGAATCACCATTAATGAATTAATCATACATTGCCAATCCTGCTTGTAGAATCCACGAAAGCTAAAATATGGGAAACAGTTTCAACAAAATCAAAATATACCTTTGATAGTTTTGTATGTTTCTTCTTCAGTGATTGTTTAACGTCACATTTTGTTCTGGTCACCTTGGCCTGTGATTTTGGAACACCCTGTTTCACTACTTCAGCCCAAGATTTCGCAACTGGAATGACAATGAAAAGTGCATTTTATTTTCTAATTCCATGCCACCTGATCTGTACTACATCTTGTTTTATAATGCTATGCATTTATTTTAGGTCAAGTATTATTCATTTATTTACAGTATTTCTACCCCGCCTTTCTCACCTCGGAGGGGACTCAAGGCAGCTTTACATACAGGTAACAATTAAATGCCCTAAAACACAATGTACACTTAAATAAATGTTAAAATAGAATTTATAAGTACATTAAAACAATTAAAACATTTAAAAATAATACATTAAGAGTTAAATATGTAATCCACAAGTGTAATCCTGGAATTTTAACAGACACAATGCACTTACAGATATTTAATAAAATTTCAGAAAGCAAGTTATTACTTTTCATTATTTATTTTAAAAAGACAAGTGTATGGAAAAGGAAAAGTCTGCTAATGACAATTGAAACAAACCTATCAAGTTAGCTTCAGAAGCACCACTTCGTCTTTTAGAGTGAATAGAATCCATTCTGCTACTTCTTCTATGCATGGAGCTTCTCTTTAGAGCATTTTTTTGGCTTTTTCTTACTGAGGGATCAGCTTGAGATACCTCACCAGCAGCTTCAGATGTCTTTACACAATCAAATTCCTTATTCTGATGGATTTGTGTGGTGATGGAATCTCCTTTTTCTGATGGTGAGCAGGTAACATTAGAAATGGAAAAGCGTCCTTTTCTTTGGGGTATATCACATGAAATTTCAGCTGGGGGCAATAGGGTAGGAGACCTGCGGGCTTTAGGAGAGGTAGATGAGGACCTGTGGGCTATGGCAGTGGCAACAGGGGACCTACGAGTTGAGAGAGCGTTGGTAGGAGCCTTCGGCGAGGTGGCAGGAGACTTTCGAGTTTGGGGTGAGGTGGAAGGGGTTTTAGGTGAAGTGGCAGGGGACCTGCGGGCCTTGGGTGAGGCATTTTTCATCAAAACCGTTTTGGGCTGTTCCTATTCAAAAGACAGAAAAGAACAAAGGCTCAGAAATACATGAAATATGCAGATCAAATGTGCTTAAAGCATAACATAATTTAAGACCAAAACTCAGATCTTAGTCCTTCCCTTCCCTATTCATAAGATTATGGAAAAGATAAATAGAATAACTTTGTGCAAGTCACAATTTAATCAGATATCCAGATTTGTTAATTATATTCATGTCCAACTATATTTCTGCTCAAAGAACTGCTTAGTTAGTAGGTTTGATCCAAAAAAAAAGAGGTTCAAAACTTATTTCGGATGTACGGGGTGTGCTGGTGGTTCGATTCTAAAGTCAATTCCAATTTTCACAGAAAAAAATGTTCAAAACTTCAGAATCTTTCCTTAATGGTTTCAAAGTGTTATTTCCTATTTCATTGGGTAGTTTTTACTTTGAAAATAGTTGTTTTACTCCAGAAGGGGAGGGGGATGAAAGGGAGGCAAGTCATCTACTGGGTTTTAAACTCCTTCCCAGGCTCACGAGAAGAGAGGAGAGGGAGGAAAGTCATCTGCTGGGTTTGAAAACACTTCCCAGGCTCACGAGGGGAGAGGAGAGGGAGGAAAATCATCTACTGGGTTTGAAAACACTTCCCAGGCTCTCAAGGGGTGACAAGAGGAAGGAAAGTCATCCACTGAGTTTTCAAAAACTTCCCAGGCCTGAGCCAAGGCCAGGGACCAGAAGTGGGGAAACGCTGAATCATTTCAGACTCACTCACTGCTTCGTAACAGAAACGGCGGAAGAAGCTTTGGAAGGGCAAAGGGACTTCCGGTTTCCTGAAATTTTTTTCAAAAAGCAAATTTTTCCGAATTTATTCCGAATTACGAAGATTCCAACGAAACCTAACCATGCCTATTAGTTAGGTATCTTAGTCTGTAACTGTTTGATGCTCCATTGCAACCTAACAATGGGTTTATCTCTAGGATAGTCTGGGGTCTTTATAATTACACATTTCATAAATATTACAGGAGTACAATTCTATGAATTAACCAAATTAGCATCAACATTTTACAATATATAAAATACAGTTTATAGTCTACATCACAGCTGGAAATTCTTCAGCCACTAGAGGTTGCCAGGCTGCATCACCTGGCATCCCTTTCCATAGCCTATGCAGACTACGGCTGTTGGGAGTCACAGTGCAATATCATATTAGATTTTTTTTAAAAAAAAACATAAAGTCAACATGTAATTAAACTTTTAGAGCTAATAAGGATGGCAGAGATTTTCACGTCAGAAATTTTAGGGAGATTTACTGTCCTCAATCTGACAATTCCTTTGTGTGTGTGTGTGTCAGGAAGGACTTGAAAAACTGCAAGTGTGATTGATTCATGAATCAAACAGTAGAAAGGCTTTTGCATAGCCTAGTGTTCATATGCCCGTTGCCATAGTATGGTTTTGTTTTTTTCATGTCAGGAGCAACTTGAGAAACTGCAAGTCACTTCTGGCGTGAAAGAATTGGCTGTCTGCAAGGATGTTGCCTAGGTGATGTCTGGATGTTTTACCATCCTGTGGAAGGCTTCTCTCATGTCCCCGTAGGAAAGCTGCGTACCTTACGGTCAGCAGTCCTGCTGGCACAAGGGTCTAACCCATTGCGCCGCCAGAAGCTCCGACAATTGCATGAATACATTGGATACAGTGTATGAATAAAGTAGACAAAAATCCAAGGGGTTTCTATATAAGGAATACATAACTACTGAAGAGTGATAGCTAGATTGATTAATCTGAACATTTAGAAATGGAACTTAATTCACCTTGGTTACAGACTGTCTTAATCCCAAACCTTTTTTCAGCACTGCACGAGGTGAGTTTCCAAATGGTAAACTCATTCTTCTAGGAGTTGCACCTCTTTTAAGTGGTGAGTTTGGAGGCAAACGTTTATCAAACAACTCAGGACTCAGTTGGCCACCAAAAGATACTCTCTTTCTTTTTGCAAGCATTTGAGTTAATAAATCATGTTCTGTATTTTTACGCTTTTCAGGTGATTTTTTAATGCCTAAAAAAGAAAAACAAAACAATACTGAACCAAAAATATAAGTATGAGCAGGAACAGGTGATTTAGGAAAGCAATATGGTTTAAATTGAATAATTTGATTTTTTAAAATAATAGTAATAAAGAAAAGTATATTTACAAAGGAGACTACCAAAACAATATGCAAAGTCTTCAGCTGGTAATATTTACCTGACTTTCTAGGTAATGGAGTTGGCATGTTTGTTTCTGAAACAGTTTCAGCTGGCACTTCAACCCCATTTTCAAGGCCCCTTTCAGATGCATTGGAAGGAATTGGTTCATTATTCTTTGCCTCAGCATTCTGGATAGGATTGTTTGTGGTTGGTTGTTCCATTTTATCTTCCTCTTCTTGAGGCCAGTCTCTGTTCACACTAGCATCAAGTGTCTGAACATGTGTGATTCCATCTGTACTAGACAAATCTGTAGAGATTATTAAACATTCCTCTGTTATCATATCCCTTAGAAAACAGCTTCTGTTTGGTTCAGGAGTCGTTCTGCAGGCTAGGGACAAAGCAGCCGGAGATTGATGGCCCTGTGGCAAGACAGTTCTTTCCATCAAATTAGGCTGGGCCTGATCCTGTTAAAAAGACAAAAATAGGTAATTTAAAATATATAAATGTTGTCTATGGATACCACCCTCAATCTGACAATTGCATTAATATATTGGCTCACAGGTGAATGTATACACTGTGCCTTTTGTCCTTACTAAAATGAACCGGAAGGTGCTGTGGAACAAAGGACAGATCGGAGACTGTATTTGGTAAATTAAAACTTTTTTATTGACAGAACTGAACTTTTCCCCTGGTTGCCACTATAGTGTTTGTGAGGAAAAGAAATCTTTGAAGTGTATACAATTCTGTTCTCAAATCTTCTGTTTCTGGATGGTTATTGCTACATAGTATAAGGCCCCCAACACATTCTGTGTATCTTTCAACTAACTGTGATACAATTCCAACATGACTTTGCTTTACTGTATTATGTTGTGCTTTATTCTAACTTGAATACAATCCCGACGTGACGTGAATTAATAGTTCAGACGTGACTTGAATTTCTGTATACCTTCTACCTTCCTATACTTCCTTTCAGTGCTAAACAGTAACTGACAAATCCTAACAGACAAAATAACAGTGCAAATGAAGAAAATCACCAAAATTCCAAGGCGTTTCATCATGAGAACACATAAAAATTTCTAACATTATACCTGAAAAGCATAGAACATGAATGTTCATTTGAACATTTCAGATATTTCAAAACCAGGAGCTAATTTACCTTGGTAACAGACTGTCTTAGTCCTGGGTCATTTTTCAGCACTGCTCGAGGTGAGTTTTGAAGTGGTAAACTCCGTCTTCCAGCAATTTTATGTCTTGCACGTGGTGAGTTTGGAGGCAAACGTTTATCCAATAACTCAGGACTTGGTTGGACACCAAAAGACACACACTTTCTTTTCCCAAGCGGTTGAGTTAATAAATCCTGTTTTGTATTTCTACACTTTTGAGGTGATTTTTTAATGTCTACAAAAGAAGAACAAAATATATCAAGTTACCACTGAAATATATCAAGCCAAGTAATTCAGGACTCATATCGCTACCATTAGCCATTGTCTCACTACTATTAAGATTTTTTCTATATAAAAATGGGATGCAGCATAAATGCATTTCATAATATAACAAATACACAATTAAAATATTGTCATAGTCACCAATTTTCTTTGCGAACAAACAGTTTTACCCAGTATCAAACAAGAAACAAGGCAAGTCAGCAAGGAAACTCCTTATGACAGGCCTTACTCTAGATTTTTGGAAAGGACAATTCCATTCAATTTAAAAGAGTACAAACATTTAATACATATTACAATAACCATGACATAACTTAAATTAAACTGACTAGGCCTGCAAGAAAAGACAGGTCTTTATTGCTGTTTTAAATTTAAATAGTGCATTCAGCTGTTGAATTTTATATACCTATGATCTACTAACAAAACCATTTTCCTTTACCTAAAGCAGATACTGCTTCAATCCTTTTTTTAAAAAAAATTATTGAAGAAATTATTTTTTTCTATATTAAAATCAGGAAAAGGGGTGTGCTCCAAAAATGTAATACAAGTTTATTTATTAAAAAAGTGAAAAAGGTTAGCAGGGAGGAAAAAAATAGGCTTTGCTTCCAGTCTTCTCCATGGATGTTTCTATTGTCATATTTTTCCATTGTTGCTTTGCCGCTACCCCCACTTTATATCTCTTCCTGTTGGAAACATATTTGGTTTCATTAAGTAATCACTTTTGTACAATTCATTTTTTTGTTTCATAAAGTACATCAATGTTGACCAGTCTGTTGCTTTTTTGTTCTGCTGTCTTGAGAATGTCCATTTTCATTCTGTCACTTTCAATATCCATTGATGGCAATTCTTTTGATTTTTTTTTGCTATAGCCATCTATTTCCTTTTGTTTTTGAGATGTATCTTTTTCCATATCCTGCTTCAGTTTCTTACAGAATTCTTTTGCTTTCTTTTCTGAGGCCTGACCAAAGTGTGCTATTACATCTCATGGGACTTCATTCCATTCTTGTTGGACTTCTAGCTTTATATTCATTTTTTCCAATTTATCTAATTTTGTTTCAAATTTTGTGTCCTTTTTCCATTTCTGTTTTTCTTGCTTAATTTCTTTTATGTCCTGTTGAAGCATCTCACTTTTTAATATTGATAATTCTCCTTTGATTTCTTTTCAAACCACTCATTTCCTCTTGGATTGTTGGTGTATGTCCTGTTTCTCAGATATCTTCTGTATCTCCATCATTGTATCTTTTAAGCTGAATGCCATTTTATCTTATTATTGGCATTATAATAATTCATTTATATACCACCCTATCTCCCCGAAGGGACTCAGGGCGGTTTTCAGACAAAAGAACGAAGTGGCAAACATTCATTGCCAAAACAAACAAACATCAAACAACAATAAATCAACTGGAGCTGTGGTAGACCGGTGGAGGGCAATGGCGAGGCTCTCTTGGACCTGTTGGTGCTGTGGCAGCCTTGAGGAGGGCCATGGTGAGATCCTCCTGGGCCTGCTGGCGCTGCGGCAACCTTAAGGGGGCAATGACGTGGCCCTCCTGGTCGTGTTAGTGCCGTGGCAGCCTTGAGGAGGGTGATGGTGAGGCTTCCTGGGCCTGTTGGTGCTGTGGCAGCCTTGAGGAGTGTGATGGCAAGGTCCTCCTGGACTTGCTGGTGCCGTGGAAGCCTTGAGGGGTAAGATGGCGAGGCCCTCCTGGGCCTGCTGGTACTGTGGCAACCTCAAGGGCGATGGTGAGGCCCAAAAAACTGTTGTTTTGATTGTGATGATCCCAGCTTGGATCTTAGATTTGTTTCTATTTGCCATATCTATTCAATTCAGGTCTTTTCCTTTCCTTCCTATGTTCCTGCTCTGTTTATAGTCTTTTCTGGTTTCTTCTTCCTTCACTTCTTTAATTTCATTGATTTATCTGCCGCAGTTCAAATGCACGGTATGAATTGCCCACTGTGTCTCTTCCTTGTTCTGTCTTACTTAACTTCTTTCATCACACAGAATGGGTCTGTCTGCCTTCCCTGTCTTTGGGTAGCTCAGATTTTATTATAGTTTATATTGTTCTAATTTGTTAGTAATCCAAATAATTAAAATTCTTGTTGGTTAATTTAATTTTTTTCTTAGTATTAACAAAACCTAATATAATTTTCAATACTTCAAATGTGAAGAAATACCAACCAGAAATCTGAGGATTTCTGTTTTCTGAATCCTGTGGGTGCAGCAAATCTTCTTTCTGTTGGACATGAAGAACCTGTATATAAAAATGAATATTGTTGCCAGTTTACAGAGTTTTGCTTACTTACTGGAATAAAGAACCAAAATAAAAGTGTTACAATTCAATTCCTTCCCCACAGCAAGATTTCACAATTTTTAAGCCAAATTCAATAAACATCTATCTCGAAATACACAATCATTCGAGGGGAAAACTGAACTTTTGACAAGTTTTGAAGAGTTTAAGAAAAGGGGAGAGAAAGTCCTTTTTTTCCTTTTGGTCCCCTTTTTCATTTTCTTTTCTCTCTTCTTTCTTTTCTGTTCTACTTAATGGAATAATGTTATGTGGTTTTTTTCTTCTTTTATTGTACTTCGTGTAAATATACCAATAAAACTATTTGTAAAATAAACATTGTAGTCCCATGCTGGTTTCAGCATGGGACTACAACCCTAGAGATCAGAGTTTGAATGCCCGATTGGCCATGAAAGCCTATTGAGCGATTCACAGAAACCCATTTCTGAACATATCTTGCCAAGAAAACCAATAGGTACAACTTAGGGTCACCATAAGCCAAGTATTTTAGTATTGTAGATCACACATTTACAGGTATACCATATAGAATGAAGGTCTACAATAGCATACTTATTTGCAATACTTAGTAATTGCATTGATTAAAATCTCTATTGGTGTCACTCCTTTACAGACCATCCTTTTTCATTTTATGCTTGAATTTCATCTCCTATATAAAGATGTGCAATATTTTTAGTAATGAGAATTATAATCCACCATAGACAGGGCAGTCAAAAAACAAACTACCCATGGGCACTGCTCATATGTACAGACAAATGAATGTATACTTACTCCTTCACATGCTAAGAAATGGGAAGGCTTTATTTAGCATGTTGAAAACATTCTGTATTTTCCCACATCAGCCCAATAAGGGGACTAGTGGGAGTTTAACTGATATGGAAAGAGGGAACATATGTATGTCATTTTCATGGCATGTTCCAATCCACATTGGGATGGACATCTTGCTGCAACCAGTTACTTACCAAGTCAACAAAAATGCTAATATTAATTAGGCAATTTGCAACTTCTTAATTTCGGCATATCATTTATCCAAGAAAACTGTGAAGATACAGACTACTGCCAATTATGTACCTGTAATGTTTCTTTCTCTTGAGATCTGCAAAATCTCTTCTGTCGAGGTGACAAAGGTGGATATTCAAACCTGTGTAGGTAGGGAAATGGCTTAATATTGGACTATTTCATATTTATGTTAGTGAAGCACAATGAGTGCCATCTGAAGACAGTGCTCGAAATCTTAATTTGTGATTAACAGGTCGGTGCAATACCACAGTAAGGTTGTAGTGATACTATAAAATTAATGCAGTTTGATCCCACTTTAACTGTCATGCCTTAAAATTATGGAATTCTGAGTAATTTTTAGTTTGGTGTGGCACCAGCAATGTTTGGAAAATAAGGCTAAATACTTTAAACAACGATGGCTTTTATAGCAATGAACCATGGTAATGAAAGCTGTCTTAAACCACATTAATTCTATAGTATAAATGAGCCCTAAATTTTACTAGTTTCAGTATTCGGTAACAAATTCCAGGAATTATGAAATTAAAATGTTTAATTTATTCAAAAGGAATCAATTTAAATTTACACTGTGAAATCTCTTCAAAATACCATCTAAATCTCATTCACTATTAAAATGCCTCTCCTGCTGAAAACTCTACCAGCTAATCTCCAGCACTGTCAAACTGTTTGGTGTTTCCTCATATTTTCCCAAAGTGCTGAGACTTAGTCCTCTCATTCTTTCTTCATTTACTGTATTTAATGTGTTCTCTCTACTGCCCTTCCCTTGTCTTAGGCCCCTTCTACACTGCCATATTAAATCCAGATTATCTGCTTTGATAATCTGGATTATATGGCAGTGTAGAATAGGCCTTAGATATCCAGCTCACTATTTCCACCCTTCTCTTGGGGCTGGAAATGGTGTAAGCTAGCATGACCAATAATACTCATTTATGTATTTGACAGTTACCAACCTGAAAGAACGATCAATAACAGTCAGTATATCGCCATGCTTCAAGAATGTGGGATCTTGAACATTATTTCCATTCAGTTGTGTTGGAGTTGTAGAACTTAAGTTAAACAAAGTGACCTAAAAATAAATAAATATTCAGCTCAGTCATGGTTTTTGAAAAAAGGAAAATACATTAAATCAGTCCCAATTAATCCCAAAACTGCATTCTATACATACCTCCTTGTTTTCATTTACTTCAATTTTACAGTGTTCCTTGGAAACCTGAGGCAGCTGGATTCGGATGTCACATTCTTTTTTCCTTAAGAAATGAATTCATTCACATGTTTATGTTTGGAGATTATACAGCTGTACACTATACTCAATACAAGAAATTCTTAAACAACACCCATTCAGAATTCTAAATCTGAACTTGTTTTAATAGATAAGAATCACTGTAACCTCAGTGTTGCTTTTCTACAAGACTTCTTCTCCACCCACTACCAGCTCCAGTTAACTCTCCTCCAATTCAAGTATTTCTTACAATCCATGGGATTTGTGCATACTGATGATCAATGCATACATAGCTTCATCTTGAAGCAGTGTACAGAGGGGGGAAAAAAATCACTGTATTGTCAAAGGCTGACACAGCCAGAATTACTGGGGTGTTGCGTGGTTTCTGAGCTGCGTGGCTGTGTTCTAGTAGCCTTTACTCCTGATGTTTCATCTGCATCTGTGGCTGGCATCTTCAGAGAAACCTCTAAAGATGCCAGCCACAGATGCAGGTGAAACATCAGGAGACAACGCTGCTAGAACATAGCCATACAGTCCAGAAACCACACAACGCTCCCTTTAAACCACTGATTCAATATTTATTCAGAGTGTTATTTTTGTCCAAACTATCTATAGTATTGCCTTCTCACACACAATCGGCTCTTTAGGACACTGATGTCCTCTGGGGGAAGCTTACGCCAACTAACCAGACCCCAACTGACACCCAGAAGACGTTTTCACTGGCCATCCCAAGACTGTGGAATGACCTGCCGGAAGACCTCTGAGAGCTAAACAAAGTATTGGGGAATTCAAGACTCAAATGAACACCCATCTCTTCTGGCAGGCCTATCACTCAACTTTGAATCATGAGTATTGAATCTGTATTCTATTGCTGCTATATCTTGATTTTTGTACTCTTTATTTGGTGTATGTTTTTATAATGGTGTTTTGATCTACAGTATGTATTTTATGTTCATATGATCTGACATTGTTGTATCTCACTTTGAACCATTAGGAAAGGCAGGTAACAAATACAACACATTATTGTTGTTATTCTCTATTCCCACTGGCAAATAATACTATAGATTCCAATTTCCTCAGTCTACCCAGTGTTATCAACCCTCTGTTCCTTAAGCTGTTTTGCAGGACCACGGGTGACACAGCCTACTAGCCTTCCTCCCAATGCATCCTGAATAATACCTTTCAGTCCAGGCTACTGCCAATCCCATCCCTCCTATGACTCCTTTACGGGAAAGCTAACAAACTTTTCCTTCCTCTTTCCACAAATGGGCACTGGTCAGTTGTTTTTATAGTGTTTTATGGTTTTAGCACATGTAAGTCGCCCCGAGCCTATCGGAAGGGGCGACCAACAAATCGAAATAAATAAATGAAGAAACACAACTGATAGCATCACAGTACTGCACTAACAAGACTGCAGTATACACAATAATTTCAAATAACTACATTCCATTACATAAAGGGTGTTTCCAAATTATGGACTCAATTTCAAAACAGTACACTTCACACTGCGAATATACAACAACTACACAAAGAGTTAGGAACAGTTTATGAGTTAACAAGTTTTACTGTCTTAAGCCAGTAATAAATATAAAAAATAACTCTGCAAATGGCAATACATGTGGCCTGCATTTTTTTTCAGCCTATTATATCTTATCCACTAAACACATTCCATTAATTCAAAACGTGTCAAGTTTTGCTTTTTATATATTTACTAGCTTGGGGACCCGGCGGTGCCCGGGTCATTTGAGAAGTGCAGCAGGATGTAGAGTGGGTCATGGTGGCTCTGTGTGCCAAGTTTGGTCTTGATCCATCATTATTGGGAGTTGCAGTGGTATCATGAAATTACTGAAGGTACTGCAAGTCCCATCATCTCTGGTCCACCCTCCCCCAAAGTGTAGTAGGCTGTAGATTGGGTCATGAGGGCTCTGTGTGCTAAGTTTGGTCTGTATTGGTGAATGGATGAGGGTGGCATTGTTTTTAGGAAGTGAGTGAAGGTACTTCAAGTCCCATCATCCATGGTCCGTCTCACACAAAACAGCACCAGGATGTAGAGTGGGTCATGAGGGCTCTGTGTGGCAGGTTTTGTGTTGATCAGTCATTGGATTAGGTTTGTAGCAGGATTGGGAAGTGAGGGAAGGTTCTGCAAGTCCCATCATCCATGTTCTGCCCCCCTCCAAACTTCAGTAGGATGTAGAATGGGTCACTGGGGCTCTGTGTGCCAAGTGTGGTATTTCTCGGTGTTTGTTGGGGGCTGCAGTTGTCTGTGGGAACAGAGGGGTGTGAAAGTACTACAAATCCCATCATCCATTGTCAGTCCCCCCACGAACCTCACCAGGACATGAAGGCAGTCATGGGGGTTATGTGTGCCAAGGGTGGTCTCGATCAGTAATTGGATGAGGGTCGCAGCGGACTTGGGAAGTGAGTAGAGGTACTTCAAGTCCCATCATCCATGGTCCACCCTCCTCCAAACTGCACCAGGATGTAGAGTGGGTCATGAGGGCTCTGTGTGGCAAGTTTGGTGTTGATCAGTCATAGGATTAGGTTTGTAGCAGTCTTGGAAAGTGAGGGAAGGTACTGCAAGTCCCATCATCCATGTTCTGCCCCCCCTCCAAACTTCAGTAGTATGTAGAGTGGGTCACTGGGGCTCTGTGTGCCAAGTGTGGTCTTTATCAGTGTTTGTTGGGGGCCACAGTGGTCTGTGGGAACAGGGGTGTGAAAGTACTACAAATCCCATCATCCATTGTCAGTCCTCCCCCAAACCTCACCAGGATGTGAAGGCAGTCATAGGGGTTATGTATGCCAAGTTTGGTCTCGATCAGTGATTGGATGAGGGTTGCAGCGGACTTGGGAAGTGAGTAGATGTACTTCAAGTCCCATCATCCATGGTCCACCCTCCTCCAAACTGCACCAGGACGTAGAGTGGGTCATGGGGGCTGTGTGTGCTAAGTGTGGTCTGTATTGGTCCTTTTTGGTGGCCTCAGTGGTCTGTGGGAACCAAAGTGTTTGAAAGTACTACAAATCCCATAATCCATGGGTCATGTCCCCCAAACCGCACCAGGACGTAAAGGGGGTTATGTGTACCAAGCTTGGTGCAGCTCCATCACTCGCGCTGGTCGCTGTGGCCTGTGAAAGTGGCTGCCACATATCCGCCCTTCCGCCCTCCGCACACATACATACATACATACAAACATTCCACTTTATAAAGGTATAGACAGATATACAGATACAGATATACAGATATACAGATTTAAGGGAGATTATTAAAACCAAAGATGGAGTGTGAATTTCATTTTACTGACCATTCTCAAAAAGCATTATTTTCCATCAACATGTAAACCTGGAACTGATACAAGGAGGTAAGCTGAAAACGTACTTGAATCCATCAACTGACGTTTTGCTATACGAAGATGCTACTAATCTTTCACAATGCACATAGATCTTAGTAATAATAAAGCTTATGCAATATAGTGTAACAAAAATAAATTTACCTTCCAAGCAAGCAAGAGCTCGCAGTTAAAGGAAAATGAGTTCCATCACTCCCGTTCCTTTTAATAACAACAATTTTCCCGTAGAGAGGCATTTTGTCATTTTATCTGTAAAGATTGAAAAATGTTAGGTCTCAAAATGTCAATTACTGTGAATGATCAAAATCTTTCTATTACAATAACCCCAAAAACATGTTTTTTGAAACTGCGGTACACCAGAAAATATTGTCATTACAGTAAAAATTGTGTTTCATGGAAAATAGCACTAGGGATAAATTGCAAGGTCCTGATTAAATTAAAGGAAGTCTGCAAATTACAAACATTTGACTTAAATCCAACTCCTAGTTACAAACAGGGATGAGACAACAGGAAGTGAGAGGAAATCTACTCCTAAGAAGAGAAACCCATTCATGTCAGTTATTATGGGAAAATGGTATCTCCACAGAAGTTTTATAACTAACCAGCTAACCCGGCCACGCTTTGCTGTGGCTTTTTTTCTTTCCTGTGGCCCAGTCTGTATATATGTGTTTTGTGTGTGTATGTATATATATGGATGTGTCTCTATGTGTACAGCATGTGTGTGCGTGCATATGTGTGTAGTTATGTATATGTGTATGTGTCTATGCGTGTATGTGTAGTTATGTATGTGTTTGTATATGTATATGCGTGTATATGTGTGTATGTTATGTATGTGTATATTTGTATATTTCTGTGCAAGTATGTGTTCCTTTCTTCTCCCCTCCTTCCTTTCCTCCATATTTTCTTTCCTTTCCCCTGCTCATCCTTCCTGCTTGCCTTCCTATTTTATTGCTGTTTTCTCCCCTCCTTCCTTCCTCCCATCCATCCTTCCTATTTTTCTTTTTCCCCCTCCTTCCTTCCATCCATCCAGTCATGTTGTGTATCCTTTTGTTTTCCTTCTTTTTCTCTCCTCCTTCCTTCCTTTTTTCTCCCCGTCCTTCCTTATTTTATTTCATTTCTCGCTCCTTACCTTTTTCTTCTCTGCCTCCTCCTCATCGCCGTCGCCAGGGCTTCGTCATCGGGCGTGTGGAGCAGGGAGGAGGCGACCGGGGAGGGACAGGAGGAAGGCCGGCTTCCTCTCCCCCAGGGCATCTCCTCGCCCGGCGGCCTTGTTTCTTCCCCGAAGGCCGCCGGCTGAGGAGACGCCGTGGGGGAGAGGAACCCGGCCCGCCTCCTGTCCCGGCGGCGACCGGGGAGGAGGCGTGCCGGCTTTCTCTCTCCTAGGGCGTCTCTTCAGCCGGCGACCTTGTTCCTTCCCCGAAGGCCCGGCCTTTCCTAAGAGGAGGCCCTGCACGGGCCCTGGTCTTAGGAAAGGCCGAGGCTTCAGGAAAGGAGCAAGGCCGCCGGCTGAAAAGATGCCGTGGGGGAGAGGAACCCGGCCTGCCTCCTCTCCCGGCGGCGACCGGGGAGGAGGTGTGCCGGCTTTCTCTCTCCCACCGCGTCTCCTTAGCCGGCGGCCTTGTTCCTTCCCCGAAGGCTGAAGAGACGCCGTGGGAGAGAGGAACCCGGCCCGCCTCCTCCCCCTCCGGGCTCTTGCTTTTCCGCCCAGAAAGTGTGGCGGGGAGTGAGGGAGCGGGCTGCCGCTGCTGCTGACAGGGCTTCCTGTTCCACGCCATGCTCCTCCCGCGACTCCTCCAGGCGGCCTGGCCTGGCTTTGACCGGGTGTGTGCAGCAGGAGGAGGAAGAGGAGGCGGAGGAGGAAAGAGCCGCTGCGCTTTGGCTGCCAGGCATGCGCGAACGTTCTAAACGCGCGCTGGCAGCGAAGAGGCCGGGATGGCAGGTATGTTGCCTGTTTTTGGGGGCTGGTGTTTTGGGGTGTTGCGAGGTACCTAGAGCCTGTTTTTTTGGCCCTATAGGTACCTCGTGGCATGGTTAATAGTGTTGCCGAGTTTGGTGCTTCTGCGATCTATAGTTTCGTTGTCTATATACGACATTGCACGACCGTTCAAAAATATATAGAGAAATTTTTGTTTCCACCACAACTGATTTTTAAGAAATCCAATTGTTACAGACACAGCTAGTGAGATGAAATCTTCTAAACAGAGGCAGACAGCAAAACAAATGTTACAGGCGTGTTAAGTTTCCCTAGTCTAAAACTGGAAAAAAACACAATGAAAATTTGATTGGAGTTAATAGTGAAAGATTATTCCAAGTGTACTTAAGAACAAACCTACAGACCTTATCTTATCTGTAACCTGGGGACTGTCTGTATGCCTATTTGTAAGGCAATTTTCTAGAACCGTATTATTTGCCCTTCTTGCAATAATGCGAAGTCAGCTGTTTTCAAAAGAAACATGTTTCTTCCATTTTCCCCTTCTCCCAATGAATTGAGGTTGGGAACAACAATCTCCAAAACATATTGTCCTTCAAAAACATATGTCATCAGTACAGAATTCATAAACCATTTAAAACACATGCCATCACTTAGGATTATATGTGGTCTGTCCAAAAAATAATGTAAATGTATGTATTTTTAATTCAACATATATGCAATTAGTTTCTTCCCTTCAAGACACGCTCCTTGTGTTTTAATACAGCAATGCCAATATTGCTACCACTCTCCATAGCAGCGGAGAAAGTCTCCACTTGAGATGTTTAAACCCCCATTGCAGCTGTCTAGATGTTTTCACCTGGTAGAAAGTGATGCCTGTTGTGGTGTATTGTCACAGGTAGATGGGCTTTAGACCCTTCACAGGATGAGCCAAATTGCTGTTTTTGAAGTTGAAGGGAGCTGCTCCAGATGTCTTTGCATTTTCACCCAGCATAAGGCATAAAAACTAGGATGCACTTTGCTAATATTCTGACTGATACACGTGGGCAGACTTGTGCCAAACTGGGCGGGCATACTTGGCAATTGAATAAGACAAGGCCATGGCTGATGTTCTCATTAATTTTAGGTCTGCTCCCTATGCACTGCCAGTAAGATTCCACAGGATGTTATGTGTGCAGCGACTTTGTGCTTATGTGCTAACTTATGTGCCATCAGTTAGAAACACACAAACATGTGAAAGCCATGCCATCAGCTACAAACACACAACTTAAAATACATGCTGTAGTGTGTGTATGTACAGTATGTATGTATATACTGACTGACTGACTGACTGACTGACTGACTTTATTATTTCTGAGTCGCCCTCCACGTTAGTGCTCCGGGCGACTTACACATAGCAATTCAACAATTAAAAATATTAAAAATATTAAAAATTAGATTAAAATATTTAGGGGTTAAATGCAAGGGCCAGGCTCAGGTAGTTGAGTTCCTGGTTCTGCATTAGCCATGGGCTTTCCTAAATAGCCAGGTCTTTAGAGCGGTCAGGAACTGGGGCAGGTCGAGGGAGGCTCTCTGGTCCGGTGGCATCGAGTTCCAGAGAACGGGGGCCACAATGGAGAACGATCTCCGTCTCGTGGCCTCCAGGTGGGCCTCTTTCACGCCCGGGACGCAAAGGAGGTTCTTGTTTGCCGGCCGCGGTGTCCTTGAATAGGCAGGCATCAGCAAACGGTCCTTTAAGTATGTTGGGCCCCGGCCCCGTAGGGCTTTGAAAGCCAAAGTCAAGGTCTTATGTAAGGCTCTATACTCAACGGGCAGCCAGTGCAGGCGCTGCAGGGATGGTGTAATGTGGCATCTCATCGATGTTCCTGTGAGAAGCCTGGCGCCGCGTTCTGCCCAATCTGGATCCTGCGGGTTAGTGTCCGGGGCAGACCCACATATAAGGCGTTACAGTAATCCAGCCGTGATGTAACCGTGGCATGGATTACTGTAGCTAGCGCTCCGTCGGGAGGTAGGGCGCCAGTTGTCTCGCTTGGCGCAGGTGGAAGAAGGCCCTTTTGCTCGTGGAGGCAACCTGGGCCTCCATCGACAATTTGGAGTCCAGGATAACACCAAGGCTCTTTACTGAGGGGGACGGAATCAATGGTTCCCCTTCGAAGGGGGCAGTGGGAAAGGTGGTTCTGGGCGGCCCGGCCATAAGATCTCCGTCTTTGATGGATTTATTTTGAGTTTGTGGGCACGGAGCCATTTTGTTACTGCTTCCAGACGTCGAGTGAAGTTTTCGGGCACCGAAGTTGCGCCAGGCTCCAGCTTCAGCAGGAGCTGAGTGTCATCGGCATATTGGTAGCACCCTAGGCCGAAGCTCCGGGCTATACCAGCCAAAGGCCGGACATAGATGTTGAACAACGTTGGTGATAATATGGCGCCCTGGGGTACTCCGCACTCGAGGAAAGATTTCCTAGAAGTTTGGCCTAGCCATTCAACTCGCTGGCTACGTCCGCGCAGGAAGGAGCTAATCCAAGCTAAAGCTGCTCCTTGTATCCCTATGGTGGCAAGTTGTCGTGTCAGCAGGTCGTGGTCCACCGTGTCGAATGCAGCGGTAAGGTCCAATAGTACCAGAACTACTGAGCCTCCCTTGTCTAATTGGCAGCGGATATCGTCCGAGATGGCCACCAGGACGGTCTCGGTCCCGTGCCCGGGGCGAAACCCTGATTGAAAGGGGTCCAAGCCATCTGAGGTCTCAAGGAAGTTTTGTAGCTGGGTTGCTGCCGCGCGTTCGATCAGCTTACTGAGAAACGGGAGGTTTGAGACGGGACGGGAAATATATACACACAAACATCATGTAAACTACATCACATCATGCCATCAGTTAGAAACACACCTTTTGAAACTTGTGCAATCAGTTAGAAACACACAAACCATTTGAAACTCGTGCACCATGCTAAATACATGCCATCTGCAGAAATATCTATAAACCATCTAAACCAGTTAGAAACACATGTCCACTTAAAACCCATGGCTTCAGTTTAATTTGCAAAAGTGAAGACCCCTTTTCCCCATAACTCAGTGTTTCTTAACCTGGGGGTCGGGAGGTGGTGTCAGGGGTGTCATCAAAGACCACCATAAAAGTATTTTCTATTGGTCATAGGAGTTTCTGTATGGGAACTTTGGCCCAATTCTTTTGTTGGTGGGGTTCAGAATGCTCTTTGATTGTAGGTGAACTATAAATCCCAGCAACTACAATTCCCACATGTCAAGTCTAATTCCTCCAAACTCCACCGGTGTTCACATTTGGACATACTGTGTATTTGTGCCAAGTTTGGTCCAGATCCATCATTGCTTGAGGTCCACAGTGTTCTCTGGCTGTAGATGAACTACAACTCCAAAAGTCAAGGTCAATGCCCACCAACCCTTCCAGTATTTTCTGTTGGTCATGGGAGTTCTGTGTGCCAAGTTTGGTTCAATTCCATCATTGGTGGAGTTCAGAATGCTCTTTGATTATAAGTGAACTGTAAATCCCAGCAGCTACAACTCCCAAATGACAAAATCAATCCCACAAATATCAAGTATTTGTGCCTAATTTGATCCTGTGAATGAAAATACACCCTACATATCAGATATTTACATTACAATTCATAACAGCAGGAAAAAAATGAAATAGCAGCGAAAATATTGTTTATGGTGGTTGGGGGAGGGGGGTCAATCACCACAACATGAGGAACTGTATTAAGGGGTTAGCAAGGTTGAGAAACACTGCCATAACTCTTGCAGGGGTGAATGTCCCTTTCAAAGTGTGAGTCGTTTGCAAGTCGGATGTTTATAACTGTTTGGGCTCTTATGAAGAATGTAACTTTGATTGTGAAGCTGCTGTTGCTAATTTTGTGGTTAATTCACTTTCCATAGAAGTACTATGTTATGAGGGAATAATGATCCTATGTATCTCCATATGTGAAATGATATTGATTGATATGAATTGAAAGTCTGTGTCATTATGCAATGCTTATAGCTACCATCATTTCTATCATAGTATACTAATACAAATTCATTCCATACTTCTAAGTGGTACTTGGTAATTCTATGGTACTATATTTTCCCTATCCCCTTTAGGGTTCTTCTTCCAGTTTGTTTGTTTAGGAGTGACTAGTCCCCCCTGTCTTTTTGGCTACAGTCGTCCACTCTGGTCACATCCCAATTAGATTACTGCAACATACTCTACGTGGAGCTGCCTTTGAAGACAGTTCAGAAATTGCAGCTAGTCCAATGCGTGACGGCCAGATTATTAACCGGAGCTACATACAGAGAGCATACCACCCCCCTGTTGTGTCAGCTCCACTTCTGAGCTCAATTCAAAGTGCTGGTTTTGACCTTTAAAGCTCTATACAGTTCTGGCCCAGTTTACTTGTCTGAGCGCATCTGCCGCTATGTCCCACCTCGTAATTTAAGATCAGACTGGGAGGCCCTGCTCTCGCTCCCGCCAACTTCTGAAATGCGGTTGGTGGGGACAAGAGAGAGGGCCTTCTTGGTGGTGGCTCCCTGTCTGTGGAACACGCTTCCAAGTGACATACGATCAACCCCATCCCTCCTGGCCTTCAGGAAAAAAGTGAAATCGTGGCTCTGGGACCAGGCACAGTAGCACAATGCAGCACTTTGGATTGAAATTGTAATTGCTAAGTTGATGGTTATGGCTCAATGCTTATGTGGTGGACGGAATTTTGTTTTTAACTTAAGTGTATGTGTATTATGTGATAATGTTAAGTGTATTTTAATCCTGAATGTTTATGGTTTTATATTGTATTTATATTGTGTTTGCCATCTAATTGTTGCATTCTGTTAGGCCGCTCTGAGTCCCCGTCCCCCCCCCCACACACACACAGAGGGGTTGAGAAGAGTGGGGTAGAAATGATGTAAATCAGTGTTTCCCAACCTTTTTTGAGCCACGGCACACTTTTTACATTTGCAAAATCCTGGGGCACACCACCAACCAAAATGACACAAAATGACACTCTAACACAGTAATACATATAGTCAATATGTTTTTAAAATGTATTTATACAGTGTGAAACCTGGGCCTGTTTCGATGAACTCAACATAGATATCCTGACAAGAATGGCAGAAAGACACAAACTTCCCACACAGAACTCCCATAACCAGTTAATATGAAAATGCATTTATAAGAGTTTGAAACCTGGGGCATTGGCCTTGAGTTTTGGAGGAATTGTAGTTCACAGAACTCCCATATCCAGAGAAAATGCACCTTGAGTTTTGGATTCAAACAATGTTGGATCAGGACCAAACTTGGCATGAATACTCAATATGCCCAAACATGAACACGGATGGAGTTCAGGGGAAACAGACCTTGACATTTGGGAGTTGTAGTTGCTGGGATTTATAGTTCCCCAACAATCAAAGAGCATTCTGAACCCCACCAATGATCGAACTGGCCCAAACGTCCCACACAGAACCCCCAGGAGGCAAGAGGAAGTCTCTACTTGGGGAAAGGGAGGCGAGCATGGAAAGGAAGAGACCAAGTAGACAACGGGTGGGGGGGGTATTTGTAATTTTGTGCCTTTATTGAGGTAGGTTTCTTAGGGTTTTTATACTTCAACATACTAGACAACCCCCCCCCCCCTTCCCGGAGGTTCCAATTTTCCACGGGACACCTGATGATCGCTCACGGCACACTGGTTGGGAAACAATGATGTAAATAAATAAATAAATAAAATTTTGCTGACTGTAACTCGGGGAGTGCCTGCACACTGTTTAAAACCCATGCCATGAGTTGGAAACACAGAAACCATTTGAAATCCATGCCATCAGTTACAAACGCCTGCACTATTCCCAATACATGCCATCAGCAGAGAAACCATCTAAACCAGTGTTTCTCAACCAGTGTGTCGGGGCACACTAGTGTGCCGTGAGCGATCATCAGGTGTACCATGAGAAATTGGAACCTCCCGGGGGGGGGGGGAGTCTAGTGTGTTGAAGTATAAAAACCCTAAGAAACGTACCTTGATAAAGGCACAATATTACAAACACCCTCCCTCCCCACCCGTTGTCTATTTGGTCTCTCCCTCTCCATGCATTGGGAAGGCCCGCCTCCCTTTCCCCAAGTAGAGACCTCCTCTTGCCTCCTGGGGTTCTGTGTGGGAAGTTTGGCCCTGTTCTATCACTGGTGCAGGGCCGTAGCCAGGATTTTGATTCGGGGCTGAGTTTGGTTCGGGGGGTGAGACTGGGTGGAAGAGGGTCTACCCTAACAAACCTTTTGTATTGTTATCCCAATAACCCCATTAATGTGGGATATAATGAGAATGGTGATCAGATCATGATATGAATAAGCATAACAGTTTAAATAATGTACCAGTAAGGTCGGGACCCCTGGACCACCTGAGAATTTCAGGGGCTGAAGCCAAAGCCCATAGTATTTTGGCTAGTCATGCCTGATTGGTGGGGTTCAGAATGCTCTTTGATTGGAGGGGAACTATAAATCCCAGCAACTACAACTCCCAAATATCAAGGTCTATTTCCCCTGAACTCCATTTAGTATTCACATTTGGGCATATTGAATATTCATGCCAAGTTTGGTCCTGATCCAACATTGTTTGAGTCCACAGTGCTCTCTGGATGTAGGTGAACTACAACTCCAAAACTCAAGGTCAATGCCCACCAAACTCTTACAGTATTTTCTCTTGGTTATGGGAGTTCTGTGTGGGAAGTTTGTGTCTTTCTGCCATTCCTGTCAGGATATCTATGTTGAGTTCATCGAAACAGGCCCAGGCTTAGCACTGAGTGTATAAATACATTTTAAAAACATATTAACTATATGTATGACTGTGTTAGAGCAGTGTTTCTCAACCAGTGTGCCGTGAGCGATCATCAGGTGTGCCATGGGAAATTGGAACCTCCAATACCCTTTCTTCACTCTCCTGCCTACAGTGCTCTCTGGGTGTAGGTGAACTACAACTTCCAAACTCAAGGTCAATTCCCAAGCAAACCCTTTCAGTACTTTCTGTTGGTAATGAGAGTTCAATATGCCAAGTTTGGTTCAATTCCATTGTTGCAAGAGTTCAGGATGCTCTTTGATTGTGTGTTAACTATAAATCCCAGAAACTGTAACTCCCTAATGTCAAGGTCTATTTTACCCAAACTCCATCTGTGTTCACATTTGGGCATATTGAGTATTCATGCCAAGTTTGGTCCTGATCCAACATTGTTTCAGTCCACAATGCTCTCTGAATATAGGTGAACTACAACTCCAAAACCCAAGGTCAATGCCCACCAAACTCTTATAGTATTTTCTCTTGGTTATGGGAGTTCTGTGTGGGAAGTTTGTGTCTTTCTGCCATTCCTGCCAGGATATTTATGTTGTGTTCATCAAAACAGGCCCAGGTTTCACACTGAGTATATAAATACATTTAAAAACATATTAACTATATGTATTACTGAGTTAGAGTGTCATTTTGCATTCCTCACAAATGGCATGGGAGCCATACACACTGTGCCTGCGATCTGCCTGTGATCTACCAGGACGCCCTTCGAGATCTACCAGTAGATCACGATCTACCTAATGAGCACCCCTGTATTACTGTGTTAGAGTGTCATTTTGGTTGGTGGTGTGCCCCAGGATTTTGCAAATGTAAAAAGTGTGCCGCAGCTCAAAAATGGTTGGGAAACACTGATCTAAACCACAATTAGAAACACATCCTCATTAAAAAAAAAACCCATGGGATTCAGCTTAGTTCGTGTTGTAAAAGAGGAGACCCCCTTTCCCCCCATAACTCCCTTCTAAACAGAGAGTCGTTTGTAACTCGGGGCAGCGCCTGGACACTGCTGAAAACCCATACCATGAGTTGGAAACGTATAAATCATTAGAAACATCTATCTAATACATATATCTGCGGGAAAGACATGCACCATTTGAAACCCATGCCATTAGTACAACATATAAACCATTTAAACCAGTTCACACCACTTAGAAACACATAAAACTATTGAAGCCCATGCCCTCAGTGAGAAACACATAAAACAGGCATGGGCAAACTTGGGCCCTCCAGGTGTTTTGGACTTCAGCTCCCACAATTCCTAACAGCCTCAGGCCTCTTTCTTTCCTCCCTCAGCCGCTTAAGCGGCTGAGGGGGAAAAGGAAGGGGCCTGAGGCTGTTAGGAATTGTGGGAGTTGAAGTCCAAAACACCTGGAGGGCCCAAGTTTGCCCATGCCTGACATAAAAGCATTTAAAACCCAACAATATAGGAGCCATTTAAAACCACAAGCACGTCGGTGAGAAAGACATAAACCATTGGAAACCCCCTTCCATAGCGTCTGTCTCTTACGTTCTGCAAAAGCTGAAGACTCCCTCACGACGCTGTCCTGGGGAACTTTGGCGCCGAGACGTCCCTCTCCCTCTCTTCCTCCCTCTCCTTCTCTCTCTCTGTCGCGCGCGTAATGACGTCCGTTACCTGCCTTTGGCCGCAAGCAAGCAAGCAAGCGCGCGCTCGGAACCTCACCGATTCAAACCTTGTGACGTTGCTTCTCTTCTCGCCTCCCCTCTTCTCGCTTCCACTCTGTAACCTTCCGCCTCACTTCAGATGCCTGCAAGTACTGTAATACTGACTTCAAAAAGAAAAGAAGTCCCTAGTTTCTCAACGTGAAGCCAATCTTAGAGAGAGACTGCTTTCACAAATCCTTCCGCGCCTAAGCGGCGGGTATTCTTTTTTGAAAGGGGCGCGGAGCTTTCCGATTGGTCGACGTGCCATGACGCTTTCGGGGGGGAGGGGAGGAGAGGCGGGAACGATCCAATCGGGAGAGCTGCATTTTTTAACTGACATCTCCAATGCGGGCGTGTGGATGGGAGAATCCAAAACAAACAAAAAAGAGGGTGGATGGGTGGGAGGGAAATAATTAGACAGAAGATATCCTAAACTGTTGCCACTACTGCTCCTTTCGAAGAGTGGGTTTAGTAGTGTGAACAGGAGTGTTTAAACACACTCTGAAAAGGCATCTCAGAATACCCACTAAAAGACATCTAGTGTGTCTGTCTGTCGTCCCCCCCCCCCCCGCCTGTCAAATTAGCTTTCCCGCCTTCCCTCTCAGTAAAGGGAAGAGAGGGAAACTTGCAGCTTCATAAGGCTGTCCTGTTTTTGAATGTGCATAGGTAGCTCATTGGAGTGCGGCAGTGGGTTAAACCACTAAGCTGCTGAGCTTTGTTGACCGACAGGTCACAGGTTCGAATCCCAGGAGCGGCGTGAGCTTCCGCTGTTAGCCCCAGCTTCTGCCAACCTAGCAGTTCAAAAACATGCAAATGTGTGTAGATCAATAGGGAAGGTAATGGCACTCCATGCAGTCATGCTGGCCACGTGACCTTGGAAGTGTCTATGGACAACGCCAGCTCTTCAGCTTAAAAATGGAGATAAGCACCACACCCCAGAGTTGGACGCAACCGGACTTAATGTCAGGGGAGACAACCTTTACCTAAGTAGCTCATATTCTTCTCTAGGGATATTCTTCTTAAAGCAGTTTTGGTACTTTTCCAACAGAAGTACAGTCAGAGAGTGATGCTGCACACGTGTAGAGCTTAGAAAAGTGGGTTTCTGTGCCAAGAATCAGGCAGGCACAGGCTCCGTGAATGTAACACTGATTGGTGTTTCAAATCAATGTTATGATTTGCCAAAGTACACCCCGTGCCTAGCGTGAGATAACGTAGGCTCAGATTGGTCTAAACCAGGGCTGTCCAACTTCTACCAACCCTGGGGCCTGATTACCGGACACTGATCAACTGGGGGGCCTAAGGGTCCGCCCCTCCCCGGCTCCGCCCCCTCCCCGGCTCCGCCCCCTCCCCGGCTCCGCCCACTGTATATATTCACAAACTCATATTCCCCTTTATTTCTAATAAAATACATTTGTTATTACTATTATTCCATTCCTGCCACATGTATATATTCACAAACTCATATTCCCCTTTATTTCTAATAAAATATATTTGTTATTATTATTATTCCATTCCTGCCACATGTATATATTCACAAACTCATATTCCCCTTTATTTCTAATAAAATACATTTGTTATTACTATTATTCCATTCCTGCCACATGTATATATTCACAAACTCATATTCCCCTTTATTTCTAATAAAATACATTTGTTATTGCTATTATTCCATTCCTGCCACATGTATATATTCACAAACTCATATTCCCCTTTATTTCTAATAAAATACATTTGTTATTGCTATTATTCCATTCCTGCCACATGTATATATTCACAAACTCATATTCCCCTTTATTTCTAATAAAATACATTTGTTATTACTATTATTCCATTCCTGCCACATGTATATATTCACAAACTCATATTCCCCTTTATTTCTAATAAAATACATTTGTTATTGCTATTATTCCATTCCTGCCACATGTATATATTCACAAACTCATATTCCCCTTTATTTCTAATAAAATATATTTGTTATTATTATTATTCCATTCCTGCCATATATAGATAGATCACAGATTAGGAAAGGCATACAGTGCATTTGGAAGGCTTCACAAAAGAGTCTGGAGCAACAAGCACCTGAGGCAAAGCACCAAAATCAGTGTATACAGAGCTATCATATCATACAGTTCGCCTACAATCAAAGAGCATTCTAAACCCCACCAATGATGGAATTAACCAATCTTGGCACACAGAACTCCCATGACCAACAGGAAATACTGGAAGGCTTTGGTGGGCATTGACCTTGAGTTGTGGAGTTGTAGTTCACCTCCATCCAGAGAGCACTCTGGACTCAATGTTGGATCAGGACCAAACTTGGCATGAATACTCAATATGCCCAAAGTGAACACAGATGGAGTTTGGGGAAAATAAACAGGAGCCGGAGGGGTGCGGCTCCCGGGCTTGGTGGAGCCGCGAACCGGGAGGCTCCCTGCAAGCAAACGGAGGGATGCCTCTCGGGGCCTGGCTGCTTCCAAACCCGGGGTTTGGAAGCAGCCAGCTGAGATTTCCTCCCTTCTCCAAGTCCCCTTCCCAAGCGAGAGAGACTGGGGAAAGGGAGGAGATGCCTCTCGGGGCCTGGCTGCTTCCAAACCCCAGGAGAAGGAAGGAAGGACTGGAAGAGAAGGATGGAAGGGAATGGAGGGAGGAAAGGAGGGAGGAAAGTGAGAAGGAAGAAAAGATAAAAGGGTGGCAGGAAAGGAAGAAAGGAAGGTAAAAGAGAGAGGGGCAAGGAGGGAGGGAGAACAGTTGAAAGGGTGGGTGGGTGGAAGGAAAGAAGTTGAAAGAGAGGGATGGAGGAAAGAAGGAAAGAGTGGAAGGAAAGGGAGGGGGAGTAGAAAGAGGGAGAGGGAAGTGGGGGGAGAAGGCCGGGTGATGGTGGCGAGTGCGCTGATGGCCTGAGTGCCTCCAAGCGCACGGAGCAACAGGAGGAGGAAGCGAGCGAGAGGAGAAAGAGAGAGAGGGAAGGGGCAGGGAAGGAAGAAGGATGAAAGGGTGGAATGGAAGGAGGGAGGGAGAAGAAATGTGCTCACCTTAGCGCTGCATGCTTCCTTGCAATAACTCCTCCCTGGGAAGGGAGGGAGGGAGGGAGGATGAGAAGGAGGAAGGAGCTCTGCCGAGCCATGCGGCCGGGTCGCTCTTCCTGTTTGCTGCCAAGGGGCGGTGCCGAGAGACATCACTCCTCCCATTGGCCCCTCCCTCAGGAGAAGAGGAGGCGGCCAATAGAAAGCCAAGGAGGCGGGACCAAAATAATAATAAAAAATAATAATATTTTAATTGAAAAATATTTTTAAAAATATATTATTTATTGCAGGAGGGTAAGGGGCCGTAGCCAAGGGGCTAGGGGGCCGTGTACGGCCCCAGGGCCGCCTGTTGGACAGCCCTGGTCTAAACAGTACAAAGCATGAGGTTTGTTTACCTTAGTGCCAAATGGATAAGAACAGAGCAAGCGCAGAAGGGTCTGCCCCCTCCTTTGCTGGCAGAGAAAGAGGCAGAAGCAAATGTTGCGCATGACAGGTACAGAGCTTCTCCCTGGCAGACGCCCAGGAAAAGTTTCTGTAGATTTGTTGCAAAGCAAAGCAAGGCCACTGGCCAGAGCTGATAACATACATGGGAAAATGATTTCTTGCTGCGCAATAATGCTAAACGAATAGAAGCCTGATAATGAGATGATGCTAATGATGCTAATGAAAATGTTATGTTCTATTGGATTAATGAAATGTTCTGTAACACCAGCCAATGATGTTTGTGAAATGTTTGTGAAGAAGGGCTGGCTTTTGTGGATGCCACCATGATGGGTATATAAGCTTTGTGTTAAGGATGACCGGGGCCGTTTGCCCCTTATCGCAGCACATTCTGTGGGCAACCCCACCAGCTGGTGTTAATCAATAAATCTTTGATTTCATGTTGAGCAGTGAAGTTGTTGCGTGATTCCTCATCCTTGCGCCCGCACGTCCATGCCGCCGTTTGGTAAGAGGTAACTTGCCACTTGGAGTTCCATAACTCCCAATTTGCTGCTACATTCTGCTCTCGCTCCCACCGACTTCTCAAATGTGGATGGCGGGGACAAGGGATAGGGCCTTCTCGGTGGTGGCTCCCCGCCTGTGGAATGCGCTCCCTATCGATGTACGATCCACCTCATCCCTCCTGGCATTCAGGAAAAAAGTAAAATCCTGGCTGTGGGACCAGGCGTTTGCACACCAGCACAAGGCAGCACTTTAGATGGGATTTTAACGGAAAGTGGATGATCAGGGCCAATGCTTTTATGGCCAGAACATTGTTTTAATCTGGAATGAGTGCGTATGATGTTTGGATGGTTGTATTTTGATGTATTTTAATTGTATTTTGGTTGTTGAGGGGGTTTTGGGGTCTTGTATTGTTGCTGTGTGGGCATCGAAGTGCGCCTTACTGTAAGCCGCTCTGAGTCCCCCCTCGGGGGTTGAGAAGAGCGGGGTAAAATCCTGAAATAAATAAATAAAATAAATAGGGATACAGAATTAAGCCTAACATGATTGGGAATAAAAAGTATTCCCACGTTACATTTCTACCCATGGCTTGGTCTGGTGTGGTATGGTGTGTTGTGTATGCATTTGGTATTGGTGTTGTTGTAATGTAACACAGTATTAAAGCAGAATTGGTGCTTTTAGCAGAAGTACAGTCAGGAGAGAGTGATGCACAAGCATAGTACTTAGTATAGCGGAGTAGCTTGCCAAAATCATGCTAAATGCCATTACGAGAATAATGCACTTTGATTGGTAGTGTAGCAGCAAATTGGGAGTTATGGAACTCCAAGTGGCAAGCTTTACCTCTTACCAAACGGCGGCATGGACGTGCGGGCGCAGGATGAGGAATCACGCAACAACTTCACTGCTCAACGTGAAATCAAAGAGATTTATTGATTTTAACACCAGCTGGTGGGGTCTGCCCACAGAACAAGCTGCTATCAGGGCAAACGGCCCCGGTCATCCTTAACACAAAGCATTTATACCCC